>OZ007509.1:4053204-4486246 GCA_963931865.1 Axinella damicornis
TTCAGCGGTTTGAGCGCAGTCAGCGGGTTGAAAGTTGTGCTAACACTAGTCGGTCATAGGTAACCCGCAACAAAGTGGTTGTTCAAAGCTAGTCAGTTTATTCTCAGTGTTAGATAATTTGGGCAGGTTGGGAACTTAAAGTGCTTGGTGGTGTTAATTGAGGGTGGTCTGTAATTACAGTTACTGTACTGTACTAGCTGCTGTCCATGCACAGTCAGGCCACCAAGGACCCTGTCTCTTCAGTTGCATGTCTGTGGTGCCTCCAAATGAGACCGTACCCCTTCTGTACAAGGCTGACTACCAGCCTGAAGACATCAACTCCTGTGGTGATATAGGTGTGTGTGCTGAATCTCACAACGGTTAAAATGACTGACTTGGTGTATTTGTATAGGCACTAACTACACTCAAGGTAGCCTCGTACCCAGGCCCCGCCCCACACGAAAGCTACGGACATTCTGAGCATAATATAATGACCCAGGATGCTGAGTGAAACCCAATCTGTTACACAAAAAACACTAAGATGTGCAATGACTGTTAAATGACTCCTCTAGCAAACTGTGTAGCATTGGCCAGGATCCCCCCCCTTTTTCAGGTTGCTTTCTGATTGAGACTAGCCATTTCACACAACCACGTCGCACGGAAACACGTACAGTGACCAGACCAAGGGCAAGGCCCAGCAGTTGTGCAAGATGTATGGAAGGCAGGCCGGCAGGGCCTGGTCAGTTTTATGGAATGGGTGTGGCATGTAAAACACAACTGATCTTTGGCCACACGCACTGGAGCAAGTAAGCACTCCAGCAAAGATTGCAACGCAGTGCAATTCTACCGCTCTTCACATGATGAGGGAGTTTTGGTTGAATGGCAGCCAGATTTGAAAGTACGTGCTGAGCTAGCTACACATCATGCACAGAAACTAGCTGCCAAATACATCCCAAGTGTTGGCAAATAAATTGAAAGTGAATCTAATACATGACTGTATAAGAAAGTGAAATACAGAATTTGTCCATTTTCACATTAATTTCGTGTTTTGACACAAGGAAAAACTCTACTGTTGACTAGTACTGTAGTTATCTTCCTTTAAAGGCAGTCCTGTTGCCTTTTTGTGACCGCTTCCCTCTCTCTTGGACAGCATCCGGGAGCAGTGCTGGCTCCCGGCAGTAGATCCCCTTGCCACCAGGTGTGTGAGCCCTCAGGATGATCTCCATATTGGCGCCGACCATCACTGCTATCCACCCAGCACTGGACAGAACCACATCTGAAGCACTCTGCTTCCAGCCTACCCCCCTGATAATGAGCTCTTTGGATTGCAGTGCTGGGAAGGTTGCTAGCCTCTCGCTGCCACCAACAGGGATCTGTGTGGATGGATAAAGAACTCTAGAGACCATGTGAATTGTGTTTGTACACATTGTCATTACTCTCAATTATTATAGAGCTTGGATGACAAGTGGACTGGGGAGTATAACTAATTGGCTTCAATGGCTTGTAATTTGCACCACTAATTGACCAGGATTGTGTACAGCCTCGTTCCCAGGGCCTTCTACACCTCCAGTTTTTGATCGCTTACAGTTGCATACTGTAAGCAATCAAAAACTGGAGGTGTAGAAGGCCTGGGAACAAGGCTAGCTAGAGCTCTTTCGTGCAGCAATTAGAATCTAACACCACCTTCAGCAAATGAGTTCCAATGTTTCTGGCATACACTTCATCAGCTTTCTCGGTCTTCGTAGTGTGTATGGGGAGGTAGGGTGTGGCAAACACAGTGAAGTACGCTGACACTGGACCCTATAGTGAGTATGGGGAGGTAGGGTGTGGCAAACACAGTGAAGTACGCTGACACTGGACCCTATAGTGAGTATGGGGAGGTAGGGTGTGGCAAACACAGTGAAGTACATGTACGCTGACACTGGACCCTATAGTGAGTATGGGGAGGTAGGGTGTGGCAAACACAGTGAAGTACATGTATGCTGACACTGGACCCTATAGTGAGTATGGGGAGGTAGGGTGCGGCAAACACAGTGAAGTATGCTGACACTGGACCCTATAGTGAGTATGGGGAGGTAGGGGTGTGGCAAACACAGTGAAGTACATGTATGCTGACACTGGACCCTATAGTGAGTATGGGGAGGTAGGGTGTGGCAAACACAGTGAAGTACGCTGACCCTGGACCCTATAGTGAGTATGGGGAGGTAGGGTGTGGCAAACACAGTGAAGTATGCTGACACTGGACCCTATAGTGAGTATGGGGAGGTAGGGTGTGGCAAACACAGTGAAGTACATGTACGCTGACACTGGACCCCTATAGTGAGTATGGGGAGGTAGGGTGTGGCAAACACAGTGAAGTATGCTGACACTGGACCCTATAGTGAGTATGGGGAGGTAGGGTGTGGCAAACACAGTGAAGTACGCTGACCCTGGACCCTATAGTGAGTATGGGGAGGTAGGGTGTGGCAAACACAGTGAAGTATGCTGACACTGGACCCTATAGTGAGTATGGGGAGGTAGGGTGTGGCAAACACAGTGAAGTACGCTGACCCTGGACCCTACGTATAGTGAGTATGGGGAGGTAGGGTGTGCAAACACAGTGAAGTACGCTGACACTGGACCCTATAGTGAGTATGGGGAGGTAGGGTGTGGCAAACACAGTGAAGTACGCTGACCCTGGACCCTATAGTGAGTATGGGGGAGGTAGGGTGTGGCAAACACAGTGAAGTATGCTGACACTGGACCCTATAGTGAGTATGGGGAGGTAGGGTGTGGCAAACACAGTGAAGTATGCTGACACTGGACCCTATAGTGAGTATGGGGAGGTAGGGTGTGGCAAACACTGAAGTACGCTGACACTGGACCCTATAGTGAGTATGGGGAGGTAGGGTGTGGCAAACACAGTGAAGAAGTACGCTGACACTGGACCCTATAGTGAGTATGGGGAGGTAGGGTGTGGCAAACACTGAAGTACGCTGACACTGGACCCTATAGTGAGTATGGGGAGGTAGGGTGTGGCAAACACAGTGAAGTATGCTGACACTGGACCCTATAGTGAGTATGGGGAGGTAGGGTGTGGCAAACACAGTGAAGTATGCTGACACTGGACCCTATAGTGAGTATGGGGAGGTAGGGTGCGGCAAACACAGTGAAGTACGCTGACACTGGACCCTATAGTGAGTATGGGGAGGTTAGGGTGTGGCAAACACAGTGAAGTATGCTGACACTGGACCCTATAGTGAGTATGGGGAGGTAGGGTGTGGCAAACACAGTGAAGTATGCTGACACTGGACCCTATAGTGAGTATGGGGAGGTAGGGTGTGGCAAACACAGTGAAGTACGCTGACACTGGACCCTATAGTGTGTATGGGGAGGTAGGGTGTGGCAAACACTGAAGTACACTGACACTGGACCCTATAGTGAGTATGGGGAGGTAGGGTGTGGCAAACACAGTGAAGTATGCTGACACTGGACCCTATAGTGTGTATGGGGAGGGTAGGGTGTGGTGGCAAACACAATGATATAGGCTGACACCAGACCCTATATGGGAGGTAGGATGCGGCAAAAAAGTAAGTAGGCTGATACCTGATCCTACATGATTGTGTATAGGGGGAGGTAAAGTCCAATCAGTATCGGCACCCATACGAAATGAAGGTACTGTGGAAGGGAGAGAGAATGGGAGGGAAGGAAGAACATTGGGGACAGAAATGTTCACAAAATCCTTACACTGTGGTAATCCAGCCTAGCAAGACCCCCCAGGAACATGCTCTGTCCGGGTTTAAGGATGAAGGTCCTAGGGTCGAGTGGCTTCTTTGGGAGGGTGAGCCTCAGTTCATTGGTGGTCAGCAGGTTGATCAGCTACAAACAGGAGTGAAATGGTCAGACATACATACCATGAAGCAGTGAGCATCAATTTGACAACAGAAGTATCGGCTTGCTGCAACGGTGTACTGGAGATATCAATAATGCCACTGACAAGTACGCCTGATCCATAGTTGGCTAATCTACTAAGGCTGTCAACTACATTTCTTGCATGCAATTAGTCGACTGGGAATACTCACTCCTAACATGTAGAGATGGTAGTGTGTTTGAAACAAATTTGACGTCAGTGAAGTGATAATTTCCCTAGTTGTTCGAGCTATAATTCGTAATCGTCCTATGTGAGAACCTACTTGTGCGTCATTGATGGCCCCAGGAGTATCACGCAGCCAGAAGCGGTTTTGTGGTGGTTGGTTGTGCTCCTGCGGCTCCCTCTGTCGGTACAGGCCAATCTCCTCTAGTACCTCCTTCACTTCTGTTGTGTCTTGCATCTTGCGAGATAGCAATCTTGCCTCTTTGGGGGTAATCGCTTCATCTTCGTCAAAGACAAGTTCCCCGAATTGCTCATCGTTTACCAGGAAATCTTCTGCAGTGTAGGTGGCTGTATCAGTTTCACCATCCCTCCTAGCCTGTGCCAGCAGCCTTCTCCTCTTCCCCATGGACATGATGGGAAAGCTAAGGAGACCGAGGGTGGTACCGGGCCACTGAGAGATGGTTGCCGATGGTGTAATGACTCGGCTGTCCATACTGATCTCACCAGGCTGTGCCCCACAGATTGTGACCAGCAGTTTGTTGAAGAGTGTCGACTTGCCCGCGTTTGTACACCCAAGTAGGTAGACGTCCCCTCGATTTCCCCAGTTTGTTAGAATTGATTTGGTGAGCTCTTTGATGCCCTGTCCAGATTTAGCACTTACGAAACGCACTCCACTTATTTCACACCCAGCCAAGCTAGACCTCTGACACTCATGTTTTATCATGGTTTCAAAACGTTTCCAAAATGTAGGTTGCACATTTTTCGGCAAGAGGTCAGTTTTGTTGGCAACTACGATGACTGGGTTGGCAGGATGTATGAGAGTCTTCAGGTCGGGGAACAAACTGCCAGGAAAGTCAGTCACGTCTAACATGAGCAGAATGAGGGCTCTCTTGTTTCGAAGGTGGTGAAGGTGGGTCAGGTAGTCATCACGCCTCAGAGTAATTTTGAGGGCAGTGTTGTAGTGCAAAAGGGAAAAGCATCGTTGGCAAATAACAGCAGCAGTACTGACCTCCTTCCGGGCTTGATTTTGTGCATCAACTTGAAGAGTACGATCACCTGCAGGTGATTCAGATTGTTCTAGACTCAGTTCCTCAAGCTTTGCTTGAGGTACATAGCCGACAGAATTGGGGTTGCTAGCCTGTAGAGGGGCACCACATCCACTGCAACTGAAGATGTCGGATTTCTCGCCTGCAGACTCTTCATTTATAGCACCTGCAGAAGTCATCGCATCTGATAATGATGAGAGCCAAGATCGACTAAACTGTGTTGGATTCTGCGAAGCATACAGTTTATCATGGTTCAACAGTTTTGTACGCCTAGTTTCAGCAATACGATTAAATGGCAAATACGGTTGGATGATTTTGTTTTGATTGTTAGCCACCCCAGCAGTGGGTGGTAACCGTGTCTTTCCGTACAAGTGGAGGAACCTATTAGGATAGTACAAGAAAGTGCTGAGAGTTTATCAATGGTGTTTTACACAGGTGTGTGCAAGCTGTGACATCACAAGGGGTAGTCTCTTACATAACACTCATAGGAGCACTTGCAATCAGGATCAAGGATAGGCAAAAATCATCCTTGATCGTTTGATTGTTGCCTTTTGATCGCTTGATTTCCAGGGGTTCAAAGGTCAAAATCATTGCCACACCTCCTTTATCTGCTTGATCCGTTGATCCTATGTCTTGATCCCTTCTTAAAAAGAGCAGTTGATCGCTCGATTCCGTTTTGATCCCAGCTTCTGCAGGTGACATGTAACAGTACGTGACTACCCCTTGCGTCAAGAACATAATTATCTGCCATTCGTTTCCTGCTCTTGCTGAGCAAGAAGCACAGAGAATTTTTAGACCCAAAATAGTAATTTATGAACACACATACACAATCTTCAGGTACCTGTACGCAGTAGTACATCGCCTACTAGCTCTCCACATGTTTGCCAGTTCAGTTTTCTCTAATTAAACGCAGTGAGACACGAAAGAAATATTGTGCAGTGCATGACCTCTGACCTCTAACTAGAGTATAGATCATGGCGACCAGCATTGGCAGCAAAGGGGGAAGGAGCCACCACACACACGGACACGGCCATAAGCACGAGAGGAGGGACTTGAAACGAGATGCAGGGCACTTGATGAAGAGTCAGAACAACCTTCCTTCTGCGACCGCGTACACAGGTGCACATGCGAGCAGCCCCAGCCATGTTGGTGGTGTCAGTATTGCTAGTAAACAGCCGCAGCAAATAGCAGTGGCCACAGCCGGTACTAGTGCAGGTACACTCATGTTTGTGTGTGAACAACTCACTTGACCAATATACAGTTTGGTGCATACTAGGAAAGGGGTGGAGCCCATCCCCCCCCCCCCCCCCCCCCCCCCCCCCCCCCACACACACACACACACACACACACTCACACCATATGCTCACCCACAGAGTCATTCTTGTGGGGGGATGTGGAGAGTGGAAGTCACTCTGTTGCCCACAAGCACCCCATGCGGCCGCTCTGGCATGAGGGATGGCGGGCCACATCCATAACCTGTGCCGTACCAGCACTATACCAACCCCCTCTCCTCCCTCCTCCTCCTCCCACCGGAGAGCCCACTGCTAGGTGTGTTGCGCTCTGCTGAGCCAGTGTTACCTCTGCACGGTCAGCTCTGGGTGCGGTAATAAGCTCCTAGTGTGGCCTACAAGCCTGAAGCTGATATGTGCAACTGTGTTTGTGTAAGCATCCGATTTCTAGGTACTGTATAGTCCTCAAGTGTAAGGTTTCATTTTTGGGGTGGGGGAACCCCCCACCCCTTGAATCTTTTCTGTCTCTGTTCCCCTCCCCCCCCCCCCCCCCCCCCCCCCCCGTTACTTCATACTATACGTTTGCCCCCTGAACAATTTTCTTGGTGAAATGCTGAAGATTCCCCCTCCCAATGAACATACACACATGCACGCACAGTCCCTGTACTGTGCTGGAGCACCCGTGTGACCGAGAGGGGCGTAATCTGACCCTCCACTGCATCGACTTGCAACACCACGTCCAGGAGCTCAAGAGCATGATCTCTGCCCTCCCCAGCAGACAGGAAATTGTGAGTTGCGTACTCCACACTTACTGTTGAGCAGGAAACTTGGCAAGAGCTTGCATTTGTGAAACATGAAAAATTAAATTCCAGCCTGTATTTGGTCCGTGATGCAATGCCGTTGCAACCCACATGCATGCAGTATATACAATGCATGTGACTACTTGTACGATTCGAATGACATGGTGCTGTCTGAAGAAAGAAGACTTGTACTCCTCACTCTGATTCAGTGCATCACAGCCACAGCGAAGGTATCCCCGGTATTGCTACCCCGCATGCAGTTTAGTTCTTCTCCCCTGGCTGGGTTCCTGAAAGCTTCAGCACAGCTCTCCATCCCAAGCATCTCCGTTCTGATCGACACAGCTTGCTATGCACTACGAGTGCTTGCCTGCCTAGACTACAGTGTATGTCGTACATTTAAGCGGCGGAAATAGTATCAAATTACAGCCATTTTTGACCACTTCACCACATAATGCTCCTCTTCTTTCTCCTCCTCTCCCTCCCCCTCCCCCCTCCCCCTCCCGTCCCCCTCCTCCACCACCTCCTCCTCCTCCTCTTCCTCCTCTTTTTCTTCTCTTTCTCCCCCCAAGCTTCCAGGCAGTGACTCCCTCAAGAATGTCCCCCCTATACCTTCACGATTTTGGAGTCCCGACACTAAGGAGCAGCCGCATGGTTCACTGCAGTCCCCAAGGTATACAGCTCAACTCCTGGCCTCAAACCGATTGCCTGTACTGACGGCAGGCGTTGTCTGCTGACCGGTGTAGCAGCACTGAACCTTAGACCTAGCCTCATTCCCAGGCTCCAAACTGATGTCAGTACAGAAAGCATACTTATTCTCATATGAGGAGTGTAAGGATTGTAGAAAGGGTTTTGATTGTGCATCAGCACCCTAGAGCGCGGAAAGGCAAGGAGAGCGAAGTTAGGACGCGTAGAGTGGTGATCGTCTTATACGCCTTGCACTGAGCAGGTAGTGGCTGTACTGCAAGTGACAAAGAGCTGGAGAGAGGCCTGGGGACGAGGCTACCTCAGACCCGTTATCGAATGGCCATTTTGTCAATGGATAATAACTGAAGGCCTGAGTATCAGGTCCCCTGGATTTGATGGGCTAATAGCCTTGTTCCAGGCCTTTGATTGCAAGTGACAAATGCCGGGGTGAGAAGCCCTGTGAACAAGGCTTATTCCTAATGGTCCATCCAAAGAACACAATAAGTATGGCAAAATTTGAAACATGAACGATGTCATGGATGGATGGAATGTAGAGAGGCTCACCAGGATTATCTGGGTGCTCAAAGTGCCGCCAGTAACCTCCGTCTCTGTTTGTCTTACAGCTTCAAGCTTCCTCTGGTACGTCTAGACCGAGCTGCACTCCACCACTTGCAGAGAAAGAGTGTGGCAGCCATCTGTGCACACTCTGGATATGAATGTACGTAAATTGGATTGTGCATTTGTGGACTGTGAACTATAAAATTAGTGTGCAAGTTAACTGGTACCTTCTTTGCACACACAAATACACACATGCACGTACACACGCACACACACACACATGGTCTTTCATAGCATCCTCTTCCCGGGCACTGGACACACTGACGGATGTGCTAGGAGACTTTCTCACCAAACTGAGCAAGCTGCTCCGAGTCAAAACTGACCAGCAAGCAGAGAGTGGTGATGTTGGCTTTCAGGTAGGCTAGAAAACAACCTCGCTCCCTCTATCCCATCTTCCCTCCCTCCTCTCCCTCCCTCCATCCCATCTTCCCTCCGTCCTCTCCCTCCCTCCCTCCTCTCCCACACTCCCTCCCTCTCCCTCTCTCCATACCTCCCTCGCTCCCTCCTTCACTCCCTCCCTCCCTCCCTCCCTCCCTCCCTCCCTCCCTCCCTCCCTCCCTCCCTCCCTCCCTCCCTCCCTCCTTCCCTCCCTCCCTCCCTCCCTCCCTCCCTCCCTCCCTCCCTCCCTCCCTCTCCCCCTCCATCCCTCCCTCCCTCCCTCCCTCTCCCCCTCCATCCCTCCCTCCCCCTCCCTCCCTCCCTCCACCCTCCCCCCTCCCTCCCTCCCTCCCTCCCTCCCTCCCTCCCTCCCTCCCTCCCTCCCTCCCTCCCTCCCTCCCTCCCTCCTTTCCTCCCTCCCTCCTTCCCACCCTCCCTCCCTCCCACCTCCCATCCATCCTCCTTCCCTCTCTCTTCTCTAGGATGTTTTGGACCGGTCACTATACCAGTGTGGCGTTGCTGGCAAGGAGGCAGTGCACAGGTACTGGCAGCATGATGTGAAGGGCTATGCTAGCAGACTACAACAAGCAGCAGTGGAACACCATGAGGAGTACAAGAGACTTACAGTATGTCTGTCCGCCTGTCCATCCCTCCGTGTTATGTTCCTGGCTGTCCCTCCATCTTGTCTGTCCCTCCATCTTATGTTCCCATCTGTCCCTCGATCTTATGTGCCTGTCCATCCCTCCATCTTGTGTTCCTGCCTGTTGTCTCTCCATCTTGTGTTCCCGTCTGTCCCTCCATCTTGTGTTCCCGTCTGTCCCTCCATCTTATGTTCCCGTCTGTCCCTTCATCTTCCTGTCTCTCCCTCCATCTTGTGTTCCCGTCTGTCCCTCCATCTTGTGTTCCCGTCTGTCCCTCCATCTTATGTTCCCGTCTGTCCCTTCATCTTCCTGTCTCTCCCTATGTTCTTGTCATACATGTATATGTTGTCTGTCAAACTCTCAATTATTTTCCTGTCTCCTGTCCCCCGTCTGTGCTCCAGTCTTTTACCACTTTCTTGTGGCTCTCCTCTCTCCCTTCTCACAAGTAGGTTTTCTTGTGTTGCATCATGTGTCAGTAGATGTGCAGGTCACGCTCTGTCTCTCTCCTCTGCAGGAACCACCAGGACCAAAGCAACCTGTTCCCAAAAGGTACAGTACTATGACCGTACCAAATATAGGTGTTCAAAGAGTGGGTTAGACTAGGATTCCTATGTGGTCTGGGAATGAGCCTAGAGCTCCTGTTTGGCTTGCGAATGACGCTAGGATCCTTGTGTGTCCATGGGGTGAGGTGCTCTCTCTCATTGACAAGCCGGGAACTTCTGCTGGTACGATACATGTATTTCTCTGAACCTCAATCTTCTCTTACCTTGCAGTGTACCAGTAGTATCCTCCCTGGTCCTCACCAACCCAGGCAGGAGGGACACTGTGGACTTCCGACTCCCCTCACCGTGGCCCGCAGTAAGTGTACAGTAATAGTCCATGATAGTGTGTACAAGTACAGCCTTAATTCTGAATTCTGTGAAACGACTCCCTACATTGAGTAGACACCTTTTTCCATTCTTCCATCCTCCCATTCACATACTTCTCCCTTTCCCTCCCCTCCTCCCCTTCACACACTCCTCCTCTTTGCATGCTTCTCCCCTTCACACACTTCTCCCCCTCCTCCCCTTCACACACTTCTCTCCCTCCCCTCCTCCCCTTCACACATCCTCCCCTTCTCCCCTTCACACACCTCCCCTCCTCTTCTCCCAATTTCCCCCTCCAGAGCACCCCAGATCTGGGAGTGTGTGATGAGGAGATTCCACTAGAGAGTGTCATGCAGCAGGCAAACCTTGACATCGTTGCACCTGTGAGTAGTCCCGCTCCCAGACCCTCTGCAACTTGAGGGAATATGACCCATGTGTTGAATTCCAGATCATAGTGCAGTTAGAAACACACTGTACTTGTTTACTACAACCATTCCAAGCTTCTGCTCACCATTTATATCCTGACTTTGTTGGAATAGGCTTTCGTAAATTCCTGTTTCTTTCTTTGCTGATGTAGACAAGGACCCCAGACCTTGGAACTCCAGGTGTTGCAGGTAATGACTACATGTAATAGTGCGGCTAAATGTGGGGCAAGCCAAGCCTCATTCTCGGGCCTACCCTGTTTTTTCTGTTCTCTGGATTGTGTTGACAGTATTACACGGAAACAGAAGAGCAGCAATAAACGGGAAGGCCTGGTATCATTCATCACGTGAAGGATGTAAGGTGGATGTAGGGGCGGTGGGGCTCAACCTTTAAACCCTGGTCGAGCAGAGTTGTATAATACATGTAGAGCGTCTGGAGTCTCGACTAGCCATGGAGTACTCAAACATATATAGCCAACTGGTGATGAACTGATCCAGGACCTGCTGAACCGACTATGGGACACGCCCCCTATGTCCACCTGAAGTCATTCACATGATGAATGATGCCGAGCCTTCCCCATTTTATCAATGCAACCCGGGTAGGTGCCTGGGAACGGGGCTTCCAGCAGCTGCCTGATGACATCATGATCATGCATATACACATGTAGGCAGCTGATAGTTTCATCCCAGCTTCTCACTCTTTCTTGCAGGCATGTTCTCCCACTTTTCCGACAACTCTGGCCCCGAGACAGAGGGCTTCTCTGCCTTCACCATGGACGGACCTCCAAGGAAGAGGTGCGGCATGATGCTGTGTGCATGTTCTGTGACTATAAAAACAAACCCCAGGAATTATGAGGGGTATAATGCAGGCGCAAGGGGTTGAAACTCATACCTATACGTGTTGTGCTAACATTTTGTATTTGACTGGCCTGATGCTTAAATCCTGTGAACTGACTGTACAATCTCTCAGCATGTATATATACATAGCGCATGCTCTCTTTCCCTTGCAGGCTGAGGACAATATCACTAACAGCAGATCAACAGTAGTTAATGTTTGCACCCATGTGATTAAAATGTTTTCAAATTCTGCAAAACACATTTTGTATACAGAATCTTTTTGTAATTCAATTATTACTGAAAGAAACAACAGTGCTCATATAGCCTCATTCGAGTCCGGCCATTTCCTCCTAAAATCTTCTCTTTGTAAAAAATAACAAACATAATACAGGTATAGTTGTTCTGCCACTCCCTCAATCAGTCCTGCAGTCCGATGGTTCTGAGAAACGTGTTGACCTGGGCATCCAGCCACTGTCTGTGGGGGAACTGGAGGAGATCCTGGGGCAGGGCCTGGAAGCCAAACTTGCATCCCATCAAGGCACCACACACTGAGGCATTGCTGCAGAGACGGAAAGGGAGAATTTATTACTTCTGTGACAGACTGCATGGTACGTTGTTTCAATTGGCTGAGTGCTGAATTCCTATGCCTGAACAGGCGAAGAGGAGAGATGGAAGGGAGTAAAATGTGGGGCAGATGGTACCAATATAGAGAAACAATTGGGAGATTCTACTTGCATAAAATTTAATGCATTTACCCTAGAGTTGATTGAGTGTCTTTGCAAAGTCTTTGAGAAGAATGCTCGGCAGTGAAAGCACACCGTAGTTGATACTTGCAAATTCGCCTTTTCTGTATGCAAAACCTTAAGCTAAGTTAGAAATGCTGCTCAAGTCTTTGTGATGGGTGGGCCCTCAATTATGCAAGAACTTTGGCCTGAAGAGAGGGGTGGCACTTGATACGTATACGGTACGAGTATTGGTATAGGTCCTTGGTGTGGCGAACCAAATGAGTGGGCATGACAGAAGGGATGTCACAGTCAACAAGAATTAACTACTTAACTAAATAATTATTCTGCAAGCTAAATTTGGCCCAATTAATACAGCATCTGAACTGCAGTTGAAGGCTATTGAAAAGGACACCAGCTTCTTGGACATGAAGAGACTTTTTGAACCTAGCCTCGTTCCCAGGAGGGGGCTGGGAATGAGGCTGCAGCAAGATCATTCAAGCTCAACTGCATGTAACCCTCTGGCTATATACCAGCTGTCGGTAGCCTCGTTCCCAGCCCCACGCAGTACGTACTGCAAGTGCATGACAAAGAGCTGGGCGTGGGCTGGGAACGAGGCTAAGCTGTCGGTATTGGCAGCCCACCTGTCTGCATCTCCAGCTTGCATGATAACATCAGTTATGGTCTGTCGGAAGTCCTTGGCATTCCTCAGGCCATAGAAACCTGCCCCCAAGGCTTTAAATGTATAGCTGGAGATTGTGTGGGTATAGGTGTGTGTGTGTGTGTGTGTGTGTGTGTACAAGACGTAACAGGTATGGGTACATGAATGGCACATTGACCTCCGTAAGGCAGATTGCCAAATTTACAAATTACTCCATACACCCACAATCAGCATCAATAACACAACAGCTAGCGAAGTGGAAGCTGTACATGTACTTCTCCACCAAGACTACCCTAAGGCACATTGCTTGATTGTCAAAGGGCAAGCCCAAAGGGTGCAGTGCCCAAACACTTCAGAGGACTACATTTGAGCACTTACAGTATATCACAAGTGCTATGGGTCTTAGTGAATTACCCACCTGTGACCACATGTACCAACACATACCTACACACCCGCACCACATGGGGACACTGTTCAGAGCTGTTCTACTTAGTTTCAGTCGTGTGATTATACTGTGATAGCAAAAGTCTTTTCCTTTGACCAGAGAATGAGATATACAGGGCAGTAACTAACTGTACGTGCGATCAAGAAGAAGTGGTCAAGGCTAGCCTTGCATCTTCCCAGGCATTCTACATCTCCAATTTTTGATCACCAAAAACCGGAGGTGTAGAAGGCCTGGAAATGAGGCAAGGTATCTATATGCTCCAAATCACGTGCTCCAAATGTAGTTTAGTTGCCACCAACATACCCAATCCTCTTTTCGTCATCGAGCTTGAGCTTTTCGAGAGAGGATGCTTTGATGTGGTCCCTTATCTCCTTCCGCTGGTCCTCGTGCTCCAATACCTTGTCTGCATGCTGGGAGAAGAAAGAGACACTCTTGGTACACTTTGCATGCACAGCTGGTTAGCAGTTCCAGGAACTCACTGAAATGGTCAATGGAGCACATAGCTACTATGATGGCAGCTATAGATCTCAGAAATGGCAACCAGAAATTAATTTGCAATCTCACCCCCTTGATACTATAAATACACACCACACAGTTCTCCACTCACCATGAGCACAAAGTCAATCAGTGATGCTACCTGACTGCTCTCCATGGGGTCGAAGGAACCTTGCAGTATCAGGGCAAGCTGTGGGAATGGGAGAAAGATCAGATTACATGCTAACTGCTCAGATTTCTGTGTTCAACATGTGATCCTGCTAGGGTGAGGCAGGTAGGGTGCTCGGAATTCAAACACTTCTGCCTGGCGTCTCCTGCTCTGCCAGTAGCACATGTAACTCTAGCCTCATTCCCAGACCCCATACGAAAATGAGTTCCAGGCTCTCCACACCGTGAGAATTCTAGCACATACTTTTTGGAGCAATGTCTTCATTTGTATATGGTAAAGGTAGCTTTTGATTTGTCCAACCTCTGCATACAAAGTTAGAACACAGACACTTCCATGCTATCAGAATTAATCAATCATGGGTCAAATTGCTTAGAAACAATTCTCTTGTTCAACATCGATCATGTTCCCAGAATACACTGAGAAATAGATAGATAGATAGATAGATAGATAGATAGATAGATAGATAGATAGATATTAAATATGGATTCCATTAGCAGGCTATTAGGCCATATACATGTATCTATATAAGCTCTTCTGTATCACTTACAGCTGTGGTGACAGCAATGCAGCTGGCCGTACACCTGGGGTCAGCATGGGTGCACTGGCTGATATCCTTCGAGTTAGCAACCACCTTGTTCACATCTGGAGAACAAATAAAATTGTGTATTTCGTATTTCGATCATAATTACAGGACATTGCAGAATGAACTATCACAGACGTTGGTATTATTGTTTTGGCTATCTACTTCCTATCATTTGGGCCCAATGATACGGTCGTTGTATGCGGCAGTTGGTCACTCCCGGCACACCTTGGACACGGGCATACATGACTACAGTGTATGCTATAGCATATTTGTTTGCAAAATGTGTACTGAAAAAGCAGACAGCGAGATGCCTCTATCCTGTAGACGTTCGGTGTGGGGTATGTGTTCTATGAACACTTTGAGATGTAATCCTATTGCATGTGTTCATAAGTCAGTTGAATGTGTGTCTCTGAAGTTAGGCATGAAGCCACTATTTTGCAAGGGGTGGTCACCTATTTGCACCTGCAGGTGACTGGGGTCACAATCCACACCGCAAAACAGCTGGATGGCATCTAGGACAGTGTTTAGCATTATTACATGATGAAGGGTGTGGCTTCCTGTTTGACTGTTAAGGTATGTGTGGTGTATAGCTTGCTTAGCCACCACTGTGGAATGCTTATGATGAAGGGTGTGGCTTCCTGTTTGACTGTTAAGGTATGTGCGGTGTATAGCTTGCTTAGCCACCACTGTGGAATGCTTATGATGAAGGGTGTGGCTTCCTGTTTGACTGTTAAGGTATGTGCGGTGTATAGCTTGCTTAGCCACCACTGTGGAATGCTTGTCCAGGCTGAGAATACTGAGGGGGCCACAATGTCAGTGGAAGTATTCAAACTTCATACAAGGGGTTTAGGTGTGTGTATGCGGTGTATAACTTGGAACGCTTGTCCAGGCTGAGACTACTGAGGGGGCCACAATGTCAGTGGAAGTATTCAAACTTATGCCAGGAAGTTACTGTGCAGATATCGACTGCTCTTGACACACAACTCACCATTGAAGTCGAGTATCCCCAGTACGGATGTTCTCATGATGGCCCCGTTTGCAGCCAGGTAACGGCTGTGGAGGGACAGATCACTATACTCATCAGGGGGGCAGTGGTACGCAGCAGCATAAATCTTTTGCAGCAAGGGTACAGCAGTATTCGACCCAAGGCTGCTAGTGCTACAAACCGGAGGCAAGTGGACACAGCCTGGGACCGAGGCCAATGGGTACCAAACTCTACTTCAGTAAGCATTGTGTAAGTTATGCACATGTCATGTACCAGTCTGGGAACGAGTACCGAAACAGAAACGCATTCCCATTCAGCAGAATGGGGCTGAGACCCACCCTGAGCTCTCCCAGACATGTCTCGCTGCAGCATGAGGGTCTTTCAGGAAGAGGTTGTGGCAGAGCGTCCTGTGTACTGTCATCCCAATGCCCATCCCACCTGCACAGATACAGATGTGTCTGTCCCATAAGAGATCATAGACTGTTGCCATACATGGCACATACAATCCATCACCACACATCACACCTATCTCCTACCCATCCACACACCTCACACATGTACATGTACACACACACACAGTCATACCCCCCACACACAGTCACACACACACAATACCCACCTATATCCCCCAACTCCTCGTAGCCATGTTGCATCCAGTGATAGAGCCTCTTAGCGAAATCTACTCTGTCCACCTTACCATCATTCTCCACTATCATCTGCAGGATTAGGAGCATCTGTTTGTGTGTGTGTGTGTGTGTGTGTGTGTGTGTGTGTGTGTGTGTGTGTGTGTGTGTGTGTGCGTGCGTGTGTGTGTTGTGTGTGTGTGTTGTGTGTGTGTGTGTGGGGGGGGGGGGGGGGGGGGGGGAGGATGCACGTTGTGTGGTGGTGTGTGTGTGAATGTGAGTGAATGCATGTGTGCATATGACAGGTATGTGTGTGTGTGTGTGGTGTGCAAGTGATTTTAGCGTGTATAATACCAGGTGGTGGCATTTCTCCTACCAACTGTCAGACCTAATGCACCATTGTGTTCCTGGGTGATGTACAATGATGGTCCTTCTCATGGAAGCTTGGTGCACATGTGCAAGAGAAGTCAAACCATGAAGCTGCACGTTAATGGTACACTTATCCATGGTTGGTAAAGGGTTAATGGTACACTTATCCATGGTTGGTAAAGGGTTAATGGTACACTTATCCATGGTTGGTAAAGGGTTAATGGTACACTTATCCATGTTTATTCCTGTAGATACTGAATGAATATGGAAATTGAATGATACTTTATCAGCCACTGACTATCAATCGTTCATCGTATATTCAGATACAGCTGCAGTGTACAATACTATTGGCGTTAACAGATTACAAGACATCCACTGATCTGCTGTGCATAAGTCACATGGAGCAATGGAGGGTCTAAAGTTGTATGACATTCCAGGAGTCGGTGGGCCACTATGTAGCTACGAGCTGGTGGTACGCTATTTCCTCAGCACATGTATTGGTGAGTTTGTGCTCAACTATACTCCATTAGTAGTAAACTTTGTACCTCTCACTGTGATGTTTCAACCTTTCTGTACCCTCATCCTTACTAGGCCCCCAGTATAAACAGTACTTCTAATCCGAATTCCAATCAGATTGGAGTACTGATTAGAACAGCATGTAGGATAGCCTTGTACCTGGGCTTTCCGCTCCAGATTTTGTCTCACAACTTTGGGAAAAATCGGGAAGGAATGCCATTTTGCATGTGATATATGCGATGACACAGTGATGCTTGCTGTCCACACTATTGTCAGCAAGTGAGCTGGATAACCAGGAGGATGCGATCGAGACACCAAGATTGATGACTTATCGCCCAGGAGGACACACAGAGTTACCAAAGCTTCCAGTCGTGTCATGGTGGCTTTCTTACCTAAGTTGCGAGACAATCTGGGACACAAAGCCTAGGTTTGAGTGCTGGTCACATGTCCATTCCAATTATGCTGTGATACTTGAATGGCATATTGGCATGACTGTGCCAGTAAAATTGGTAGCCCATTGAGAGAGAACAAAGCCCCAGTGGCCAGCATGCCACTACTACATCTCATAAAAGATGTGAAACCTGTCTACTGAAGAAGACAGAAGACTGCACAAATAGCACACAGGAACGGACATAATTAAGTAATGACCGTATACGGTACGTCTATGTGGAGTAGATGTACTTATGACAGAGAGATGTACAATGCCATGTATATACAATGTACTTAACTATCCATTCTAGTGTTCCAGCTTACCTGGTCTGTATCATCTGTCCAATCCCCTGGATTCCACCTGGTGAAGTAGAGAATCCATTAATCAGTGTTTACAAACCTATATATAACGATATTGAGACACTGGTTAACAATCGTTTTGACTGACTATTTAACCACAACGCTGCCTGATTGGCATGTGGTCTGGTATATATACTGTACAGTGTGAATATGGAGTCCAAAGTTCTAGTCCCTCCCCTGTCCCA
Source organism: Axinella damicornis (assembly GCA_963931865.1). NCBI lineage: Eukaryota > Metazoa > Porifera > Demospongiae > Axinellida > Axinellidae > Axinella > Axinella damicornis. Next base: position 4,071,319 of record OZ007509.1, read on the forward strand.
CAAGTTGATTGGAAGAGACTGTTGTTGATTCAGCAACCTTGGAAGCATTTCAGAGGCTTGGATCTGACCGTCCAAGTCAGGATTAACAGTTTGCCCAGTCTATCCGCTATCCCCTCTCCGCCTGACCGGCCACGTGCACCAGCCAGGCAGAGAGGGGCTAGCAGCTACACTGGTGTGTGTTTGCCATTCATAACTTCATACTGGGAAGTGATCCCTTGGTCATGCTACCAACGGGAACGTCAAGCTTGCGTAAAGTTGCTAGACTAGGCTTGTTGATGCAGAGTTGGTGTTGTTTATATTATATGTCTCCACGTGGCTTCAATTGCACCAATTAATGGCCTGAAATTACATTCCACAGAAGTATATTTTTCCCCTGATTCTCAGGCAGGGCACGAGGCTACCAGTGAGCTTGCTCTGTCCACAGTAGTTACTCCTGTCAAATCCAACCTCATGTAGCTGTGCAGCTGCATTTAAGGGATGGTGGCCCGACGATTATTTCCCATGTGGAGGATAAAAGGTCTGGTACGCCACTTACTATATCTCCCCATGTGGCACACCCTGTATACACTAGTTGATTGCATTGGCCATCACTAAGAGGGTATGTATTTTCAGAAGCTGAATTCCTTGTTTGCTGAACACGTGCCAAAGTTGTGGTTTCACACACAGTGAACAGTGGGTTTCTAAAGCAGCTCTATTACAACCCACCCCAGACATAACAAGTTGGTGAGGGGGCCACAGAGTGCCACGCCCCTGCATTCCAGCCAAACGAGTCAAACTCTCCAGAGAATGGACTCTTCCTGAAAAACGAGCTTTGCCGTTTCTGTTTCTATGGCAACAATCTTTTGTCTATTGGTCACCCTACAGATGGGTTACAGGCTCAGGTGACATGCAGTGTCAGAATTTTGACGATGTAAAGTTTTCCCGTAAAGTGAACAGCATAACCATGCATTGAACACACTAGCCTAGTTCCCAAGCAATCATTGCCCCGTACCCAAATAAGCCAGTGTGAATGACATCAAGGGTGCAAGAGAGTGGATGGAACCTATCGTACTAGGTAACGTACTCAGCAAAAAACAGCAAAGGCACTCAACTTGTTATACCTGGTTAGCTGCATACTGTGGTAAGCTACTTGCTGTCCTGGGTTCAATCAGGAGCTTATGAGCGCCACGATGGGCTCCTGGTTCAATCCATAGTGATCTCTACCCCATGACAACTCCTACATGATAAATGTACCCGATTCCTCCCCCTTCGTTTCCACACATTGGGGAGAGCCTGGGAACGTACATGTAAGCCAACCGTACCTCATTCTGTGAAAGTCTTGGGCTATTTCAGAATAACTGGACGGTCCCATCTTGCCATATACCTTCTGCGCCATCTTGCGAGACATGAACTCAGTAGACAGACCTGTGTGTGCAAACAAGGGTACCGACATCCCTCCACTAACTGTTTGGGGGTAGTGAGTTACACAGCCAAAATAATTGAAACCGAGACAGGTTCAATATTGATCCAACCAAGGGCATACCAAACCACTGGAGGAAGTTGGATGGCATGCAAATACTGTAATTCAAATTGGTACTAGTAAATTAAGGCCCTATGTACATATCTATCTATTATCTGCAACAAGAGCACATGATGATGTCATCTTTATTGCGGTGTCATCGTGCGCTCTTGTCTGCAATACCCAGATGATGTGGGAACGTACTGGGGAAATGTTTACTGATCCATTCCTAGTCGCCACGGATGTTGAAACTGCTTACCAAATGCATCTCCAATGGCCTGACCGTAGATGATTCCTTTCACTTTGTCGACCAAAACATCCTTAGGGAGGCGGGACCAGCCCGGGTTATAGATGTGGGTGGGCGGTGCAGGGATGGAGGGAGTCTGAGATTCTGTAGAATCCTGCGGAGGTTCACCGTTTTCAAGCTGAGATTGGGATCGTTGTTCTGTAGCAGGCTGTTCAGCAGCTTGCTCCGGTTCTGTATTTGAGACCACAACATGAAACTGTGGTATAATTATAGTGAGCCACATAGGAGTCTTTAAACACCTGAGATTGATACTACAGCACCTTCTGTATCCTGCTGAAGTTCACCTCCTTGTTCTGTAACAGGCCGGTCAGCAGCTTGCTCCGATTCTGAATTTGAGATTACAACATGAAATTGCATGAAACTGTGGTATAATTATAGTGAGCCACACAGGAGTCTTTAAACACCTGAGATTGATACTACAGTCCGAAATGCACCTTCTGTTTCCTGCTGAAGTTCACCTCCTTCTTGTTCTGTAACAGGCTGGTCAGCAGCTTGCTCCGATTCTGAATTTGAGATTACAACATGAAATTGCATGAAACTGTGGTAACAGGCCGGTCAGCAGCTCTGAGCAAGCCACGCACAGAATGAGTCTTTATACACTTGAGATTGTCACTACAGTGAAATTCACCTTCTGTGTCCTGCTGAATTTCACCTCCTTCTTCTTCTGCAGCAGGCTGCTCAGCAGCTTGCTCTGATTCTGTAGTTGAGAACAGGAATCTAACTGTGAGCCCACATTTACGGTGAAGTGTTTGATGTTTTTCATTTGGGGGGGGGGGGGGGGGGGGGGGGGGGGATATTCGCCCCATTGAATCATTGCTGCCCCCCTCCCCTTGAAGAAGTATTATACATCACAGCATTTAGTTGTTTGGGTGTCAGGTGAGGAGTGGCATGTAACAGGTGCATCAAAGTAAGCTTCAGCCGCCAACTGCAGATGTATTGCATGCAGTTGCCAAAAACACTAATCTAGTTTTAGTATGTAACCAGCCGAATGCTTCTTTTGGAAAACCAAACAGTCCAACTGTTCCCATGACTACAGTTGAATTTATTTAAGGGTGGAATTTTGCGTGGAAGGCTTCCAAACGGAATGTGACACCATTTGGCAAAGCACAGAGGCAAAAGCACATTGAAAATCTATAAACTGCTGCCAACGAAAATTGGCTGCAACTGGACTGTTGGTTTCTGCTGGAGACATGAGACAAACTAGGAACAATTTATGATGCAGAGAGGCAGCTACACTCTGGATGGGGCTGTTGAGGGAGATTTGCACAACCACACATCAGCCAGGCCGATGGCAGGCACATACCTGCTATATAGCTGTTGATACTTGTAGAAGTACACCAAAATGTCCACACATTTTTTGATCCATAAAGTACCGACAAACATGAGTGTCTATTGAACAAGGGGGTGTCACTACCACAGACACGGCAGTCAAAGACCGGGGTGAAGAAATCTGACTCTCATTTTTGCTGCTTGGCCGCATTGCAAATATGCTCTTGGCAGTTTGACTGCACTGCATTTCAGCCATTGACTGTTGACGACATGCACACTTCGCACTTTGACCTGATAATATGCGAAGGAATGCAGAGCAATTCCACCCCTTCCTTGTAGTATACAGGAGTCAAGATGTACTGTTGCAGCTGTGACTGTTGGAGTGACCCCACCCCTTATTGAACCTCACCTTCTACAGTGTGCTTTGAACAATACTTTGTTTCCAGTTCTTTTGCTAGTTCCAACTCTTTCACTGTCTCACTCCTCAGCGCCTCCACAAGGGCACCCCACTGCGGTTTTACGTCCTCCCTCCCTAGCCACCAACGTGCCACACCCTGCAAGCAACCCTCGTCCCCATCTTCACAAGATTCACCCCTGATAGCATCCAGTATGGTCGCTTCTGCCCCTAACTCCCGTGCAATTTCTTCCCACTTGGTTGCAACGCTGCTGAGCTCCTGCGCCACTGTAGCAGGGTCGTCCATCTTCAGGTTCCCTTTTGAAAGGAAGGCAATAGACACACGCTAGTTCAGCAAAATATTTTCATCCCCAGCTACTGTTCCCCAATCTAATAGACTTCTGATGAGTTTAAAACCACACTGGAAATATGAGCCCATGGTCCACCGGACCCACCTCCAGCAATTACCAACTTCCTATATGCCATGGCGCCATATCATACCAACTAGTGGCTGCCTAGCTAGTAGCCTGTAGTAAAAAATCACAGAGACATGTATTGGGAAACAGAGAAGAGCACCACCTACTGGATACAGTTTCTCAAATTCACGCTGCGCTCGACGTTCATGTACTGTACTACACTGGCGCGAGTCCAGCCTGGGTCCGGGTGTAGGCATAGGGGGTGGAGCTTGTATATACTTCCGGCCCAACAATGAAATTTTGCGCGTAGCCCATTATTAATGCGGGGGCAATAGGAGGTCTCGTTCGCAGCCCCTTCTATAAAAGTGTACAGCTCAGTCAGCTGAGAACGACGAACTTGCCCCTGGGTGAGTTGTAGCAGGGAAGCTGGGTAAACAGACGTTAGCTGGACTAGAATGCACGCAGACCTAGATGCTGGATCTAGGACTGCTTATCAGCCACTGACAGCCAGTTAACTTCTAGCCATGTTCACATTATGAAAGTAGTATCTGCCTACTAGACTCTAGTTGTCGTTATATTGCTCCTACAGATCTTATCCAGCTCCATGTCTGAGAGGGAGGCACCCGCTCCCCCTGGTGACTGCCGACCGGGGATTGTTGTCAGCGGGTTCCCGCCAGGCACCATAGATGAGGAATTCCTTAGTCTGTACTTCCAGGTACATGGAGGTGACATCAAGCATGTGGCTATGTCGGAAGACAAACAACAGGCTTATTTGGAGTTCACTGACCCTTCAGGTAATTTCTGGTAACAACACTGTCAAGTAAGACATCATGCATGGTGAAGGGCCGGGACTATTTCACGGAACGGAACACTTGAAAACACGGAACAGCTATGTAAGTCCTCACTGCACAGTTTAAACTCTGCAAACTGCATACCACTGGATAGCTCTACATGCTGGTACCCTTTTTGCTGGAATCTGCGAAGTCGCGTGGGCGGAAGCTCGCGTATGGCTAACATTGGTCGTAACTCTAACACTAACCATCATGTTCCAACAATATGGTTGCCAGCATGTAGGACTCGTCTAGCTCTGTCCATTGGTGTACAGTTTGTAGAGATCAGACACTGCAGCGAGGACGTGCATAGCCGTTCCTTTTTATCCAGTGTTCCGTTCCGTTCCGTGAAATAGACACGGCCATGGTGAAGCTACTTATTTTACACATAAGCTATATAAGTTATCCTAGCCCGTTCCCAGGCCGCGGGGGGCCTGGGAACGAGGCTAAAGTAATCCCCTCTACACTCTACATCCTTGCATGTTATGGCTGTATGAAGTCATTCCTCAGAGTTGTTATTGAATGTTTTGAGGAATCTAAGTCTATAGTTATGCTGGTGGTGTTGTGGTTGCAATCCCTTGCAAATGAACATGGAAATGAGCAGGTATAGAAAAGGAAGAGTCGGACGCGTCTTTCTTCTCTTTACTTTATTTCCTGGTATCGCTATCTGCACTGATGAGTCTGATGTTGTATAGCCTTGTTCCAAGGGCCTTTCCCACCTGGTTACCTTTCTGTGGGCCACAGAACGTACCGGTTGCCACCACAGACTACTATACTATGCTCCACAAAAGCACAGTGGTCTTAATATAAAGTTATGGGTCCCTTATGAGCGTGGTAGAGTAAGAAGATGCTTTAACCAGCAGTGAGTTAACAAGCGTTATGCCAATTGACCATTGGCATTCCAGCAAGGCCAAAACAGTTGCTCAGCCTCAAATGCACCCAGCACCCTGTAATAGTCTTCTTCATGGCCAAGGCATTCCCATCCACCCCAGCTTTAGTCACTTCCAGCACGAAGAACATGCTTACATGGTATGTACATATGTGCGCTAATGGACATCATGGAGCCTGGTTATACAACAAATAGTGAGAGATCTTTACGGAAGGTCTACATGCTTTGTACTCTTGGTGTGGTACTCTGCTGGCTGTCCTCTCTTGTAGCTGTCCTATCTTGTAGCCACGCTAGAAAATGAGCTAGATTATGGCTCCGTGGGGTTGACTGGATGACATTCTTTTGACAATCATGGCGTGTATCATGTGATGGAGTAGCCTCGTTCCCAGGCTGTTCCCACCGACAGTATTTGATCACTTCCAGTATGAAATACGGCGGGGGGAGGCCTGGGAGATCTGGTCATGTGCGGTGCCATCAGGTAGACACATGGTAGAGACATGGAGGGTGGTGCCCAACGAAGAATCTCGACGTCTGTCTCAAATCTGGGAGCCCCATACTACACTATGCATGGGTGCTCTAGCATGTCCCAGTTTGTAATTGGATTATGAATACGAAGGTATGCATTAGGGTCACTGGATCATTAGGTTCAGTTACATCATGAATTTGACTTACATCATGTGATTGCATCCTGGGGAATTACATGGCTGCTGTAGGTAGCCTTGCAAGCATGAATTGCTGTACAGGTTTACTCTCTCTCTGTGTGGGACTATCACACATGCAATCGGGTTCCTGTAATATATCTATGCAGTTAGCTGAAACTTGTGAAAGGAATTGCAGATACTTATGGGCTGGATTGAAAGGTGTTTATGTAACAAGTGACTGCTCGTCATTTGCATGTTGCTAAAGGTGTTTGTGATATCGACTCTTCCTCTACTACATTCTGCAGTGATCCCCACAGTTGTGGCGAAGAGTCATACCATTCGAAAACGTGCTGTCACTGTAGAAGAAATAGACTTACACCAGGTGTGGCAGCCATATCTCATTGTGAAGGGGTTTCCCCCTTTTGTAAATGATCAGCTTCTAAAGCAGCACTTTGGGAAAGTGGCCAGCGGTGCTGAGATACAGTCCGTTGAAATCAAAGGAGGAGAAGCCTCAATTGTCTACGTGAACCCCAAAAGTAAGTATGTTCTGATGTTGTGATGATCTGGGTTCTGGGTTCTGATGCTAAGTAGTTAAGAATTCTAGGCGTGGACATGGAAACATCTCCGGTTTCTGTCTTGCTCAGTATTATGCTGTTTCTGGTTTCCCTTCTACCACAGTTGCATTCCAAGTCGCATCACAGAAGCAGGTTCTCATTGGAACCGAGCTCACTGTTGAAATTGGCTATTGCTCCCCAAAACCGCAAGAGGAGTGTGTTCTTACAGTGAAAGGGCTCCCAGAGATGGACGTTGCTGTGTTGAGACCCTCCCTAGAGTGGTACTTCAAGCTGCCGGCAAATGGAGGTCATGAGGTCACCTCCTGTGACATTATTGAGGGAGTAGCATACGTCCAGTTTGCAGATTCTTCAGGTATGGTATGAAGTATGTGAACAAATTGTAATTATGTCACCCGACAGGGGATTCTCTAATGCAAGGTAGCGAGGACGTGCTGTGTCTCGCATTATTGTCTGAGGAAGCAAGGTTGACGTTAGTGTGGAGTGTGGAAATTATGTACGTGTGTGCTCGAGTGTGGAATATTTGTAATGCCTGGTTTATGCATATGACATGCATGATTGGACCAGCCAGGAGTGTATGTCATGTACAACTACATAGGGGTTCAAACAAGCCAATTCTCCCCTCCCCATGTTAACTACATAGGGGTTCAAACAAGCCAATTCTCCCCTCCCCATGTTAACTACATAGGGGTTCAAACAAGCCAATTCTCCCCTCCCCATGTTATCCAAAGTTTGTGAGTAGTGCTACATAGTTGCAAAGCAACGTTTAGGCATATTGCCACCCCATTTATTCCTGGGAAGCCCCTGGCCTGCATGACCACACTTACATAGCATTCACTTTCATTATTGATAATTTATTTACATGCCACCATTCCCTCCACTTCCTGTACACAGTCGTACATGAGGTGGTATCTCGTCCACCCACTCAAGAGTTCATGGCCGGTAGCGTCCTTCAGATGTCTGCTACCCCTGTGTCTAAAGTCCCAGGACGTATGGCTGTGCAACAGTCACTACCCATCGATATCCCTCTTTCTCAACAACAGCAGCAAGCCCGACAGCCAGCTGTTAGCTTGGAACCATCTATGATTTCCTTTAGTGGCACCGAATCTTCCCCGCTTGCTACACAGTCCTCAGACAGTGCCCCCCAACCAGAGAAATGGGCCACTCCTGTGCCTCGATACCCCTCCCCCTCTCCCCAGCAGCGGAAGGCTCAGAATATTGGGGTGCCAATGTTTGTCCAACAGGGAGAGGCAGCACATCTATTAGGTAAGTATCAGTAAAGTAATATACCTTACCATAAATAGTACACTGTACTAAGTGTAGTTACTAACTTATGAAATGATCTTCCTCAGGCTGGCTTCAATTATGTAGTTCTCAAGATGAAGATTTTTATCAATGAAAAGAATTATGTTAGTGCAGTACATTTACTCCAATGAAGCACTCCAAATACACTTTCAATAAAGAAAACTGTGAATTTAGGCAACTAAGTCACCGTCTTGTTCTAAATCAACAAATGCATTCCAAATAAGCTAGAAAAGAAACTATTGTCCCAGAAATATGCTCACTCTTGACTCAGAACTTATATCTTCTAGTCTCGCAGGCCATATGTCCGCAGTGCGTGTGGGGACCGTCTGGCTCGCGAGACTACCTCCACCCATGCCGCAGCTGAATCTTGAAGTGCTCGGCCTTTTATAATGACAACAGATAGCTATGCTTCCCTGAAAGTCAGTATTCCAAGTGGTTGAATCAGGGCTCGATGGCGAAAACTGTCGAAGAATTGTCTATGAATCTTAACTTGCATTACATAATCCATAGTATCAGACTTTAATGAGCAAATGATCAATCTTGGCCGTCCTCCTCTGTCAGAGAATATGCTCGCATTAAATATAGTGATCATTGCACTCAGCTATGTGCACTTTGAATCTGGAATACCAGATGGAACAGGGAACACAGTCAGTTTATTTTAAGTGAAACTACATACCTTCAGGACAGCATTAAATTGTTAGCTTAGGTAACTGGGTGGTCATCATAAACACACTGGAAGGTAGTGTAGTGTTTGTTGTGGAAGGTAGTGTTTTGGTGATGGAAGTTGATCTCTGGTTATTTGCTTATCCTTTCCAGGCACCAGTCCTGTCAGCCAGTCTGTGTTCCAGCAATCACCAACTAAACAGCAGCAAGCCCTTGTGGTTGAAGACTATGATAGTCCGTTCACTCAGCGTACCCATCCAGTGATGGCAAAGCCATTTTCCCCAAGCAAAGTGCTTGTCGAGGGTTTCCCAGATGGAACCCAAGAGTTCGTACTTCAGCTGTTTCTCCAGAGCCTCAGTCAGGGTGTCCCGTGTACTGGGGTGACTCTTCATGGCAAATTGGCAGTTGCTACATTTGAAAGGGCATTAGGTACTTTCTTCATGTATACCATAGTATACCATAGTATACCATAGTAGAGAAAGTTATCAATTATCGGACACCATCCATATTCGGACGCGCTAGCGCGGAAGTTGTACAATTGCGGAAGTGGGCATGACCTTCCGTCGATAGTGCACATCCATCTCACTGTGCGTTGCAAGTTTGGTGTTGCTCTCTTGTTTGGATCTGGAGTTATAATCTGTCAAAGACAAAACTCTGAAATCGGACAATTGTATGCATTATCGGACGCCGCTCTCCGTTGCTTCCTCTGAACCAGTTTTCGGCGGGATTTCTGCAGCTTGGTGGAGCCCCAAGACCCTTCTGCTGCACGCCTGATAGAGCAGAATGTCATCAATCATACACACCGTTCAGTCATGACATCATGCTCTGAACAGGGAAGGCATTATATGGGATACCTAGTATTGTGCTGAGGGACATAGACATACAAAGTGTACTTAAGTTACATATTCTTTTAACTCGGTTGACTAGTAGAATTAATGTTTGCTTCCATTGTTTATGTTCAACTTCTGAATCAACAGATATCAACACATTGTTGCAGTGTTCACGAGTAACACCATTTCCGCAGAACAAGGAGGTGCTCACTGTCAGCCCAGTAGAGCCGACTGACACTGTTCTTGTATCAAACCTGCCCCCAAACACGCCAGACTTTGCTACCGAAATCTTCTTTGGAAGATTTGCTCCTGTGGCTCATGTGAAACCTATTTCACCAACCCAAGCTCTGCTCACCTTCAAGAGCCATGAAGGTAAGAAACTTATACATTACTAAGCATATAATCTCTGCTAATGGCATGTTAGACTCATTTCATATTATTCCCCTGAGTGTGAAACAGTAATGGGCAAGAAGGAACGACGGTATAGCATTTGGAGCGGAGGTGATGCATTCCACTGCCAGTGTGTGCATGATGTGTTAGCACTATGTACATATACCAACACCTGGTATCTTCCTTTGTACATGAAGTACCTGTTGTTGTTTCTACATGAATAGCCAATAGCCTGGGGAAATATGTAGTTTCCATGATTGGTGGACATGCACTACAGGATTTAAAAACCATGATTTTGACATTTAATGCTACAGGTGTGCAGAAGGTTCTCAGGGAGCAGCATTGCCTAGGAAGTACTCCCCTCAGTCTTCAAGAGTACTACCCATTCATGCAACTACCGCTGGGTAAGGAGGAAAACCCACCAAGCAATTTCTCCGACCCAAATGCTTCTCAACCACAAACACACCTTACCTCCCCACCACCCACAAAACACATCTGGAGTGCTCAGAAAGTGAAGATTAGCAACGAAAAGTATACCTTTCTTCAGCGCTCTTTGGGAAAGTTGAACGGAGAGCTAGAAAGTGTCCACGCAAATGCCACAATAAAAGATGAGCCAAGCGGGAAGTCAATCACCATCAAGCCCCTTCCAGGGTCAAGTGAATTGTCTGATTGGGAAGATAGTGTCCAAAGCATCCTCCAGAGGTTTTTCGCTGACTTCAAGGAAGAAAAACAGCTATTTGCAACGGGAGCCAAATTACACATTCTTGAATACCTCGAAACTGTCCGGAAAGAGTTTCCTGAGCTCTGTGTATCAGCCAGTGGAAACACATTGGTTATTGCTGGCAATAGTGATGTTGTCGACCAGGTTCTTGAGAAAGCCTCTGAGATATCAGAAGAAGCTCAGATAACCAGTACTGACCTCACTTATCCCAGGAAGCAGATCAAGTACCTGGAAAAGTTTTGCAAGCGTGATCTGGATTCTATGAGTCCAACAGTTGACTACACCCTAAACCCAGAGACTGGTATCATAACTGTAAATGCAAATCCCAAGGGTCTGCAGGCTTTCATTGAATTGATAGGCCGGAAGACAGGCTCAATCCACGAGAAGGCTTTAAGGCTCTCCCCAGAGGGGTACAAGCTGCTATGTTCTAAGAAAGGTATTGAGAAGATAGACGATATTGTGGGCCCCCGCATTTCCCGTCTTGTGTATGATTTTGAGGTCACTACCTCACATGGCGTGGGTGATGGTGGTGCTTTCCATCAGTTGTGCATCCTGTCCGCAGAGAGGCCCACTTGTAAGGACATAGTGAAAGAACTAAAATTGCATGTGCAGGAAAAGATTTTTCCGACATCATCAGCAAAGCTGAAGGTCTGTAGTTCGCGAGAATGGCAAACATTTGAGCAGCAACTCACTGATGAATTCTTTGTTGCAATCACAGTCAAGCCTGGTGGAATTACGGTGACTGGAGAAGCAATTGTCATAGGTGACATTGGGGAGAAAATTCTGAAGTTTCTATCCGAGCAAACCAACATAGAAATTCGCGTTCAGTTCCAAATTAGTGAGTGGAGAGTGCTGAAGGGTAATTGTTCAAGCGAAATCTCTGGGATTAAGGACCAGGCAAAATCCAGGAATGTTTTAGTCGTCTTTCCGAGGCAAGAGGCTGCTGTCAACACTGTTGCAGCCATCGTACGGGGAGAACATGCTGCAGTATCAGATATCAAAGTCCAGGTTGAGATGCTGAAGAACAACATCCACCAGAAAACCATTAAAGTAGCTGGAGTACCAGCTCTAATGTACGTTCTCAAAGGTATGGAAGACAGGCTGAAAGTCCTTGAAACGAATCGCAAGGTAGTGATTGAAGTTGATGTCGAAAGTGGTGAGAATGGTGAAGCGGGTGCTGCTCACCCTGCGGGAGAAGTTCCTCGGAAAGTGTGCGGTGCCACGGCTCCTGATGCAACCAGAGTGTCGATCTTCACTGGGGATTTCACCATGCAGCAACATCACGTCGGAACACTTGTTAATTTTATCACCCCAAATCCGGATGTCCAACAAGGTCATCTGAAGTTGCTGATTGATGTGGGTGGAGCGGAAGTACAGTCAGATTTTCAAGAAAAAATCTCACAATTTATGAATCTCAGTCCTCCACAGGTGTTCAAAAGCAGGCATGGTCAGCTGAAGTGTACGCAGCTTCTTCACTGTGTCATACCTCCTTGGAGTGGAGGAAACCAAAACGAAGCTCTCTACCTCGAAGAATCTCTGAAATTGGTCCTTGACAGTACCACCATGCATAGCTCACTCCTCATCGCTCCTGTCACGGCTCAGCCCTTCAAGTATCCACCAGACATCTTTGCTTCAAAGGTTGTGGAGGTGTTAGCCAACAACCCAATGAGCACATACTCTTCAGACATCCAAATCGTGATACACGTTGACGAAATTTCACATGCCAACTATTTCGAGGAATGCCTGAAAGCAAGAAACTATCAAATACACACCATTGTCCCGCATCATGGTCCTAGTGGCCATCAGGCTAACAAACCTGATGTCAGGACGACAACGGCCAAAACGATTTCCGGTTCAATTGGCTCATTCATCAAAGTTACCAAGGGAGACATGCTTCAGCAACAGGTATAGATACGCATCTACAGTATGTTTTTTTTGTTAATGACCTCTCTCACTTGTGAGCTATGAACTTCAGCATCCACAAGAATGACTTTTGACTTGATCCTGTGATCGCAATAATATGAGTGCATTTTTGTTGTGATCTTACGAGTGGTTTCTTATTTGAATCTTACAATTGTATTCTTATTGTAGTCTTACGAGTGGATTCTTAATTCTCCTAGGCTGATGTCTACATCAATTCCACCAATCGCAACTTGGATCTCTCTCAGGGCCAGATTGCTCCAGCCTTGCTCAAAGCCTGCGGTAAAGAGCTGCAGAAAGAGTGTGAAGAGTACGCACCCCTTGAGCCTGGAGCAGTTGCTGATACCTCAGCAAGAAACCTCAAGTGCAAGTATATTTTCCATGTGGCTCTGCCTGACTACAAAACAAGTGCATCTCAGAGGGTACGTAGCAGTTTCACTGACATCTGTGGCGTATTGTCAGATATTTGTGTCAAGATGATGACAGGCACCATTCTAACTTTAGCACATGTTACCCACACGCTGTACTTTAACCAGCTCACACATTTACACTTGAATAGACACACAATGAAAGCATGTACGTTATATTTATAGTAGTAGAGCTAACATATCCCTTGTGCTCAGTGTGTTTATCCTTCGGGATACCAACTATATACTGTATACGTTTTGTTTTCACTTTGTACAGAAATTCCGTGAGACAGTGCAAAACATCTTGCGTGCAGCACATGCTAAAGGTGTGGCCTCCATTGCGATCCCTTCCCTTGGGGTTGGCAACTTACACTACCCTGCTGATGTGTCTGCCCGGATCCTCTTCGATGAGGTGATGGCCTTCCATGCTCGCAATCCCTCTCCCATCCAAACGTTTCACTTTGTGATCTACCAGAAGCAGGTGTACGAAGCATTCAACAAGGAGTATGTACAACTCATGACTGGACGTTCAACTCATCAGCAGGTAGGTTCATCTTCCTTTGGTATTGCTTTCATCGAAAAGGACTTCCCAGTCCTGTAGATAAGAAGTGCCTGTAACATAAGTTACATATATGCCCGTGGGTAGTGTCTTCACTAAGGGGGGGGGGGGGGGGGGGGGGGGGGGGGGGGGCTGTTTTATACTTTCCTCTCCATAACATGCCTGCAAGGATAAATAATTACACCCAAGTTAGCCCTTTGTGCACAGATTTTGCCCAGCAGTTTGCTTCAGAGGCGGGCATGGAATCTCTCTTGAGCAAGATCATTCATGTTCTCAATTATGGTGCAACATACATGCAAATGAAACGCCACAATTCTCAATGTAATTTTTGGCTCAAAATGGGTGGTAGTAGTATAGGTTTGAAAGTGAATATGTATGAAATATTACGTAGTTATTTCCAAAATGCACTTACAGAACTCCCCACCTGGAGCCACTGCTGCCGCTCATCGAGGCCCAGACATTGTTGATAAAGGGAGCACCCAAATCTCTGTAATCCAAGGCAACATTGCTGAGGAGAACACTGACGTCATCGTCAACACCACAACCGAAGACATGAACCTATCGTCCAATGCTGTTTCCAGAGCCATTGCCAAAAAGGCTGGCCCGAAACTCCAAAGTGTTTGCCGTCAGTTAGTTGAGAGTGGTCTAAACTTGGAGCATGGGAAGATCGCTGTGACCGCTGCGTGTGGTCAACTTCATTGCAAGAAAGTGTTTCATGCCCACGTTCCAATTCGAAGCCAAGTAACCACTGATCCCAAACCACTCATCGAGAAGATAGTGACGGAATGTTTGCAGAAAACTGCCGAGCACAGTCTGCAATCCGTGTCATTCCCAGCGTTTGGAATAGGAGCTGCAGGCTATTCTGTTACAGAAACAGCTGAACCAATGCTCAAAGCCCTACACAGCTTTGGGAAGAGCAGTACTAAATCAGTGAAGATCGTCCGGATTGTGATTCTTGACCAAGGCCTCTACCAAGAGTTCGAGGACAACTTCCGCAAGTTCTTTAACAAGGATCCAGCTGAGGTGGCCCAAGCTGGCCGTGGGTTCTTGCATTCGATTGGAAGCAGCATCAAAGCATCACTGGGACTGGGACAAGAGAAAGGTATCAGCGTAGATCTGCAATCGTCAAATGGAGTGGTCTCAGTCCGCAGTTCCACGGCACCTCCCAGTTGGGCCTATCATCCTCACGCCTTGAGCAACCCAGTCGCTCTGTTTAGAGTATTTGCAAGTTCACCCCAGACAGGTGAACAGGTGTGTGAGGAGATTCGTAAAACTATCCGAGAAAGAGCAGTTACTGAAAATGTTGAGAGGGAGGCAATTTCCCTCCTCATAGACGACGATGTCCGAGAGATTGTGGATATTGGTGAGAAGTTCGGTGTAGTCATCAACCTACTGCTTAAAATGAAGAAAATCACAATCTCTGGTGAAAAGGCTAGTGTCACGCAAGCACAAATGAAGATTACAAGCATCCTGCACGAGGTTGAGGGTGCTCAAAGAGAACTCAGACTGTACGAGTGGCAGAGCGATGATGATGGGGAGTTTGAGTCATATCCTTCTGAAGCTAGTGTCAGGCTAGAACGAGCGTTCAACAAGAACCTTGATGCCATTGAGATGATGATTGACAATGTTGGCATTGTCGTTGACCTGAAAAGAATGATAGAGATCTCCAAAACTACAGGAAAAGAGCGCACTGTAAGACGTACAAAGACGACACATATTGGTGAGTTACCAATCAACTAGTTCACCCATGCATTTCACTTTCAATATTGTGTTATACTTTGCAGACTATCCTGATACTTGGGAACGCCAACCAGAGGAATTAGGTAGACCCAAGCCCTGCCACTTGTTTGAAGTGGATGCAGGCAGCACTGAATTCCAGGATGCGGTGAAAGAGTTTGAGCTGTCAATGACTTCATCTGGTCTGAAGTATGCCATCGTTGCTGTAAAGAGGGTTCAGACCCCCAATGAGTACCAGAGACACTGTGCACTCCGTCAGGCCATGCAACAAAAGCATGGAAAGAAAGTACTAGAGCGGCGTCTCTTTCATGGCACACGACAGGAAAGTATCGAAGCCATTGCAGTGCAGGGCTTCAATCGAATCTTTGCTGCAGATGCCAATGGTGAGTGTAATAGAAAGAGGATGCAGTGTTGTAATTTTCAGAGTCATTATTGCAACTTTTTATTCTCCTTTTAGCTGCTTGCTTTGGTAGGGGAGCGTACTTTGCTCTAAATGCACCCTATTCTGCTCAGGAGAAGTATGCAGCTCCGGATAGTTCCGGCAACCAGCACATGTTTGTCTGCAATGTCCTGATTGGTGAGTTCACCCAAGGCAATTCTTCAATGAAGATCGCTCCCCCACTGGATCCGAAGTCCAACTCCCTCATTCTCTATGACTCACTGGTTGACAGAACCCAGAACCCAACCATCTTTGTCGCCATGACCGACAGCCAGGCTTACCCTGAGTATCTCATAACATTTAAGATTGACAAGAGTAAAAAATAATGCGTGAAGCAAGCATACATTTTTATAGGAACTGCATGGGAGTTAGGATATAGGCTGAGTGTAGTTTTACTATAATTATACCATGGGTAGTTTTTTTTTTAATGTACTTAGCAAGTTGTATGTACACTCCCAGTGTAAGCACTTGCTACAAATGTTTATTGATCAGCTTGGTAAAGAAACAATCACAGAGGTGGGCTAGGTACATGGGTATATCAACGGTTACAACACAAACGTATATAAAATAGATAATATATGAAATGGTGTATGCCATGCCATGGCTACATAGCAATTGAAGATGAAAGCGGTGTGCTAGTTTGGGATTACGATGAGTTCTATTGTCGGGTTTTCACTGTTGAAGGATTGTGCCAGTAGCGTTGCAGCTTCGTCGTGTGTCTTGCCTCTCAGCCTCATTCCATCAACTTCCACTATCTCAAAGCCCGGCTGCACAAATTGAGAAAAGGGACAATATAGTTACGTAATCCTGATGCAAGCAAGCTATGTGTACTATACATTGGGTGCTTGTTTTATGCATGTCTTCTTGTTGTAGTGAGAGGATATTACATCACCATATGCCTACGTATATGGGCCTTGTGTGTAGTCATGGTTTCAAGTTAGATAAAACTACCAACCTGTAGGAATCCATCCTGTTCTGCTGCCCCACCTTCTCTCACATTCCTAATGATTATCCCAGGTGTGGGTGTGTCCACCCCTCCCTCTATTGTCAGTCCTGAGGAAACCAGAAAGAAAGACAGTTATACATAGAATGTGCAAGGACAAATGAACTATACCCACAAACTATGAGTAGAATAAGGGGAGGGGACTCAGGGGAGGGAAGGTGGAAAGGGGGAGCTAGGAGGGGGAGGGGAGGTAGAAGGGGGGGAGCTAGGAGGGGGAGGGGAGGTGGAAGGGGGGGAGCTAGGAGGGGGAGGGGAGGTGGAAGGGGGGGAGCTAGGAGGGGGAGGGAATGAACACTAACTCCTGCATGTACCAGTAACTGTACACGTTGCATAGCTACCTATAGAAGGAGCACTCTTGGGCACTTCCACAATGACAGCATTGTTTATAGGTTGTGGCTGGAAAATGGGTGCCTGTTCCCACGGCCTTTCATCATTCCATGCCAGAAATGACTCCCTTGTCTGCATGCCTACCAGGTCCGGCTCAGTGCTGTGAAGTTTGTGTGTGTGTGTGTGTGTGTGTTTGTATAATTATGAAAGCAAGTCAAATGAATATTAACTCGCTCATGTCATCCACCCACTACAACTACTCTGCACACATACATGTATATATGTGCACACACATGCGTTTGTAAAACTCAGTAATGCTGATAATATGTGATATACCCAAAATGCAAAGTTTGAAAGTTAGGTACTACCTGGTAGCTTTAGTTACGAGTGACTGAGCGGTGGAAGTTCCAAATGCGCCCAGGTTAGGTGGCCGTGGCTTGTTGCTCTCATCTCTCGATCGACGGAGAACTCGCTGACCTCCATGGTCTGCAGTGATAGAGGAGGAAGATGGTACTCATCTCAGTAGTCTGCATGCATGTTAAGGGCCTGAGAGAAGGTTCTGTTTGTGTAGTTTGATCACACACATTCACAGAGATCTATTTTCGTGTGTATTGAACTGTCCAGCTAGCTATAATGTCCTAGAACAAAATCACATTGTTGTGACTAAGCCAGCCTAGAACAAAGAATAATTCACAAAGCAGTGTTTGGGGTGCATGGGGGGGGGGGGGGGGGGGGGGGGGGTAGGCAACACCTACTTAGACTACTACAGGAAGCCCTGGATGCTGGCTCTTCTTACATAACAAGGTTCCAAATATAAGGGCACATTTTAGGTTGCTGCTGTTAGAACAGTGATGTCATATGGCTTAGTTGGACACTCCTTCTCGTTATGGGCTCCAGCTGTAGCTAGCTGAGCTTGGATGAAAGTAAATGCTCATTTTTTTATCATAGCTACTTCCATATTAAATGAACTCACTCTGGATTGCTGTGAGAACCCTGTCGTATTGGTTGGCCACTTCTGTTGGTACGAGAAAGGTGGCAGATTAGGTCATTGTCTAGCCTCGTTCCCAGGCCGCGTGGGCGGCCTGGGAACGAGGCTAGTCATTGTCACTCAGCAAAGCATGCTCCTTAATTTGAGTGTCATTACTTTGATTGTCAAAAGTTGCCTGAACTTGCGGCTATCAGCACCACATCTGAGTACACAATGTGACTGAATTCAGAAGTGATATATACAATGCTATACATCTACTTGAATGGGTTGCGAGCACTGATTCTATGCGCTGTGCTTTTGCTGTGACTGTCCATGCTTAGTACATCAGTGGATTAGCACTGGCTACACATGTAACTACCTTCGTCAGGCCCTTCCACATCCTCGTATTCTGAGGCCCTCCAGTGCAACGCTTCCACTTCATGCGGAGATACTTGCAAATCGAACTTGACAAGATCTGAAGGATGTAAGACAGACCTAAAGAAAGGAGGGCATATAATACGTAGCACATCATAAGAAGGCAGAAAAAAGGGCTATGTTGCAAGAAGTTCCTAGTTGAGTAGCTTGAAGCTCAGTCAAAGAATAATCTAAGTATATAATTATGTGTTATGGGAGTCCAATAATAAGACAGAGAAAGCTCAATACTGACAGCTCTGGCTCTGTGTACAGGGTCACACTCATCCATGCAGTGTGTATGCAACACAGCTGCAGAGATGTACCTGATTTCAGTAAGTAGTGTTATCTTTTCTGGTGTGTCCAGGATGTCAATCAGAAACTCCACCAATTCTTCGACGTTTCTGCTCTCCTCGTACTGTAATGAACAATGACATTGGGTTAGAGCCATGTTTATGTGCCATTCCATCATCCATGCACTAAGAGATACTGAGGATTAAGATCAGATGCAAACCCGTCAAAGGAACATACTTCTTAACCTGTGAGATGCAAACAATACACGTATATGAAGGGCTGGGAAACCAAGTTAGTGGTCTAACCCACAAACTTTGCACTTGCATCTCATAAGTCGAGAAATAATACGCTTGAAATGTGTTTCAGGAGCTGCTGAAAAATTGAGATCATAGGGTATGCATACTCTTTGTATAATTCATGCTATTACTTGATTGGCATCATCTCAGAGACTAATATGGTTCTCTGTCCTTCATATCATCTCAGTGTTGGAGAAGATGATTGTATATATGTACCTGTTTAAGTTTCTCTTGTAGAGCTTCCACCTCTGAATGTCCCAGCGTTCTCCTGGCCCTATCCAGCAGCAGTTGCTTGGCCTGACTACCGAACGATGCCAGCATGATCTGTGAGCCTACACCATGCTCAAAGAACTGATGACTGTTGTCAGTAGTGGGCTGTCCCTCGGAGGGTGGAGTCATATGTGCTCGGCCAGTTGTTGGGCTTGTAGAAGTTGCTCTTGATTCATGGGTAGCCAAAGGAGACAAGCCAACTGCTTTCCTTTGTTTACTGGGTCGGGGTAGTGAGGAGACAGAGCCTGGGAGAAGAGTAGTACCAAGAGTTAGTTTATTGAGAACAGTAAAATCACCTTTGTGGCCTGTATAGATTGGTAGTATCTCTATGGATCTCTTGTGAAGAGCAATACCACATTGGGCCCACACTAATGCAAGATTGTGGTCAGGTAAGTACAAAGGTCACGCATGTCACTAGTCTAATTATGGGCCCATAAGCCCAGGCCAGACTCTTGAGACAGGACAGGACTGCTGGCTAGCTGTGCACGGAAACAAAGCTGGAAGTGTAATATACCTCACCTTCTGTACAGCTGATATAATTATATACACAAACCTGCAGATAAAGCCCTGGTACGGAGTGGAGGGGCTCCAGTTATGGCCAGGTCCAGTGAATTGTACCCAAGTGGCCTGGAAGATCCAGCCGTAGACGTCAACATTGACCTCATAGCTGGATCATTGAAACTCTTTGATCGTCTCACATGTGCAGCATCCTCTTTTGTCCTATTGGCTGCAGATGGCCTGTTAATAACCAGGTCTGAATGGTGAAAGCTCCTTTCATTTGGAAGGAGAGTCCTCTTTGTAGGACTGAGGGGAGATGTGAGAGATTTGAAGAGGCTAGAGGCTTTCTGCCTTGCTGTGGGAGAGGACGGGGGAGAGTTGCTTGAGGCTGTGTAAAGAGAGAGAATGATTGAAGTGAAATAATGCAGGGAAATGAAGTTTCTGCAGGTAGTACATACTTTCAGGCTTGTCTGGATGGAGGTCAAGGGCTCTTCTTCCCTCTCTATCTTCTTTCTTGTCCATGCTAGCAGCCAACTTGGGGAGCTTTCCCAAAGACTGAGAAGTATGCATATGTATGATATTCATTGACGGCATATGTTGTCATGGTTGCATGCATTAATTCAACAGCTAAACCAGTGCTGAGTTTTCAGCATCAGGAAGGTATCGGTTCAGCTGTGTACTTAGTAGGGAGTCCACACCTTGATAGTCATGATGAGGGTGGGATAAGAGCGGAAGATGGTGACAGCTTCCGGGTGGAGGATTGAGAGGAAACTGTGTCCGTTCACATCCATGATTTGGTCCCCCACCTTAAGACCGTGTTCCTCTGCGAGTGACCCCTTGTCCACACTGCACAGAATAGAAGAGACATAGCAACATGATACATATGCTCCAGGAATATTGTAACCATGGCAGTTAAATCATGGCTCCTCCTATGACACTTGGTTGGATGATGGTGGGGAAAGCACCATGTTTGTAGGGAGCAACATCCTGGAAGCTGGTACAGGATTACCTATAGCATTTCAAGTAAGAGCCAATACACGTGCACTCTGGGTTGTGATATAATGAGTCCTACAGCTTACCTTGAAATGTAGATGCCCAAGTGGTATTCACTTCCTCCTCTGATGCTGAAGCCGAAGGGTCTCTGTCTGTCTGCATGAAGAACGACCTTGTGACGGTCTGGGGAGGACAACAGCCCGTCTCTAGCGGCACGCTCATCCACCTGCAGAAGTGAGAGGAAATTGTGGGATATAACTAGAAACCATTGTGGCTACAGTTACTCATTTAGCTAACTGTGAGAATAAGAGCGCATGATGATATCATCGTCATTGCCGCAACAATGATGACATCATCATGCACTCTTGGTGAGAATAGTATACACATTAATGATGCTTGATCCTACTGTTTTTGCTGGTTTGGTTCTGTCCTCTGGCTCTTCGATGGGGTTCCCAGAAGCATCCACCCTGTATGTAGATAAAATAAAATACGTCTACTAGAACACAGTAGCACAAAACATATATCATGAGGCTATATGAGTGATTGCTAGCCTCGTACCCAGGATTGAATTGCACTGATGGTGATGCTTACCATACAAACACATCCTTGCTCAGTTTGTGTCCGGGGATTCTGCCTGCACTTCTCACTGTAATCCTGAGATCATCATGGGATTTCAACACAAGCACCGCTGAGCTGTGTGTAATGCTGTCAAAGTTGATCCCGTTTACGTTGAAGATCTGGTCTCCGACCTGCAGACCATATTTCTCTGCCAGCGAGAGAGAATCTACATGCGAGATATAGATTCCCAAATTGTGCTCCCTTCCCCCTCGAATGGTGAAACCCAATGGTGTACCCTGGGATCTCACCAGCCTGATTGTTTTGTCCCTAGTTGAACTTGAAGACATGCTCTCTTCCTGACTGGATGACATTTTCTGAGGGTGTGCCATTCGGTTGTAGGGTGCAAGATTGTCAAACTTCATCTGATCATGTTTTGGAATGAGCTCCCTGACGAATGGCAACAAGTCCATCTTTTCAGGGGTGTCCAGGCACGAGTTCAGAGCCAGCATTAGCTTTGCAACACTCTTGTAAGTGTTGTACTCTTTCAGGGAGTAGAAGAGATAGTCCTTATCGCCCGGGGTTAGCAGCTGTTCCACACTCCGGTAGAACTCCTGCAGCTTCACTTTCTTCTCAACATCCTTTCGCAATGCCATCTTGAGAGTTGAAAGTGGGGTGGTATATAGGTGACGCTGATACACTATACTCATCAGTATAACCTGTATAATTGGGTTACCCTATGCGGCAGCCACCTCCATAGAAGTCACTTTGTTGAGTACCAACAAACCTATTGCTAATGACTGTATAGTGTAAGTAATCAATCTTCGGCTGACAGGCACTATCATGTGGTAGTGCATTGCCCAACCATTAAACTGTGGGAACATGCGGTGCCCAACCATTAAACTGCGGGAACATGCAGTGCCCAACCATTAAACTGCGGGAACATGCGGTGCCCAACCATTAAACTGCGAAATTTGCGGTGTCCAACCATTAAACTGCATGTGCAGTGCCCAAGCATTGAGCTGCGAGGATGTACCATTGAGGCCAGATGTCGGCCCCACCGAAGTCTTCACTCAACGTTTCTTGTCTCTCCTATATATGCACCACTGTAGAGCTATAAGCTCCCAATGTATGGGTTTGAATGCACCTATGTTCGGATGAGAAATAATCGAATCTGTAGGCTTTTAGCAAAACAATGGTGAAATCCAAGCTTTATTGCTCACTCTGTTCTTGATTATACAGTTGTCCAAAGTGACAGTGCCTGCAGCCAGTGTTCACTTGGAAGTTCATTGCTTGCTAGGGTAAGTATGGTATCTCAAGTGCTATGGATTTCAGACTCTGACCAGCCTACTACTTAAGGGTTACGTAAGACTTACGGAGATGCATATCATGCGTAACATGTACCATCCCTTTGACCGATCCAGCATACTCTTTGTCCGAACATGATTTTGGACATCCACCTCTAGAGTCGGAAGCGACACACAGGGAAGACACCAATGTTGGGGTGCAGACTTGCATGGTGGGACCGACATCTAACCAGGATGCATAATCTAATGCTTCAGTGCCATACTAAGGTTACAGAGTTGCAATTATCATGCATAACAGGTGCCATCCCTTCGAGCAGGACTGTCCAATCCAGCATACTCTCGTCCGAACATGATTTTGGACATCCACTTGAAGAGCCTCTAGAGTTGGAAGCGACACACAGGGAAGACACCAATGTTGGGGTGCAGACGTGCATGGTGGGACCAACCTCTAACCAGGATGCATAATCTAATGCTTCAGTGCCATACTAATGTGCCCGATAATACCTGCCGTCCGAAAATTGATTACTCACTATAATGGACCTCTGTAAAACCCACCCACCTGTTATATTGCGGCCATAAAATGTTGGCTGAGGGCAACCACAGTATATAAGGTTCCACTGTATACATAACCAACGGATTAGTAAATGCAAAGCAATTATACACCACAGTGGATAATATACGACATTGAGCCAATTATTCATGATGAAGACAAGTGCATCCACCACAAAAGACAGTGCTCATGCTTTAAACAGCTATGCATGTGTCCTACTGATTTATTCCAAGACATAGCAAATTCCAACAGTAATGCAGGTGGCATAGCAACACTCTGAGTGGTTAGTTTTTGTTCTCATGCCACAGCGTAATTATTATTTCTCAATATTGCGGCAAGTATGTATACAGTCCCAACGGTGTGCATGTCCCTATACATGTAGCAAGAACTAGAACACTAAGCTCAGAGAGATGAAGCCAGGCTCAGCTCCCTAAGATATTCAGCGTATCAGTTAGTTTGCAAAACATGGGATAAAGTTATCGATTTACAGGGGATTTTATTTCAATGGGGGCCGTGTATCATTCCTCTCACCCCTGCGAAGACTACATGTCTCAATTTCATTTTGCGTCTGTACATTCTCATGTTCAAGGTTATGTATACTTGTACACCTGACATGTATACACTTGCTGACTACTACTTTATATGGAAGGGGAGAAGAAATTTTACGTCTTATGGAAATATGAATTGCATGATCGTATACAACACAATGAATGGCCCAGACACAGGCGTATCAAATTACTATCAATACAGTACTAAAAAACTGATTCTGACCCGGCAAAGCAGCTATTGTACTCTGCATAATGACATCATTTAGCTACTGATGTATCGAGATCCAGAAATGGGGTAGGTCATCAGTCTATTTCACCCTACAGCTAAGATCATACCATGCAGTTTCTGTACTAAGCCTTCATATATCATGTACTTAATTCGCTATATCATTGCCATACCTAAACAAATTATAAACAGAGTGGATTTCTTGGATGTCCACGTTACGTGCACCGTTTGCCTCCTTGGGTATAATAGATAACTTCATAGGCTAGGTTTAGCCCCAGCCCTTCTAAGAGACAATCTGCAAGCACTGTACTCACCTCTTCGGGTGCTGACGGATCCAGTACAAAACATGTCACGAAAAAGGAGGCGGGTCTTGACGAGTGCGTGTGTTCCAACTCAAGCTGGGTGTGGCCGATTATTCAATAGCAACTGAGCCACGCCCACTTATACGCAGTTGTGACGTCATGATTGGCCTATGTAAACAAAGAGGTGGGGCTGGATTAGGTTGTGGATCACGAGGTCGGGCGCCAGACGCTCTAGTCGAGTACATGAGTGCTAGCCATGAAGACAATTATTTTCTGTTTGATTGCAGTAGCTGGATTGTGGGTCACTGAGGCAGCTCAGTGCAGTGGGAAGGTAGGAAGCTAGCAGCTTGTAGTTTGTCCTCTAAACATGAGCACGAGTGTAAAGCCATTTCAGGGCTCAGTCCCGGCTATGAGAATTAAAATCACTTCTGATGTATTCTAGGGTGTGTGAAAAAAACCTTGAGGGGTTGTTAGGGCTGACCACAAATCTCGCATGGCCACACATGTGAGACTAGCTGTCAACTACCAACCAGTGTCGGCAGGCCATTCTAGTGCCTCTTTGTAGGGTGATCGTACTATACAGCTTGGAGTGAGTGGAGCGTTTAACGGAGCCATGGAGGGTATGATTCTGGTAATCATCCATCTCTCCTGCTGGCTCAACCTGTAACAACAACTGTCAATCGGGTAGATTTGTTCCCAGGTTCTTTAAAACCTGGGGGTAGAGCCTGGGGACATGGTTAGGTATTAAAGGCTGAAGCTGTTGGTCCTGCACTCAGGCTGCAGACAGTGCATTAGTTTATACAGATGGTACATTTGCTTGTAGCTTGATACTGATGCACCCAAGAGTTATATTAAGCTCTTGGTGCAACATAGCCAGCTCTAAAACCAACAATTAGCCCCCAAACCTGTTTATCCAGGGGATGGATATCCTCACACTCACTGTACTTTACAGTGGCAACGTTTCTGAGAAAAAAAAACGGAACCCTATAACGCTACCCCTAAACCCAACCGTCTTCCTGCCAAGCCAATAACAATAACCACTTCAATGCTATTATTCTCTCCTCCAGCCCAGTCCAGATGCCAAGCCGAACCTGAACCCCATCCAGACCTCGCCCCCTGTGTTTGTGAGGAGTACCAAGAATGGAAAGCTCTACACAGTGGGAGATGGGGATGACCTAATCCACCTGGTACATGTCTGGGGTAAGCTGTAGGTTTGGTAGACGTACATGCATCTGGAGCGTTCATATTGGCCTCTAGGCTACTGGATAAGCTGCAGATACTGTATGCTCAGTTTTCATTATACAAAAAAACTTAGTTTCCGTATTGGAAGCGTTGAGTTTCCACCATTGTATACAGAGCGCACATGCAGGCGATTTTCTTGTCTGCTGAATTAAACGTGCAGTTCTCCCAATTAAAACCTGCCGTACAGTTGCATTATGCTTTCCATTCCTTTGTACAGGCACAGCATATGAGATGGGATATGCCCATGGAGAGCTGATGAACGAGGGAGCACATGGCCTGGTTAATGATGTCTGGAACTACCTGGAAGAACAAGTGGTAGGTTCAAAGTTCACACAAACCACAAATTTCAGCCTTTTCTGTAGGCGAAGCTTTCAAAAAACTCATTGCGATGCTTAAAACGTTCACGGTTTTGAGTACACAGACACAGGTCAAGCTTTACAAATCATTAATCTGGTCACACAGTTTGCCTTGAGGGTGTTGTGAATCATGGATCTCTGACTATGCTCCACTTCTTGCCTATGCACGGTCTTATGCGTACAAAGGGAGCATGCTCAAATCTGTTGGTTTGTACATATGCATAGTGAGTGCGGCTGAACTAGGGGACATGCTTGAACCCATTGGCTTGTGCATCTGCAAAGTGGGTGGCACTAGAATATGGTGGCATTTACGCTTACTTTAGGTGTATACCGAACAGTAAAGCGCAAACCTGATGGATTATTTGGGGTACAACTGCTACATATCTAGGTAGCAACAAGGGGCAATACAGACAGTTTGCTCTAGGTCGCCTTTTGCCTTTTCTGCATTCTATGATGAGCAAATTACATCAACTGGGATACATCTCTTCCTGCATTTGTGATTGGGGTGCAGCTGTACTATTTGTCCTTGTATTGACCCTAGCCTCATTCCCAGGCTGGGGTGGAACCTGGGAACGAGGTTACTAGGACTTGTCATGTGACTTGCAAGTCCTGTTGGCAGCCAACATCACAGACTATCGGTTTATCACAAATTGCAGGAGGAAGCCATCAACAGCACAGTGTCAATATTTCCACAGTGGTTCCTGAAAGATGTTGCTAATCTAGGGTGAGATGTGATTGAGTAAACCCGGTCATCCAGCCTCATTCCCAGGCTGTTCCTCTTTTGGAGGATGCCCACAGATCGATGTTGGTAATGTGTGCATGATGACATCATTGTCTCGCCTCCCCCCCCCCCCCCCCCCCCCCCCTCCCATCCCTCTCCCTCCCTCCCTCCCTCCCTCCCTCCCTCCCTCCCTCCCTCCCTCCCTCCCTCCCTCCCTCCCTCCCTCCCCTCCCTCCCTCCCTCCCTCCCTCCTTCCTTCCCTCCCTCCCCTCTTCCCTTTCTCCTCCCCCTCTCTCCAATGCAGTTTGGATGCAGCCCTGGACCTTGAGATATTAGTGACAGAGCGGTACACTGGCTCCTACTTCCTGGAGGAGATAAAGGGAATTGCAGATGCAACTGGCCTTGACTACAAGGTAAGAGCTTGATCTCGCTGTACGTGGCAATACAGTTGGTATTGGTTTACCAACTGTATTGCATCCTCCGTTTATAGTCTCATTTGCAAGCCTCCCTGCACATCCATAACCTCTGATACCCATCCCATTCACTGAAGAGGCTCATACCCATCCCATTCACTGAAGAGGCTTGGGTATCAGACCAGCTTCCCTTTAGCCTCATTTCCGGGTTACACAGGGGGGAGGAAAAGTGTCCTGGGTATGAGACCAACTTCCCTTCTGTCACATTGATTGCCTCCAGTATCCACTATTGTAAGAGTGCTGCAATTGACGGTTGCAATTGAGAGTTTTATATACTTTTTGTTTCAACAGAAAATCCAGCGCATCCACATGATTGGAGAACTGACGTAAGTGTGCATATACTATGTTCTAATGGTTTATGTCTTAACAAGCCCATCTCCCCTCCCCCTCTCCCCTTCCCCCCCTCCCCCCTCCCCCCCCCCCCCCCACCCACACCCATACGTCCCCCCATGCACACACCTACACACACCTATGCCCACACTACGCACAGCAAAGGTGGGTGTTCCATGTTTGGTGCCAACAGCAGTGCCACTGTGGATGGAGGACTCTTGCAGCTGCGAGCTCTGGACTGGAATGTTGATGGTAATGACCCAACACACAATACGCTAAAGAACATGATTAACCAAAGCTTTCCTGCTGAACTATGGGCAAGCTATGGTATGGTTTGACTGAGATTGTTTGTATAAACTCACATGAGAGTTGGAATCAAGTGACCTTGTAGGTGATTATCGATATCCCACCAAACAACAGAACAGATCGATGTTGTCTACAGCTCATGCTCAACAAAATTTCAAAAAGTATACGTTCGAATCCAAGAGACCAGTTCTACCCTGGTAACAGTACTAACCATTTCCCCAGAGGGTTGCCAACACCATTCACGCACTTCATCACGTGGTATTCCCAGGCCACATACACCTGTGAATTTTCATTCCTTTGTTTAATTTCTGTGGTCTATCAGTTGCTTTTGTCACCTGTTGTATTGTACAGGTCCATTCAAGAACTACCCTCAGATTACCGTCTACCATCCCAAGGACCAAGGGCACCCCTTTGCTAACATCGGGTGGACTGGATGGATTGGGTCCATTACTGGTATGTACGTACACGTGTGCGTAGAGCATGGCATGTATGTGAGCTTTGGTTAGGCAAAATACGTACAGTGATGGCGTTATGCGTCTATGCAGAGGCTGTGAAGTTTGATGGTAGTACACTGCTTGTAGTGGGGTCTGTGCACATGCCTCCCCAGGACATCCAATATCGCATCTGCTGACATTTCAGGTGCCATATAGCAAACATTCGCCCGCAGCAGTTGCTGTTCCACTGCCTGTGGTGAAATAATGTTCCTATGCCCACGCAGCCTGGGAATGAGGCTAATCATACACAAAATGTTCCATCTGGTAGGACAGCATGCACACGTATATATAGTCTCGGCCCCAGACCCAAACCAACCCCAGCGTGGATCGCTTCCAGCATCACACGCTTGATACTGGAAGCGATTCGCGCTGGGTTTGGTTTGGGTCTGGGACCGAGAATAGCACATGTATAGCAATGAGTTCCAGTGTGAAACCATATACACTTTAGTTATACGACACATATAATAATATACATGTATGTATTCCTTGCATGTGCTTGCGTGGAGTCAAGCTCAGTTGTCCTGGGAATGAGGGTACAACTCAGCCTCATTCCCAGGCCATCGAGTATAGTATTGGAAACCGGATGGCAAACTTATTCGAGTCACTGTGCAGTGTGCTGAACATCAACAAATGCAGAAACGTATTGTCTGATTTGATCTCCAGGCATCTCATCCCAGAAGATGGCCATCTCAGAGATTGGGGTGACTTTCCCAGATGATTCCTTTGGCAAGGAGTCAAGATTTGGAACACCTTTCACAGTGAGTTCTGGACAGTGTGGGACTCAGGAATTTGTGGCTACTAGGATTGCAGCTACATGACTTACCTGTGTTTGACGTGTATGTCAAGTCATGCAGGGCTGTTAAGAATCATGCCTACGCAGGATGAGATTCAGGCACATGTTTGTATTAAACCCTCTGCAAGACCGCATGATGATATCATCTTGATTGCAACACAATGAACATGAAGACATCATTTACTCCTAGCCTCGTTCCCAGGCCTCCTGGGCGTGGAGGCCTGGGAACGAGGCTACTCCTGCCTCTGATATTGGTTTTTGGCTATTTAAGAGAGGGGGAACGTTACTAATTGAATCTTGTTAGTCATCTCACAGAACTTTTAATTTCCTCTTGTTCTCCCCAGTATCTCCTCCGTGACATCCTCCAGTTTGACAGCTCCCTCCAAGCTGCCATGGAGAGGATCTCAAGTGCCCACAGGACCTGTGACCTCATCCTCGGAGTGGGGGATGGAAAGGTTATTCAAGTTGGCTCCTGCATGATTGCTTTTTTGTTATAGCAGTCTGTCCATCTCCCGGTCACCCCAGCATGAGGCTGGCTAATACCTGTCCAGCACACTAGTTGACTTAAAGCAGGGAAGTATGTACCACTGATTGTTAGGAAAAGGATCTCTCTATGGCCCTGGCTTACCTTTTGCTTGACCTCAATCTGCACATGTTGAGTTTTGTCCAAGCTCAAATTGTGATTGTTTTCAGGCCTTGTAACTATCACAGCATCAGTATGTAGTATGTGTGGCCACTGCAGGAGAACCAGTTCCGAGGGGTGGAATACTCCGCCTCTGTTGCCGACTTCTTTGTCCCAGACAACCTCCGACCTGTGGCACAGTGGCACCCCCACATCAGCAATGTGGTCTACTGGGGTGAGTAGAATGATGTAGCAATACCTTACGTAGCTTACAGACACTTATCCGATAAGCCATGCATGCCATCAACCATCAGCTACAGCAAGTCATGGCACATTAACCAATCCCTCTCTCACAATAGGGTTTAATTCCCTCTTCCCTCACACTCATCATTCACTCCATGACCGCAGGCATGGACTGGTTGTGTCCTGCCTACAACGAGGTGCTGGGCAGGCAGCTGACTGCCTACCATGGCAACATCACGGCTGAGAACACCATTCACAACATTGTCTCCATTGTGCAGACGGGAGACCTGCACATTGCTGTTTACGATCTGCCCAACGAGATACTCTTCGTCTCCAATGCCAGGGCTGATAGTGAGTCTGGACCTCTCCATGCTTATGACAGGTATGCATATAATGTATAGGAGGAGGAGGGTGAGGGGAGGAGGGAGGGGAAGGAGGGAGGGGGAGGGGGAGGGGAGGAAGGAGGGGAGGAGGAGCGAGGGGAAAGAGGGAGGAGGAGGGTGAGGGGAGGAGGGAGGGGAAGGAGGGAGGAGGAGGGGGGAGGAGGGAGGGGAGGAGGGAGGGGGAGGAGGGAGGGGGAGGAGGAGGGGAGGAGGGAGGGGAGGGGAAGTGGGGAGGGGAGGGAGAGGGTGGAGAGGAGGGAGAGGGTGGAAGAGGATTGAGGATGGAGGAGGGGTTCAGAGACAATATAAGAGTATAATATTATATGGATGCTCTCCTGGCCGGCTGTTGAATGTCAGTGACTAATATGATGATCTGCAGGTCCTTCATTCGTCTGGAAATGGCTAAGGTATTCGCTGAACAGCCTCCTACTCAGCTGAACTGATTGGCACCAATAATTGTCAAGGCATTGAGTTGGGTCCCAGTGAAGTATTATGTATCGTATTGTGCACCGTTTTATTGTGTGGTGTAACGGTTTGCAGTATGAATTTTGTTGTGTAGTACAGTAACTGGATTGACACGTCTGTGAACTTCTTCCAAGCTAGTGCATGAGCTATATGATAGTTCCAATAGTTCCCAGCAACTAGCTAGCAAGGAGTTCATAAAAATCATTAGAGCCACTACAATATATATTTGATGCTACCAGGTTTAGCAGAGCAGTGTAAAAAGAAACAAAGCTGGAAAAAAGCCTGGTAGTCAAAAAAAAAAAAAAAAAAAAAAAAAAAAGAAGAAGAAGAAGA
Source organism: Axinella damicornis (assembly GCA_963931865.1). Lineage (NCBI taxonomy): Eukaryota > Metazoa > Porifera > Demospongiae > Axinellida > Axinellidae > Axinella > Axinella damicornis. The sequence continues at coordinate 4,102,414 of OZ007509.1, forward strand.
AGAAGAAGAAGAAGGAAAAAACAAACCTAGCAACACACCTACCCCTCCGTGACAGGTCAGACACCGAAGTGTAAGCCTCAGAAGCGCTGGATAGGCGTGCCTGGAATCACAGGAGGGCGACCTGCTTTCTACCAGACACCTTTAGCTTCGGTGGTCAGATGGGAACCGGCGTACTCCGGCTGCTAGGCGGGGAAGTCGAGAACCGGTATGTACGGAGGGGCCCGACCTCGTACTCGGTTATTGGGGAGGCAATGTTCAGACCCCAGTCTGCAAGCGAACACGCCATCCCGACTTCCCGCCAAAACTTGATACAAATTCAGTATTTATACCAAAACCGGATGTATCCTGTTGCGCATGCGCGCACCATTTCCCGCCAAAAATATTTCAACGTCAGGTGTATTATAAAACGTTTTAAACGCAGACTGTTGTGACGGCCGGGCTGAAGCTGGCAGGTACCAAGTTGACCTCCAAGCACTTTCACCCAGGTAGCGACCAACATCCAGGTACCAAAGGTAGGTCTCCCAAGGATAGGAAGAAGGGTAAAAGAGTACCTGAAGTTTGGAGTGTTGGTACACGGTCAAATCATGTCAAATGCTTCAGCTGTGGCACAAGTCAGATGTCAGGGCTCAGACCTTCCTAGCCTTGTTCTCAGGCCACATGAGACTATTCATGTGGACTGGGAAGGAGGCTAACATGTTCCCTCTGACCCTACTCGGCTACCGGAAGATCTTGCAAATGCAAAAGCCACCAAGAGTCAAGACATACAGTGTACATTAAGCTTGGAATGGCCCAAGGATACATTCAGTTGTGAAGGGAATTAAAAGGTATAGAATAGACAATGTTCAGAGAGAGACATACAGAAGTACACAGATTTAGCACAATCAGCACTATTTCATTCCCAGGACATCCCTGGGAACGAGGCACTACATTTCTCCACACTGTGTTACTACTACTGGTAGTTTGGGTCTGTTGTTGGGACCCGTGGGCACATTCTCTATCTTCCTCATGACCAGCAAGCCGTCAATAATTTTCCCAAACACAACATGTTTCCCGTCCAGGAAGTCACACTTGGCACATGTGACGAAAAACTGGCAGCCATTTGTATTCGGTCCACTGTTGGCCAATGAGAGTAGCCCAGGGGCATCGTGCTTCAGTTTGAAGTTCTCATCAGCAAATGATGCGCCGTAGATACTCTGGGATCCGGTGCCGTCCCCTTTGATAAAATCTCCTCCTGGAGGGTGGAATAGGAAGAGGACATACAATCAGCTTTCAAAGTTCAATGGTGTATAGCCTGAACCTAAGCCTCTTTCTCAGGCGGATTGCCTGGTACACCACCAGTCACTAGCTAGAAGACTGAAGGCATAAAATAATTGTAGCCACGTTCCCAGGCCCCCACCCAGCTTTTCACTGCCCACAGTATATGGGAGAGCCTGGGAACGAGGCTAAATTAATTGTGCCCTGGTAACCACGTGAACAGGACAATGAACAGTATTATAATACATCCTGAAAGTCCTTGAATAAACGTCCGTCGACTACACACCCCACTAGCTACAGATGATTGAACTGTGCATGTGTACCCCACCTCCATTGGTGGTAGGGAACCTGGGAAAAGAGGCTACCAGACCTCTCATTGTCCACAGTAACAGCTTCACAAAGGTTGATTTTCCATAGTGGAGAGGAACGAACTCTAGAAACCATCCTCACTCACCCTGTATCATAAAGTCCTTGATGATGCGGTGGAAGATGGCCCCCTTGTACCCAATGGGGACCCCATCCCTGCGAAACTCTCCGGTGCAGAACTGACGGAAGTTCTCTGCTGTCTTTGGGACCACATTTGCAAAGAGCTCCATCTTCATGCGGCCCATGTCCTGGCCCCCAATGGAGATGTCAAAGAACACAACTGGATTGACCTGCTTCTCCTGGTCCGACATTCTTCTGCATGTACAAATGTGTAGGACATGTGGACAAGGGGTGTGATAAGGGGTACCATAGTCTCAAAAGAACACCAATGGGTGGTGTTACCTCAAATGTTCACCAAAGAGAGGGTGGGTGCTCTTTACATGTACATGTTTCCGCCACCCATGTTGGCGGTTAGCACTCATGCAACAGTTAGTATCCTTGGAGTCTCCACCGGTGGGTGTTGTTTTAGTTAACAAAAACTAGTAAGGTACTACGTAACAGTAGCTAATCTAGGCCAGATTAGTCTGTAGATTCTTCAGTACACCTGGCCATGTGAAAGTGCTGGTTTTCTATTGCCCACGCATGGTTGTGAGAGTCTACGGCGTCTTGTGAGTTATCAACTGTGGAGGTTTCAGATGACGTGTCCCTCATGTCTACTTGCCCATTTTTGTTACGGATGGTGTGTCATACGCATGAGATAGCCTCAATCCCAGTTCCACACCCAGCTTTTCAGTACGGAAAAGTGGGGAGGGCCTGGTACACTTGAGTGACGTCAAGGGTAGAAAGACGGTATAGAAAGACCTAAAATGAACATGGCAATACTGGGTCTCAGAACAGCAAGAAGAGCAAAGGTACCAGGTAACATACCACACGTATCTAGGCAACTCTCATACTCACCAAGCGTTGAACATGTAGATGGTTGAATAACACGCAAAACGTAGTTTCATTTTTCCATTTGTCAATTACGTCATGCTCACGTGAGGAAACGTACATGTACATTGTACCAGGCCCTCCCCACTTTCTGTACCGCAAGCGATGAAAAGCTGGGCAGGGGACTGGGAACGAGGCTATGCATTAGACTGGTGGGTGCTCATTCAAGTAAACTCTTTACCCTACATGTATACAGGAAACTGGGCCAAAAGTGGGGAATGCGTGCTCTTCTGAAGGTGGGTGCTTTTTAGTAGGTGGCCACTCTTTTACGAGACTACGATAGTCACACTTGCATGCATACCGTAGTTGCACGTTATTAGGTGCATGCACACAGGAAGGAAATATGCGCCTAGTAAAGAACGACATTCCTTAAATTGGAAGTGTGTTTCAATTTGAATTATAGCTTTTTCCAACTTTGCACGTAGGATCAAAAATGGCAGAGTTTCTGGATGAATACGTCACACTGAATAGCTGGGACGAGAGTCAAATCTGCGCCTAAAAGTGAATATGTGCCTATAAGTGAACTGCACCTAATAACGCGCGACTACGGTAGGAGTATGTGACTTGGTCAAAATGGAATCAAGTGATCTTAGGATCACGACAAGTTCAGATCAAACACCTTCCGCATGCAGAAAATAAATTGTGTCACCTGAGAGTTGATGAAGACAAGTGACAAGCAACCCTAAGCACATGGGGACATGCAGGTCAGGGTTTCTTTTTTTTTTTTGGGGGGGGGGGGGGTACGTGATGATACGTATTTATCCTTTGAACCTCTGCAAATCAAGCAGTCAAGAGCTTTGGAAGGGAATGATCAGGCTGATCAAAAATCCTATTTGTTGCATGCTTCTACAGGCAATACATAAAGTGACAACCCTTTGACCTTTGACCCTAGAGATGATGATGTGACAAGCAAACATATGGCGCAGCATCAAATGAGCAAGGATGATCAAGATTCTTGATGCTGGTTGTAAATGCTTCTACAGGCATAGATAATAGAACTACGTAGTTCTATACTACACCTTGACAAAACAGATGCACTGGAGATGCAACACGTAACAACGTGTAAAGTGTTGCATGATTTCACCCACAAGCTGGCATGACACGCCAAAATAACCTAAATCCAGTGAACTAGAACATGAAGGTAGACATAATTTACCAGATACACTGTACGCACCTCCTAGTCTCCGACCACTCGGACCAGACTCATCAGGCAGACAGAAATTCTAATTAAAGAGCGGTAGACTAAGCTTAGATCACGTGCATACTGTGTGTGACGTCGACGTCTGTTGATCTGAGCTGAAGCTGAAGCTAGCTACGTAGCTTGTCTCTGAATCCTGTTCCTGAGTGCAACTGGTTGGAGCAGCTTCTGCGGATGTCGATTGACCTAAAGAAGAACGAGGGACAGCTGCTAGCTGCCTACAACGACGTCGTCAGCACCTCCAGCGAGACCAACTGGTAAGGAGGTAGGGAATTTCCTGGCAGAGGATGAATTCAGGACACTCAAATCATAAAGAAGGACTTTACAGAAATCATAAAGAACTTGTATGAGGGAATGAAGGAATGCCCCTAAGGCCACACCATTAGAGGCAGGATAGTGTTGTGCAGTCAGACCTTGTTCTGCACCGAAGGGCTTTTGGAACATGGCAGTTTGTTGCCTGTAGAGTGTAGTGCGTACCTATCACAGCACAGTATTCAGTCACATGCTACCTGAAGTATGTATTAGCGGGAAGATTGAAATTTTAGTGCATGTGGAGAGTGAGCTTGGAGTGTGTGGAAGTGAGAAGCATCTTTAGTTGTGGGCTTGTACACAGTGGAATCGAAAGTGCAAGTCCAGCGTGGTCACAAATCTTACTTTGGTGCTGATTATTAGTCTCGTTCCCAGACCCAAACAACCCCAGCGAAGATCGCTTGCAGTATCTCGCGGGGAAGGAGGGTCTGGTCATTTGACTGCGGGCAACGCGGATCTACGGAATGTTGACAATTTCATTTACACGTGACGTCATTTCCGTAGTATAAAATTTCGCCCCATACTGTACATGTACTAAGCGTTTGTTCATCTGTCATGGCTTGTTCACAAGCGCTCCAGCGTTGTCGCTGCCTGGTGACTCTATGGCCTTACAGTACTGCCTGATGACATACCTGACTGTCGTGATCGTCGGATTCTACCCCCAAGCACCTGCTGCCAGTACTAGCCACCATTTTATCTTGCCGCTTTGAACGGTAACAAGTCCATGAGCTACTTGCCGTACGCCGTATCGGCATCAATCGTTTCACTAGTCTGGACTGCCATCTACATCCAAGTCATTTTGAGAGCGCTTCTAAATCAGCGAAAAATTTTTACGGTAGAATTTGATAATAAATAATTATTAACCAATAATTGAGTACGCCTGCATACCAGGCGTAGATCCGCGTTGCCCGCGGTCAATTGACCAGACCCTCCTTCCCCGCGAGATACTGCAAGCGATCTTCGCTGGGGTTGTTTGGGTCTGGGAACGAGACTAGCTGATTATCTGGTGCTATTGCTGACTCTGTTACTGGATTACCTAACTCATTTAATTCCTGAGCCACAAGCCATTTGGCCATGTTCTAGACCCTTTCAGACAACAATCGATGCGAAAGTCACACAACATATTGTTTACACGCCATCTACTCCATAACACTGGCTGCCAGACAATTGTGGGAGCACCTTAAATTCGAGCAATGCTGTACGTTGATCTCACTTTGGTCTAACTAGCAAACTATCCAGGCTTGCTACGGCACAAACAGCATTTCTGAAACCCAAAACCCTTCCACTGTAGATGCATAGTCCTGTTGTAAAACTGCAACTCATTCGGATGCTGTGTACACCTGTACATTGTACATGTACCTGTCTGTTGTTAGCAAAACACTAAACCAACACACTCATTACTTGTGTTAATGCGCTCATTAGCACATATTCACACATCACTGGAAAACTGCCAGAAATCCTGTTTGTGTATCTTACAAAGTATTGCATCCTCTCTGCGGCTGTTGCGTAAAATGGGCTTCAAGCTTGTACACACCGAGCGTTGAACGTGTAGATGGTTGAACAACATGCAGAATGTAGTGTTTTCGTTCTGCCATTTGTAGATTACGTCATGTTCACATGAGGAAACTTACCAGCCCCTCCCCACTTCTGTACTGCAAGTGATGAAAAGCTGGGTGGTGGGTGGCCTGGGAATGAACCTATGGAAAGCTTATGGCTATCGGTATCTGAACTTGAGGGTGTCTGTTGAAAGTGTTTGTTGAAGCACATGTAATCCCTCCAAAGTTTGGTGGCAACAGTAGTGTAGACAGCTGTAACAGATATGCCTTTTCTGGTCAACCGTTAATCACCACCAAAAGAATGTTCAATCAAATGGAAAAGAGAGCCTTATTTGGTTTAGCATCATGGCCATACCTGACCACCATTTTCCTACACTTAGATTCCTATACTTTGCCTGTACTTTCAGTATGGGTGTCTGTACTGTACATATCAGTACCAATATTGGTGTACTCAATGTACTCAACCTCCTGCTTCGTAAAAGTGTGATTGTGCTACGTGACTTCTGTGTGGATTTATCTTTGACATTTCCCAACACCTGAGCAGTATATGATTGGTTGTTGTTGTTTGTCCGACCCTGCAGGGCTGTGTTTGGCTATGAGGGGAACTCAAACACACTGAAAGTGGTGGAAACAGGAGGTCAGCTGCATACATGCTGTGTTTTGAAATCACCTGCATCTTGACCATATTTGGTAATGTTGTCACAGGATGCCCTAAACCCACACCACAATGTGTGTTATAGGAACTCCAGAATTACACCAGCAGTCCAGGGTATTATCCAAATAGTACCTCACCATGTGTCAGGGTACTGGAATCCCTGAACTGCCGTAACTCGGACACTCTGGGATACTCGATTTCAGGGTTGAGGTACACGTAGTCCTAGCCTCATTCCCAGGCCTGAGACGGCGAGGAGAAAAGGGCCTGGTTTCCACTGTTTGCGCATGCGCTAACTAGCGGTGGAATTCCACCGGCACCGTGGACGTTTGATTATGTTTGTATACTTGTGACGTCGAAGTGGATAATGTGATCCGAACAGTTAACTAGCTAGCGAGTACTTAGTACACAGCCAAAAATAATCACATCTGATGCAGAAATGTTGACTTCCTGTTCTGGTACAGATCTGTACCAGAACTGAAAAATTACTGAACTGTGACAGATTCTTAGACAGATGTGTACGTATCTGGATACTTTATGTGTTAATTGCTACAATCTGTATCACAGCTGTAGCTCAATACCTGATTCAGATGTGTATGCATGAAATTCTGTATTGTATCTGTAAGGAAGGATGTGTTTCAGATGTGTACATGTAAATACAGTATCACAACTGTACAGAAGCCGGCTGGCTTGATGCGCTCAGTGCATGCAGATAGTAATTAAATCAATTAACCATTCACAGTCACATGACCACGATTTCAAACGACCCGTGTTGACCAGCTCAGGCGGCAAGGCGCTGACCTACCTGCGATTGAACAATGGGATGTTTTCGTGTGGCTATTGTCGCACCGACTGGGTGGAGTCAGTATGCTTCCAGACTCTTCCATTTGTAAAGAATGTCCAGTAAGTCTGTTGCTGGTGGCAGTGCAATTGTGGTTGTGTCGCCCCTCATCTCGCGGTTTGAGGACCAGTGTAGCAAAATAGGTAGCGTCACACCCTCGACCATGTGACTACGTAGACGTCATTTGCACCCTCCCACTTATGAATAAGTGTTACGGTTACAGATAATTACAGAAATGTAAGCGCATGTGCAAACAGTGCCCTTTTCTTCTCCCTCTCTCGGGCCTGGGAATGAGGCTAACATAGTCCCTGAACTTGTAGCCAAGGGATTGCTGGACAATGAATGTAGGGAGTGTTGGGCATCCCTTGATACTGTAGCTGCTGGTATATATGGTGCCTTGAAGTACTGCAGAAAATCGTGTCATTCTCCAGCATGTGCATGCTACTTTTCTCCCCATTTTTCATACCAAAGATGGGTGGGAATGAGGCTGTGTACAGTACATGTACATGCATACACACTTGCCATTAATCATGTATACATTTGCGCACATACTTGCATGTATATTCACACATACATGTACACGCAGATGGAGGTATTGATGAGTTGGTGGATGAGATGAGCGGTGGGAAGGTGCTGTATGCCTTCCTCCAGGTCACTGACCCTAACACAAAGCTGCCAAAGAACGTCCTCGTCAACTGGGTGAGTGGGTATGCAACTTACATGTAGTTCTACTCCCTGTCCCGATGTGTAATCAGAGGGCTGTAGCCGACATCTAGACGAAACGAACAAGCTCTTGGATTGTCGTAATTTGGTCCGAACTCAGTCTTGCAATGCCAGCCTAACGCTTGGAGAGCAGACCCAGTCTGTTTCTCTTCAGTCATTACTCCACACACGCATAGGCAGCAGGGATAAACAATGCCTTGCATCTGTGTGTCTTAGCTTGCTTGCTTGCTTGCTTAGCTGAAAGGCATTACTGACTTCATACTCGGTGCAGTCAGTTGTATTCTAAACATGTACTTCCTACTATTGGTTTAATTGTTGGCTCCACCCCTTTCAAAGTTGTACTTAATAATATTGGCACATTGCCGATCAGTTGTGCCAGGCACCAAGGCTCAACAAACTCCGCGTGGCGTAAGAGTTCCATGAATACACTCTCAGAATACTGTGGTAATTGAGACTATGGTAGCAATATCAATATATGTCTGATTGTGTTCATAGAACACCTAGCCCTCTGCAAAAATGGAAGACAGACAGACAGACAGCATGACCAACTGCTGTGTGAATACGCGCAGAGGAATTACGCTGATTCTAAAGGACTTCCTTTTCACTGATAACTATGTGTACTGTAACCTGTACTTGTAGCTAAATGTGTAGGTGTGGTTGGGTGTGTGTGTGTGTGTGTGTAAGTGATACACCATCTCTTTACCTCCTAGTCTGGTGAGGGCGTGCCTCCCTCTCGCAAGGGTGTGTACGCCAGACACACACCGGATGTTGCCAGGATATTCAGGGTAAGTGATGTGACTTGACCGTGTCCAGCAAACCTACATGTACATGACCATGTATGTAGCTGCTAACTGACTCCAGTGTAGCCGGATGTGAGTTCACCCCCTCCCTCTCCCCAACAGGGTGCTCATGTGACTATCAATGCACGGTCAGAGATTGACCTGGAGGAGGACACTATTCTGGACAAGGTGTCCAAGGCTTCAGGTCAGCTCATACATGTAGCTAAAGTTTCTTGTTGATCCCAACGATGGTTGCCACATTTCCGTAATGTACTTTCATGTAAGTAGTACATGTACCTGGAGTAGCTGTTGTACCAAACAGTGGCTTTGTTACTCTGGGTCACTGAAGCACGACCGATAACTGGTGGCTGGAATGACCTGCAGAGTTGGGTAGGAATGGCTGGGGAGTGAGACAGGAATGGCCAGGGAGTGAGGTAGGGACGGCCAGGGAGTGAGACAGGAATGGCCAGGGAGTGAGGTAGGGACGGCCAGGGAGTGAGGTAGGGACGGCCAGGGAGTGAGGTAGGGACGGCCAGGGTGTGAGGTAAGGACGGCCAGGGAGTGAGGTAGGGACGGCCAGGGAGTGAGGTGGGGACGGCCAGGGAGTGAGGTGGGGACGGCCAGGGAGTGAGGTGGGGACGGCCAGGGAGTGAGGTGGGGACGGCCAGGGTGTGAGGTAAGGACGGCCAGGGAGTGAGGTGGGGACGGCCAGGGAGTGAGGTGGGGACGGCCAGGGAGTGAGGTAGGGACGGCCAGGGAGTGAGGTGGGGACGGCCAGGGAATGAGGTGGGGATGGCCAGGGTGTGAGGTAAGGACGGCCAGGGTGTGAGGTTGGAATGGCCAGGGAGTGAGGTAGGGACGGCCAGGGAGTGAGGTGGGGACGGCCAGGGTGTGAGGTAAGGACGGCCAGGGAGTGAGGTAGGGACGGCCAGGGAGTGAGGTAGGGACGGCCAGGGAGTGAGGTAGGGATGGCCAGGGAGTGAGGTAGGGACGGCCAGGGAGTGAGGTAGGGACGGCCAGGGAGTGAGGTGGGGACGGCCAGGGAGTGAGGTGGGGACGGCCAGGGAGTGAGACAGGAGGGCAGATAGTGAGGTACATGTAGGAATGGCCAAGGGGTGAGTCAGTGGAGGCCAGGGAGGAAATGGCCATGGAGTGAGGTAGGGACGGCCAGGGAGTGAGGTACACCTTACATGTAGGGAGTGAGGTACATGTATACATGTAGGTGGGCAAGGGTAGTAATTGAAGTACTCATGCTTGTTTCCTATCCCTTCTGAAGGTGCCAACTTTGGTTTTCACAAAGAGAAGGCACGTCCCATGCCGGCGATCGCACCTGTGGTAAGCCAAGCATTGGTATAGAGGTAGCTAGCCAGTCTTTGGCTAGCCAGTCTTTGAATGGCAGCTGCTTAAGGTTGTGTAAGTCATGTCTGTCCTCCCTCCCTCCCTCCCTCCCTCCCTCCCTCCCTCCCTCCCTCCCTCCCTCCCTCCCTCCCTCCCTCCCTCCCTCCCTCCCTCCCTCCCTCCCCCTCCCCCCCCCTCCCCCCCCCCCCTCCCTCCCTCCCTCCCTCCCTCCCTCCCTCCCTCCCTCCCTCCCTCCCTCCCTCCCTCCCTCCCTCCCTCCCTCCCTCCCTCCCTCCCTCCCTCCCTCCTACAGGGATCAGTTTATCAGAAAGCCAATCCTAAGGCTGACATCAACGTAAGATCTAGGGATGAGTTCTGGAACAAGCAAGAGGTAGGAGAAAACATTGACATTATGTCATTGCACTTGCACCTGCTAGCTAAGCTACAACATGTACATTGTACTAATTATGTGCAAGTACAATATAACAAGCAGCTGTGCTCCCTTCAGCTGCTGCTCCCCGATTATGTCTACAATGACAATGTATATGTATATGTGTGAGTCCGGTATTGGACAGACCCCAGTGTAGTTCGCGCCCCCCTCTTGGTGTTCATGTTAGCACAGCACATGACAGTTCTCTCTTTAGCAATCTCACAAGCTCTTGCCTGTCACAGCCTCTACATGAATCCAGTGTAGCTCATTACTCTGACACACCGACAGCCTTGTGCGATAGCGTCTCTGGCAAAGAGCATTGGCACCACATTAGCACGCGATCAAGTACAAAGGTCGCCTGCGTCATTAGTCTTCATGTAGTCCCACCCCTCAAACTCACCCACTTTCGTTACTCGCACATACACACTAAAAGGTTCTGATGTGAGTGGTGAAGCTGGCAGTTGCTACCTGTAACTAGTTGAATGTTAGCTTCCTTGTCCGCTTCCCTCCACCTCCCCACACACCCACACTCGTACGTGCACTCACACACACACACATGCTCACACGTGTGCTCACACATATGTACTCACACAAACATGTGTGTATGTACTCTAGCGTGACGAGGAACGTCGACGTGCTGATGAGAAACGTCTGGCAGCAGAGACCAGAAGGAAGGAGGAATTGGAGCGCAGGGAGAGAGAGGTGAGGGAGGTAGTGACAGAGGTGATGGATGAGGGGGTAAACGAGTGAGGGAGGAAGGGGTGAAGGAGGTGATGGAGTGAGGGAGGTGATGGAGTGAGGGAGTTTGAGAAGTGATGGATGAGGGGGTAAGGGAGTGAGGGGAGTGAGGCTGCCTTGCGCCCAGCGCCTCGTGCCGATGCTTATGTCATAGCCGTTACGTCATTTTGTCGAGGATCAAATCACCAAATTTAAATTCGCCAAATTAAAAGATTGGCTGAAATCACCAAATTTAATGCCTGCCAAATTTTCCCGCTATATGGTAATCTACGTGAGGGGAGAAAATGGCCACATGACGAAGAGAGAGGATCCTAGTATATTCAACTCATTTGTACATCCTATAATCTCCTTTACACTTAATGCGAGTACATGTACATGTATGAGGTATGTTTTTGTGCCACTCGTGTCCAGCATTGCCATCAGACGTCCATTGGTACACTGGGAATCCTAAACTGATTCTGTCTGTTCAATGTCCATCCTATCCCACTGTACTGTCAGTGGCATTGAGAATGTCCCAAGTGTCCCATCTCATCACTACTGTACATCCCATCCCACTGTACCGTGGGACGGATTGGACAGAATGGGAATTTCCCAAAGCGTCCCATGCAGGATGCCCTATCCCTACTAGGTGTGGGTATGTGAACAAGATATGAAGCTGGGAATTGTGCCATTGCAGTCAGCATAAAGAGAGCTTTCCAATGAATATCCTTAAAATATCTCAGTCACTTTTTTATCGGCCAAGTAGATTTTCATGATTTTGGATCAAATTCAACCGACAACAAAATGGGTATCGTTGGAATTCAACCGACAGCAAAACAGACATGATTGGAATTCTCCATTCATCCTGATAACAATTAATTAATGGTGCAATTCCCTGCTTTGTATATCCTACCTAGCCCAAGATACATGTACCTACATGTACATACACATGTAGTACTTGCATGTAAATGTAGCTGGCATAATTCCTACTCCATATATCCACTGTATAAAGAAAGATATGTTGTATCAATACGTTTGAATGAGATATGAAGCTTGGCATTGTGCCATTGTGATCGACATGAAAAGAACTTCAAGTGATGTGCTAGAAATGACGTTTAGTGTCGGTCACTTTTTTTGTCACAAATTGCACTCGATCAAAGGCTATAGTCCATGGATTTTCATGATTTTTGGTCAAAATTCAACTGACAACAAAATTGGTATCATTGGCATGCTCCATTCATGCTGATCACTATGGTGCTAATTCCAGCTTCGTAGCTCATTCCTAGCCCAAGATACCTAGCGTATTAGTCTGCTATAACTGCATGCACAGCCTCGTTCCCAGGCCTTCTACACCACCAGTTTCTGATCGTGTACAGTATATTTTTAAACTGGAGATTAGAAGGCTTGGGAACGAGGCTATGCCTGCAGGACACCCTCCACAACATGTGGCAGCTAGAACAAGACAAGACTTTGTGTTGCTGTGAATCCTTGGTGTGCTGTCGCTCACCAGGAGTGTCGTTTCTGACAATTTTGGTTTGTTATTTGCAGAAATGGCACATCAGTAATTACCCCTACAGAACAGGAGCGCTGTTTCTGCCAATTTTGGCTTACTTGACATGGCAAAATGTGCTCTAATTGGTAGAAAATGGTTTCCAAAATGTGCCAGTTTTGGCATGTAACCTGCATATGCACATACTCACACACGCACACACTCACACACACTCGCACTCACCTACCCAGGTGAGGGAGGGTGCTGTCAGAGAGCAGGTTGCACAGGCGCGAGGTAGAGCAATCGAGGAGCAGAAGTGAGTTCATTAGTCCCGTCTCCATGTGCTACTGCAACAGTTCTGTGTATCAGTATGGCAGCCATTTTGGTGGTTGTATAGATAGGACTAAGTGCACACTGATAACAGAATACAGTGTACATGTACATGTATGAGCACGAAGTATGGGGAGGTAAGGGAGTACTATAGGGACTCTGCTGTTTGTGTCAGCTGACAAAGATCAGTCTATGAGCACGAAGTATAGGGAGGTAGGGACTTGGGTGTCTCTACAATTGCTGGACTGGAAAAGGCACTATGGAATCAGTAAAAAAAATTTCGAAAAACATTTCAATACCCGGCTGTGCTGCGTGGCTATGTGTGTACCTGCTAACCTGTAGTTACTACTACTCATAACCGGCTCTGCCTTGTTTTGGCCTGCATTACCTACATTATGCATCCTCCTCAAAGTCCTAGCTTAGGGGTCAAAGGTCACATGCCCATTTGTCAATGGATATGTTCTGTACGTACATGTAGCTAGTAGCCTCACTGCAATAAGGGAGACTCCTCGACGTCTAGCAGAATGGAAAGTGATGAAACAAGCTTGTGATGCTGTGCCGTCTGCTGTCCACAAAAACTCCATAGTCCATTCCACCGTTCCAGTCAATTGATTAAAGAAACCCCATAGTGACTCTGCTGTTGTGTCCCACAGGCGACAAGAGCGTGAGGCCCAGAAGAGAGAGAGGGATGAAGCTGAGGCAGACCTAGTGAGTGGGGGGGGGGGTATTATAAAAGTTCAATAATTGTGTACAACTGAAAGGGAAGTTTTCAGGGTGAGGTTGATAGCGAGCACAGTATTTTATGAAGGTACATGTACAATGTACAGTGTACACTGTACATGCAATATCAGAAATGAGTTACAGCCTTAAATCATAGCAAGATAATGTCCTCTTTTTTCCTCCCCTCCTCTTTTCCCTCTTCCAGCAAGCACGTCTGAAGCGTCGTGAAGATGAGGTGGAGTCTGAGAGGCAGAGAGAAAGGATGGAGGCTCAGAGACAGAGGGTCCAGGTTGGTAGTAAACTGGAGGAATACACATTGTACAACTGTGATGAGCACACGGTGGTTCATACCAGCACGCCTGTGCCCATGAGAATGGAATGGACATCTCTATTATTGCAGAATGGAATTTCCTTACCCTGGAGAAGTTTAGAATTAGAGCCCTGTTGTAATATTCATGTACAGTGTAGCTTATGAAGGGTAATATTCATGTACAGTGTAGCTTATGAAGGAGCTGTTTACTGCAGTTGCTGTTGTTTCTATACGTCGATCATCATCATCATTGTGAATACCATTGGCAGTTTTAACTTAATATCGTCATGAATTTATGAGTTCTGCCGACTCAGTGTTGATGTATGTTCTAGTAAGGAAATTTTATCCCTCCTCCTCCCTCCCATCCTTCCTATCCTCTCCCTCTCTCCCACCCTCCCTCTTCCCCCCTCTTCCTCTCTCCCATCTTCCCTCTTCCTCCATCCTCCAACCTTCTCTCCCTCCTTCCCTCGGGGGATGGAGCAAAGGCAATGGGAGATAGATAAAGGGGAGGAGGGAGGAAGGAATGCTGATTTAAGAGTGGGCGTAACAACTTCCACCTTAGCATAACAACTTCCACCACTAAAGTAATTGTTGTGTTGTTTATCCTTCCCCCATCCTCTCCCTTTCCTCCCTTCTCATCCCCAAATTCTTCCTTCCCTCCCTATTCCTTCCATCTATCCTTGGGTTTACCTCCTCCCCTCCTCTCCCCCTCCTCCCCTCCTCTCCCCCTCCTCCCCTCCTCTCCCCCTTCTCCCCTCCTCTCCCTCTCCTCCCCTCCCCCTTCTCCCCTCCTCTCCCTCTCCTCCCCTCCCCTCCCCCTCCTCCCCTCCTCTCCCCCTCCTCCCCTCCTCTCCCCCTCCTCCCCCTTCCTCCCCCCCCCCCCCCCCCCCTTCTTTCCTCCTAACCCTAGGAGCACACCAACATCAGTGCTGCTGTGCAGCAGAAGAAGGCCGGTTTTGAGCAGCCACCTGAGGCTCCCCCCAAGCGTCCACCCAAGATGCCTCCTGTCTCCCGCACCATCCCCCCTCGCGAGCCCACACCTCCACAGCAAGGTAATGTTTGGAACTATTTTGGGAACGTTCCTTCCAAAGCAAGCTCTGTGATCAGGGCATGAGGCTCATTTACTGTGTTAGTATCTTGTCAATGCATGCTGTTACCCTCTCAAGGAGCTACTGCATGAAGGGGTCATGATAACAGATGCACGAATACCGATCATGAAGTTGACCCTTTGTTTCATAGATGCTTGTAGTGCAAGGGGTGTTCATACTGTACACGTAATCTAAAAAGTACTGTACGTGCATACCATACCCTATTATCCCACATGCCGTAGTTGCTTGTTATTAAGTGCAGCTCGCTTATAGGCATTCACTCACTGTTCAGCTCTTGTAAATTACGTCAAGGGGAGATGAACACACACCCACGTACATGTACAAACTATTGGTGCTAACTTCTGACCACCCTTTCCCTGTCCCGCCCCCAGAGCCAGAGCCTGAGCCTGAGCCCGAACCGGAACCTCAGCAAGAAGAGGAGGAGTATCCGGCGGAACCCGACCAGCCTATGTATGATGACGTTGTTGAACAACCTCCCAAACCAGGTGAGACCACAACATGCATGCATCTTAGTGCGCGCCTCTTATGCCCAGGCAAGTTTTCAGCAGAACCTCAAAAGAGATCTACCATAGTCACTAAATACACTGTACCAAGCGCACTGGCTTATCTGGACCCTTTAACCTTCATGGACCAAGCAATAACCCATCATTTCTCCCCACCTTCTATCTTGACCTCTTGGAGTATCAGGCTTGGGTAGCAACGTAAAACGAAGTTCTTCGTGTCAAGAACTGTTCCGTGCAGGTAAATGCAGACTTCACCTCGTGAGCGTTGAACGCTTCAATTTCCAGCTAGTCACTTATTACAAGTTCAGGACGACACTTCCGTTGAACTTACATGTTCTATTTTTAGTACACTTGGGAGATTCTGCCAGTTTCAAATTTGACTGGGCGGGTAGGAAGAGCTAGGCGGGTGGAAAGAGCTGGGCAGGAACCAGTACCTGTGTGCTTGTGTTGTACCCAGTTATGATGTGTGATTGTACTATTCCAGAGGAACCAGTGTATGAACAGGAGCCAGGATACGAGCAGGAGCCCGTGTATGAACAAGAGCCCGTGTACGAACAAGAGCCTGATCAACCACTGTATGATGACGTGGAGCAGCCTCCTGAACGTCCTGGTGGGTGCATATGTGTACATGTGTGTGTGTGTGTGTGTGTGTGTGTGTGTGTGTGTGTGTGTGTGTGTGTGTGTGTGTGTGTGTGTCTGTGTGTCTGTGTCTGTGTGTGTGTGTGTGTGTGTGTGTGTGTGTGTGTGTGTGTGTGTGTGCGTGCGTGCACATGTGCATGCATTGTGTACTTGTTTGTGTAACCATCCACTACATTCGAATAACTCCTCATCTGTTCTGATTGGATGTATACTTCCTCCTGTGTGGATGCAGCCCATGAGTATGGAGAGCTGGATGCCCCTGCTGAGCCCTTCTATGACATGGCCTCTGAGCAGCAGGCACAGCAACCCACCTATGCTGACGTGCAGGAGCCACCCCAGCCCATCTACGACCAGGCGGCAGAAGATGAGGCAGAGGATGAGGTGTGTGTGCATGCTTTTGTGTGTGTGTGTGTGTATTTGTGTGAGTGTGTGTGTTTGTGTGTGTGTGTGTGTGTGTGTGTGTGTGCGTGCATTTGTGTGTGTGTGTGTGTGTGTGTGCGTGCACACGTGCATTGTGTGTGTGTTGTGTGCACGTGCGTTTGTGTGTGTGTGTCCAATGAAGTCTTGTCTCTCCCTCTCTCTAGGGACTCACAGCAGTCACTGTCTATGATTACGAAGCAGGTGAGTTAGTAGCCTCATTTCTTGGAATTGGCATGTCAGAAATATGGGTGATAGTCATCAGCTGGGGGGCGAGATTGAGCGAGACATGTTCTGGGAATGTGGCAAGGAGTGTTCCGGTGAAAAGTGAGAGGAGGCTATGAAGCTTGGCTTCCTTTTGCTCATCTGTAGCAGCACCTTGCCTCTACCTAGCCCTCTCTCTGCATTGCTGCTCTCACAACTGCATCACCTGACTGCCGAAAATTAGGGTGCTAGGCTTCAGGACATGGAGATAAAGAGGTAGATGAGTGAGGAGAAGCGAGGTTTCAGTGAGAGAGGGACAGTCAGACAGAATAGGGCCAACATGCTGAGGACTGATGACAATGGGAAGATAGGCATAGCTTCTCTCATTAATAGCTCACACCCATATATGGTTGATAATAATTTGTTGGGTTGCATGTGAACAAGAACTAACCCCTATCATAATACATAGTTGTTTATCTAACTCAGTAAGTAGGGAGATTCCCTTGCGTAGTACAGTGTATATTGGCAGTAGGCTTGCGGAAATTATTCCCCAAATTTTGCCCGTTATTCTATTCTTTTATTCCTAAACATTTTACCTATTATTCTTCCTAGAAAAAAATTATTCCCAAGACAGCCACCTATTATTCTCAATGAAAAACCAAACCGTGAGACCGAACTCTCCTTCACACGTTGTGTCGGCGATCGAGATAGCCTTAGTAAAGACCGTCGCTGGCTTCTCTTCACTCGAACCGGAGGGTTAGCTTTTACTTCACGCTTCCTAGCTAACTCAGAGGGCTCTGGGAACTTGAGCCTACCTAGTAGAGAGCTAGTAGATTGGCTACACTCTCCTTTCTCCGACGAACAGTCGCTAGCAGCCATTTCCGCTACGTGATAATCCGTTTTTCCCCCGGTAAACTCACCGATTATTCCGGAAATATTCTTCATTCTTTGTGCTACCTATTATTCTTTTATTATTCCCGACATAATTTCCGCAAGCCTAATTGGCAGCCAATTTTAATATTAGCTAGCAAGAACAATATCAACCTTAACGACACTTACCCTGGCAATGCTGCATTGAGGCAAGGAACAGCCAGCTTTGCTCCAATCTACACTCAAATAGAGACTCAACATGTACTAGTTGGAATTTGATCTGAGGTTCAGACAGAGTTCAAGAAGAACATCCCTTCCCTCAAAAAACTAATGTAGAGCATACAATCATGGCACCTAACATTCATCTTTTTCCCTTTCTGGTTTAGTACAAACTTTGTCGTATTATTGGTACCGCCATTCCCCCCCCCCCCCCCCACTATTCTGCAGCTGATGAATCTGAGATCTCTTTTGATGTTGACGAGGTGATCATCAACATTGAGCAGATAGACGAAGGGTGGTGGAGGGGTGTGAGGAAGCTGGACAAATCGTACGGACTTTTTCCCGCAAATTATGTTGAACTGATTCAGTGAACATGTCCACAGTGTACAAGTGTACCATTGCTACTGGTATGGCAGTGATTGTACATGTAGTTTTGTTTTCTGATTTTAGCTGTATTTTGGTGTGCATTAATTTTGTGTACGTATATGAAAACTGCTGAATTGGCATAATAAATAATGCGCACACGTGCACCTCGCTCACACCCATCCTTACTAGTACTGTCGATTTCACTTCGCTTCGAACATAGCCTCGTACCCAGGCTCTGTAGGTACGAGGCTAGCGTATTGCGTGCCAAGTTTTGCGGCAAGAACTTCCTGTGGGTGGAGCTTTGCGGAAATCGCACGGCCCGCAATATACGCTGGAGTCCGGAAGCTGAGCTGCAGACATATTTGCAGAACACAAAATCCACGGAAATACGCATGTTCGAAGCGAAGTGAAATCGACAGTACTTCCGGTTCCGTATTCGCGTGCGCGTAGGAGTTACATGTAGTTGTAAACAACGTCGTTCTGTACTGTGCGCTGTCTTGCGTTGTCAGAGCGTTGTCTTCCGTGACGATCTCGAGTCTTCCCAAACTACTGCAACTGTAGTAGAATCTAAACGTGAGTTGATAGGCAACCGTGTGTCCTGTTGTGGGCATCTGTTATAATTTTGTCTCATGTTTTAGCCGAGTCATGACTGCATGCAGCCGGCCATAGATAATAGAGACGTAACCGTCTCTATTATCTATGATGCAGCTGAATCAGAAACCAAGCAGCTATAAATTATACTATACGTGATCACAAGTCCCTAGATCCACCCATCTCTCTTGGGCAGTGTTATGAAATAGGCACTGTAGACAGTAGCTAACATAAATTAATAATAAGGCAGGAGTTTTGATCAAGACAGTACCCTTGCAGCTAAGTTAGTCTCGTGTAGCCGGCTATGTGACTGATTACTGTGCTTTGATTGGTATGCACTCTGTGGTGCAGGCGAAAAACTGTTCTACGGCCATGTCCCAGACCCTGATGGTGCAGAACGGGGGTTAGTGACCGTTAGTCTCATGCCCAGACCCTCCTTCCGCGTGTATGAGGGTCTGGGAACGAGACTAAACGGGGGTGGACTCTATAGTAAATCAAGTGTGAGTGGAGTTAAAGTGAGCTGAGCGAGAGTTGTCTTGACTCACATGCTCAAACACAGTAGAAATGAAAATCATCACTGCAGCACTACAGTATAACTAACATCATCATGCCATTCACTTGGTATGCAATGACGTGAGACTACTATAAGTCAGCACGATTACAGTTACTGGAGTCCAGTAGCTGAACCAGTGGTGGATAGGGTGGCTACACATGCCCTGATCTCAAACTAATCCTTACCTTCCCTAATTTGTAGTTGTTAATTATCAGTCTATAGTTACTGTTGTATGGTTTTTACTTATACATACAAACAGTACAATATACAGTGCAATACTGAGTCATGGTGAGCGGAGAAACAAGCCAATTGCAAGGCAGAATGAAGGTATGCATCAAACCTGTTGTGTGGCCATGGAATGCTGTATTGCGAGTTTAGCTCGTATAACTGGTTCAATATGTAAACTGTATAATTATGGTTAGGCATTTTCGGAATATGCAAGAGTGTGGGCAAGTAAGTTATAAAATTGCATGACGCAAACCCAAGTGCAGTTTACTTTGCCAACATCAGTTACGAGTGTTAATAATACATTCACAGCCGTGCATGCTACTAATTGCTGATCACATGGCAGCCTAGTTCCTCCCTCTATACCTGCGCCAAACTGGACCGCTTCACTTGTCTCTCTATTATAGTGTGTGCGTGTGTGGTCCTTTGCAATATTGAATATTGCACTCTCTTTGTATATAGCTAAAGAAAATGTTTTCACTGAAGAGAACAAGATCGGCTGGTTTTATGGGGCTAGCATGTCGGTAGCTACATAACCAAATGATGGCTATCCGTATTAACAGTATGCCCAGTATCAATAATTGGTACATTTCTTGAGCATAATCAAGAATTGGTAGAAAGTTGAACAAAAGCTGATTTATGATTTCATCTTTGTACATGTAGCCATATTGTTGGACTGAGTGGATTCAGGCAAATGTTGCAAGCCTGATTTTCGTGATTTCAAACATGATGCCCAGTGATCTCAAGCAGCGTGACACACAGTTTCGGTGGACGCTGGTGCATGCACTGTGTAGCAGTGATCTTCCTGCGAATGTATGTAAAAGCATCCTTGCGTGTTTGAAAGAGAAGTGTCTCATCTCCCAAATCACCGCAAAGGATGCAGAGGGTGACACACCTCTGAGCAGTGCAATCAGAAGTCGTGTGAAACCAGAAATCATTGAACTGCTGTTACAACAAGTGCCAAGTTACACCAAAGTCATGCTAGAGACTCGAAATGAGAAGCATGAAACTCCACTAGATAGAGCGTTGGATATGCGGCAGTGGAAAATAGTGAGAATGCTACTGAAGAGGTGCATTGAAAATAGTTTACTCCCAGAGCTGACAGGTATTAGTCCTGATGCAATGAAATCTGAAACTCTACTGCATAGAGCGTTTCAATGTGGAAAGGTGAAATACCTGCAAATCTTCTTGGAGGTTTGCCGAGAGTGCGAAGTGGAACCACAGCAAGTCCACCGCGCACTGGTCATGCAAACTGAAGGTGGCTGCACACCGTGGTACTACCTCATGAATCACACATGCCTGAAAACTATGGAGAAAACCATTGAAATCCTAAGATTGTTTGAGATTGACATAAATAGTCTGTACATTGATTCCAAAACACAAAAGTCTTCCTTGTTGCACGAGGCTGTCCGGAGGAACCACAAGCCGTTTATTGAGCTTCTACTTCGATCAGGAGCCAATCCACACTTGAAAGACGCACGTGGACTGACACCATTCGACCGAAAGAGGAGAGTAGAATCAGAAAGCCTAACAGATGGTGGTAGTACCCTCGCAGTTGTCCATAGTGTGAAATGTATGAAGAAGAAAAGGAGGAGGAGGAAAAAGAGAAAGCACCGTAGCATTCCGAGGGTTGTTGACACCGCTGTGGGTGTGGGTGAACTGAGCCACACGGGAACAAAGAGGAAAAGGAGGAAGCGACATAGGAATCAGAAAGAAGAGCGAGTGGTAGGTGTTGGCATTCCAGCAGATCATGATTACGGTCAGAACCATCTGCAGCACACTGTCGTAGGGGTAGGTGATTTATATAGCCTGCCTAACAAAGAGAGGAGGAATAAACGGAGAAAGCGTCGTAAGAATCGGAGGGTCGTACATACCCCTGTGGGTGTGAGTGACCTGAGTCGCACAGGAGTGAAGAAGCAAAGGAGGAAGCGACCTAAGAATCAGAGACTGAAAGAGAAAGTGGTGGATGTTGACACTCAGCCTCAACAGCATACTGTTTTTGAGGTAGGTGATTTATATAGCCCTAATATAATACCTATGGGAGTTATAAGCTCAAGCTTGTTATTCTCACTGCATGTACTTCCTTCAATGATACTCCACATCACGTGCACCACATAAATGTCCTAATATTATGCAGGCTCCCAATACACTTCAGATTGGACAAGCTGAACAGCCTGCATCTCCTGTCCCCAACGATGACCAGGAAACCACATCAGAAGAGCATGTATGTTAATGAGCCATGGTTATTTGAATATGATTGCACTCATGGCTATTAGGACACAACACAATGACAGCATACTTTGGTATACGTATATACTTTGTGGCAAGTTTGAGAGTTGCTACCATGCAGTTACAATTGAACAATATAGTGCACGGTGGGGTATGGACTCAGCTTGAGATACTGAGAACCTGTTTAGAGTCTGCTTTTGATGGTAGCCGCTAGTAGGTACCATCATCCAGAAGGTGTAGCTAGGCTTCACCTCCTTGACTGGTCCCACATGTCTCGTCTCTTCAGTGCAGATGTATCTACCAAACTGTGATTCACCTGCATGTTACGTAGCTATTCATTTTTAGATAGTGGTTGTTGAGTGTACATTTACTAACATTGCCCCAGGCACTGTCACCCCTTGTGACGCCTGACAGTGCATCTAGGCCTGGCCAGCACACAGTGTCTCCGTCGTCCACTCAGCCAACACCTCCTGAAGAGGTATATTGTGTATTACTGTGTGGTGCTAGTGGTGCTTATAGTACATTTTGTGATTGCAAAGTATTAAGTATCAACATTAGCAGCACTTACATAATATGGTCTTGATTTGTTCATGACCACAAGCTGTAGACAAGTACAAGTGTAGGTGTACACACACATAACCTCATCTGGCCGGTGTTGAGGGATTTATATACACTTCTGATGTTGTTCGGACATTTTCATTACACTGCATGTAGGGTTGTGTGTGAATCTTGTTGTTGACCAGTTTCGGTTTCAAAACCACCAGGAAGTGACACACATAATAAGCATCACGTACCTTGACTGTGAACTGGGCATTTACATGTATGTCTGATGGTAGTACTGGATGTTGAAAGTATTGTGACCAGAATTTCAGTATACAAAGTAACTGATGGTCACTTTGTCATGTTTCTGTGTATTATTTGCACTCAGACCACAATCCCTGAGGTCACATGCATAGTGAATGGAAATCCAGTGATACCGTCTCTGGACCTCCTGGCAGTTGGGGATGGCATCAATCATGTAAGTGGATGTTTTAGTGATGATCAAAGGCCTCGCCTGTGACAAATTACTACATATAGGAATAGTTGCTTAGGAAAGAACTATGCAGGATGTAGAATGTACAGTCGAACACTAGTGCATGGTAGCCTGAGGTGTCCCTGAGCGTACAGAGAACATGTGTTTGAACTTCAAGCTGGTGTAGTATTATAGTATATCACATTTCATTGGTGCGGCTACTATCGCATGAGATTCATAGCTAATTACCTATGGGAAGCCCTTAATGACTACGTAGCAATTACTATAAGTGGTTGCTAAGAAGGCAAATGAAAGCCCAATAGGCGCAATGCTCTTCGGTATAGACCTAGTGACAGAGAGAATACAGCTACTTATGCAGTGCTAGCAGCTCATGTTGTGTGGTGTTGTGGTCCTGCTAGCATATGCATGTGGCTGGGACAGTGGGTTGGTATAGTTGTTATGGAAATATTGTCTTCTGTAATGTGTTGTCCCCTTCCAGTTCGACTTCCATAGTGACCATGCTCCTATTTGGCACACAGATCGTTCTATCATCTTCTTAGTTGGGGTATGTGACACTGCCATGTATAATCAGCTAGCCACATACAGAGATAGCGTCACTGATCTGGTTGGTCTGATTTTAGCCGGACCATTTAATGTACCAGGGTGTGCTTCAATCCCACATACATCCACTTATATCCCATGTAGTAATAGAATTCTGAGCCTGGTATAGTTGCTAAGACTAATATGCTACTGTAGGGTATGCGCTGGTCTCGTGCCCAGACCCTCGCGTATGAGGGTCTGGGAACGAGACTCCAGGCCCTTCAGATCTATGTCAACATTGATCATGCTAGCTAATGTGGGGTTCACTCACACTTGCCCAATTAGACGATATTTTTGTTTTTGTTTGGGATGCCAGTGATATGCTTGTACTCTCTTTGACAGAACTGTGGACCATCGGGGTGACCTGACACAGCACAAAGTTGGCATTCTCCCCTCGTTATTTACAATGCAGAAGAGTTATGCGCACCTGGTACAGAGGCTCGGTTTCTTTTCTTTATAGCACAACATTTCCTGTATTACGTTTCATTCATCAGTTGCTGCTTTCCTATACTCAATCATAATGCCATGAAGCTTTTGTTGTGCACGTATGCAATTCACGTTTCCTAGCTATATTCAGTACCTGACTCAGAGTTTTTGTACATGATCATGGAAACTTCATTTTTTCTGATACAAAGTGTGCCCAGTTATAATGTCATAACTTTGTAATAATCGCCTAAAATCATCTTGCCCATTCTTACTCAATGAGTCATAACATTAAGTATGCACTCTGAGCCTGAGATGAAGTTGATAGCCTTAGAATTCAGGATGTACGGAACGATGATGAATAGACCTTTTCATTACAGTGACAGTACAAACATTCAATTATCAGTTCTTGATTCCAAACATTTCTGATGAGCATCATACAACAGCAGGATGGATTATAGTCCAAGGCAATGATATAAGTATTGAGGAGTGGGCATGAGGGACAAAGTGATATGAATCAGGTGCACCAGTAAATGCTATGTAGGGTGGGAGGGTAAAGACATACAACAATTAATAGTGTACATGAGGGTAGTGATTCACAACAAATAATTTGGGAAGTGACATTGGGAGCACAAAAACGTTGTATAAACAATGTAGCTATAACTACGTATTTGCAGGATAGTGGGAATATGACAATTGTATACCGTTCTCTTCTCCGGACCTTGGGCCGTAGTTCTAGCATAATAAAGGAAGAAACTATAGTAAATACATCCAATCAGAAGGTACTGTTTATGTAACCAGCAGCGATACTGTTCACATTGCTGACCCATAGAGGACATCCAGCAGTTTGTACAAATGCTAGTGACATCACCTACCCCAATTGTATAACGGCGGTGATCCGGATCCAGAACCAAGAATGCATTGTTGTCATAGTCACACAGCTGAGGCTATAGAATGAAAGATGAATACAGGCAGCTGAGTAGTGTGGAGTATTATTACTAAGTAGGTTTGTAACTGAAGTAGGTTTGTAAGATGAGGTATAGTTAGCCTTTGCTCTCACATACTAACTGTGCCACATTTCATATGCTTATGACACCCCTGCTGCATTCTGCACTAGCTTGAGTTTAAAGTGGGGAGGGGGTCACATTCAATTTGTCTTAGCTATACATACACGAGCCCCCACAAAGTGTGTTCTCTGGAAGAACAGCAACAGTGTTGCTCAAATGGATAGGGTGTTTGTAACTCAAGCAGGCACATTAGCAGGTATCTACAGTGCCTACAATCTTAATTGTGCCTCGATCACTTCCTGCATGCACGGCACACATATTCACTACACTATTAGAGCCATTAGAACAATGAGTACAAATTTGGAAATGACTACTTACTGGTGGAATAACATCCTCTATGATGTCTTCGTGCCGGTACAGGGGGGATTCCACCTCAGTTCCATGTTGTATGGAGGGTGATCTGGTCTGTACACAAGTGAAAGCAAATAAATCACACAACTGCAGGTCCCTCAATCAGACGCTGTGGCTAATACTAATAATTTCATCACCCATTAGTGGGCACTGACAATTGAAGGGAGGAGTTTATTAAACTCAGCATAAATTGGGAAAATCTTTTGAGAAGCAGTGGCTTTGAGAAACGCCAGCTGACAATGGCGGAGGTGAGTTGCCGTGTGAGGTTGCCGGGGTGACCGACGCTTCACTGAAAGTGAAGTGAAGCAAGCACAGCCAAAGGCCGCACTTCTTAATATGTGTTTATTCCAAGCACACACCACTACTCACCTGACTAACGGGTTCAGGAGCAGGAGCAGGGAAGGAAGGATGGACCTAACAGAAGAGATAGAGATGTTGTAAACTGCGGTATTGGCCTGCAGAAAGTTTCCAAAAGGTTGATCAGGAAGGGCCTGGGAAATTGGGCTGATATTGTGGTGTTGGTACCTCAGCAATGGTTCCGTCTTCTTCATGTCCAGGTGAGGATGCAACCGGCATTGTCGGTGGTTGTCGTGCTGTGGGTTTTGCTGGACCAGGGGAGGGGGTGGGATGCTCTACCTGTATAGTGAATTAACAATGACCCTAATAGTACTCCTTATGCCCCTTAGTCACCACAACAGTACCTCAGCAATGGTCCTCTCTTCACGTCCAGGTGAGGATACAGTCGGCATTGTCTGTGGTTGTTGTGCTGTCGGTTTTGCAGTGTCCAAAGGACCAGGGGAGGGGGTGGGATGCTCTACCTGTATAGTGAATGTAAAAATGGTCCTAAAATGAACCCTTACATCCCTTAACCATCACAACAATGCCAGAAAGTGCTACACCAACAATAGAGAGTGAAATCCGTAGAACTTCAGATCAATCGTGCTAATGCCAACGACATTCTATACATCATAGTGATACCTTCAAAGATGGCTGTACTGGTGGTGGACACACTGGCAGAGGATTCCCGTTGTCTTGGTGGTGATTGTGAACTGCTGGGATGTTGGTGTCTGCCTCTTGTTCCTGATTCTGATTCTCGCTGTGGTTCCTCCTCCTCTTCCTCCTCTCCCTCTTCAGGGAACTCCTCGATCTTTTCACTGACTGGTGTGCCAGCAATGGGGCAACATCCTCTAGATCAACAGCTCTCTGTCGGTCGGCAGGCTTCAGTCCACGTGAATCTGTTGCTTCCTCATCTGCACCTGCATTACGTAGGCACTCGACAAGGTCTGTGTTGTTCCTCCTGTAAGCTTCGTGCAGTAGGTACGCATGTGATCCTGCGTCAATGTACAGCTCATTGATGTCAACATCAAATTCGACCAGAATGTCCAAAGCTTTTCGCATTAGAGTGAGGTCTTTGTGGTTCATCAGGAAGAACCACCAGGGTGTACGACCCTTCTTGGTTGGAACGAGGAGCCCAGGCTTCACATTGCACTCTCTGCATACTCTGAGGTATATCCGAAGGTACTCTACCTCTTTGCGCTCAAATGCCTTGTGCAGGAGTGTTTTCGAATTTGGCACTTCCTTGCCGATCCCTGTTAGTTCCGGAAGTATCCCATTTACAATGCACTCCTTCAAGAGTATTCCAACTGCCTCCCATTCTTGCATATCAAACGCCCTCTCAATCGGAGTCTCGCCCTTCTTGTTTCGGTTTTGCAGCATGTGCTCTGTGTAGCTCGGTACCTGCTGCAGCAGCAGTGCAATGCGTTCTCCATCCACGTCTCCACTCCTAATCATGCTACTCAGAGGGGTATCACCGTCTGAGTCCTTTGCTCCGATCTGGCTGATCAGACACTTCTGCCTGAGGACTGCAAATATATTTCTGAAAATGTTCAGGTGTAGTCGACTGCTGCAGACTGCGTGTAGAAATGTCCATCGAAACTTGCTTTTGTCTCTTTGCTTGAAAAAACCATGAGGACATTTGCTTATCACGATTGGTATCTCTTCCGGGTGATTGCTGATCCATTTTGTCCAACACTGTGGTGGCTGCAGAGTGCAAACATATTCACTTGTTGGGAATGTGTTGTGCTCTGCTGTTAGAAGGCAGTGCTGTGTACACTAACGGAATACCTTAGTGCAATAACAGGCTGGACTAGTTTCATTAACAAGTTTGACCTCTTATTTTAATGACTTCTGTTTTCACATACAATCAGCACTTACAGTCACAGAACTCATGTTCTTATTCGCTGCTGCACACAAACCTATTACAGTAGCAGAGGGGGAGGGGAGACCAGCTTTAATAAATCATATTGTTCATGAAGGTACCTCAGATTTGGGGGCACCGATGTGTAAAATAATGTGCTGCAATGATTTCCTTTCCAGGTAGTGACAAAAATGTACCAGCCTCTCCTCCTTTAATTACAGTGCATTGAAATATTGTTTGTTTAGGTCTTATGATCGTAGGACACTAGCTAGCTCTTTGAAGAAGTCCTATCATAATCGGCTTGTTACAATAACTGTTAAAGTTGTCTCTACTCTGACTCACCTTTAGCTCAGTACCGGTCCAAAGAATGTAGCAATAAACTACAGAGTCCGAGAACATCCGTTGTTGAGGTACCTTTCGCTTTCTTGTCGGTCTCGGGAAAACCCAATAGCTAGCTCGATCTTTCTTCCTGATTCTTGTAGCGCGCTCTGGGTGTTGTTTGTGTACACAAACGTGGACGCAAAGGCGTGGTGGAGGTGTGTCATGACGTCAGGTCTTATGACAATCATTTGCGGGTTCAACGTGAAAGGAATATCGTGCAGTGGACCTAGTCTCGCGTGGCCCAGACCCTTCCCGCGGCGATTAGTGGGCGGGGCGCCCGCCCACTAATCGCCGCGGGAAGGGTCTGGGCCACGCGAGACTACAGTGGACCTTGGCCTAATTGGCTCCCAGCAAGTCATCTAGACTCCAGATCATGGGGATAGTAAATCTAACAAAGAAGATTCAATTTGGTGGATCGAGGTGTACTGTAGCTATAGCAGTCTGCTGTGATACGACATGGTTATTGGTCCGACAGGCAGTAGGGAGCCTGGGTATATTAGGGCCAGGGCTGGCTCTGAATGCACGCACGTTTCTGGTAGCTACCTATACCTAAAGTATGTACTTCCTGGCGGACCATGCAGTATCCATGTCGAAACAAATAAAGGGTTTCTCAGAAATCAATATTGCCCTCCGTAATAGGTCAATCTAAGAGCATTTTTGTATAGCTACACTTTCCAGATTACACAGTGAGGGTTGCACAGGAACCACAAATTCAAGGTGGCAGATAGCTACTTTTGTGTGAACCAAGATCATCAGAAATTAGTTTTCACATACGTAGCTACATGTATATGGTGTCCCAAAATATTGGGAGCATGTGCACAAAGCTACATTCATTCAGCAACTAAATCGCAACTGCACCCAAAGTGTTAAGGAAAGGGTGAAATGAAAGGAAGATAGCTATTAAACAGTGATGGGGACGGGAACTCTGATAGAAGTATGAGTAGCAACCAAATGTTCATACTGAGATATCAGACTCCCCTCACAGGACTATACCTTGTTTTGTTGAATATGACAACTCAGTTCAACAGCACTATGAAAATTGCTATGGGTGTAGAATCTTCCAGCAAGGAGTACATGAACTTGACAAAAATTGACCATACTGACGTAGCTTGCAATGCCTGACACTAACTCTTGTCCCACAAACTCAACACCCACATTGATACCAATCATCAGTGCAACATAAATGCCACACTCTGTTGAAATGACAGGGGCTAGGAGAGGGAATCATGAGCTGACTTGGAGAAACGTTAATGCTAGTGGCAAGTGAACCACCTTTGATCAAACTGAGTCCAGTCCAGTCTACGAGTCCAATGACCGTATATGCCCTTCTTAAATCATGTATCACTGTTTGCTGTTTTGTTGCTAATAGCGCAAGCACAGTATGTCTTATGGCGTCTGAACATGAGCTTGCTCACGCTTGCCCCCAACATGATTGAATCATCACTTCATAATGCATTTAGTGTACATGTCATTTTGTACCGACTAGTTTGTAATGTGCTGTAGCTATTTACATGTGCATCCCCTTAATGGGGCCCATGCAGGACCTCCATGAAAACCTTGGATGCTGTATTCCTAGGTCATCAAATCTATATCGACAGAAATGTTTACACACACACATACACGCAGTGCTAACATGGCCTGCAAGGCAAGCAAAGTGAAGTGGTATGCAAAAAAAACAAAAACAAATCCACAGAGTACTAGTTTGTACTCAGTTACAAGCACTCTTACAACGTTCACTTTATACACTCTAGTCTGCTATAGCTCACCATTGTGGTTGTGGGCAGCAACAATTGCTCATTACACATGCATCATTATTTCAAATTAACTCAAAGGGCATGCAATGGATATAGCAAACATAATTATAACAAGGATAAAGTACTAGCAACTATACAACAAGGATAATGTACTAGCTTGTGATACAAGAGTAGCAGGGTATTTACATGCTAAGTACAAAAGAATGGCGAATGCATTGGTGCAAACAAAAGGTTTAAAATACAGTAGCGAGTCCAGTGTGAGATAGGTGAAGGGCGATGTCGCATCAAAACCAAATGTGTGGGAGTTGAAGATCTCATTCGCAATACTACTAGCTAGCACACGTACAAGGTAGCTAAGTTTACAGAACTAGCTAACAGATGATATTGAACAGGATCGCAAGAAAATATTATTGAGGCAAGCTACCAGGTATAAGGTGATCTATAGAGGGCAAATCCACATTGTTTGTGACTACATTGTGTTGTATCTAAACTGGGAATGTTAAAGTATCAAGATAACATGGTTTGCATGACTGTTTCTGGTAGCCATATGAAGAAGTTCACTGGGCACTTGTACTTGGTTATGAGCTCTCTCACCACCTCCCCCCTACCGCTAAACCAAGCAACATGGAGAGGTGTAAGACCATTGTAGTCTCTAGCATTCACATCACAGCCATACTCTGATATCAGCTTATCCACCACTACCAAATGACCACCACTGCAAGCATCATGAAGTGGTGTCTGACCATAGTAGCCTTTAATACTAGGACAGCAACCAAACTCTGACACCAGAACATCCACCACTTCGGCATGTCCATTAAAAGCAGCTAGATTCAACATTGTGTCACCATTGTTGTTGCGGGCAGAAATATCACCTCCAAGCTCTGACAAAAGCATTCTCACTACACCTACATGACCCCTCATGGCAGCCCAATGAAGAGCTGTGTTACCATCAGAGCCCACACAGTTCACTGGGCACTTGTGTTTAGTTATGAGCTCTCTCACCACCTCCTCCTTACCACATGATGCAGCAATGTGGAGAGGTGCAAGACCATCACTGTCTCTAACATTCACATCACAGCTATACTCTGATACAAGCTTCTCCACCACTACCAAATGACCACCACTGCAGGCACTATGGAGAGGTGTCCGACCATGCTGGCCTTTAACAGTAGGACTGCAACCAAACTCTGACACCAGAACACCCACTAGTTCAGCATGTCCTTTCAAGGCTGCTAGATTCAACACTGAGTTACCATTCTTGATGGAGGAGGCTGCATCTGCTCCAAACTCTGACAAAAGCATTCTCACTACACCTACATGACCCATTTGAGCAGCCCAATGAAGAGGTGTATGACCATCGGAGTCCATAGAGTCAACTGGACACTTGTATTTGGCTATGAGCTCTCTCACAACCTCCTCCTTACCGTACAATGCAGCAATGTGCAGAGGTGCAGCACCTTTGTTGTCTCTAACATTCAAACCACAGCCATACTCTGATACAAGCTTCTCCACCACTACCAAATGACCATGACTACAGGCCTGATGTAGAGGTGTCCAACCAAGCTGGCCTTTAACAGTAGGACTACAACCAAATTCCGACACCAGAACACCCACTACCTCAGCACATCCATTCAAGGCAGCTAGATTCAACACCGTGTCACCATGATTGTTGCGGGCAGAAATATCACCATCAAACTCTGACAAAAGCATTCTCACTACACCTACATGACCCCCCGTGGCAGCCCAATGAAGAGCTGTGTTACCATCAGAGCCCACACAGTTCACTGGGGACTTGTATTTGGTTATGAGCTCTCTCACCACCTCTTCCTTACCACACAATAAGGCAACGTGGAGAGGTGTACGGCCATTATCATCTCTAGCATCTATGTTACAGCCATACTTTGATACAAGCTTCTCCACCACTACCAAATGCCCACCACTGCATGCACCATGAAGAGGTGTCCAACCATGCTGGCCTTTGACACTAGGACTGCTACTAAACTCCGACACCAGAACACTCACAACTTCAGCATGCCCATTCAAGGCAGCTAGATGCAACGGTGTGTCACTGTTTTTGCTGCGGGCTGTTGCGTCTGCTCCAAACTCTGTCAAAAGCATTCTCACTACACCTGCATGACCCCCTCCAGCAGCCCAATGAAGAGGTGTATTGCCACTAGAGTCAATGCAGTCCACTGGGCACTTGTATTTGGTTATGAGCTCTCTCACAACCTCCTCCCTTCCACACATTGCAGCAGCAACATGGAGAGGTGTATGGCCATCATTGTCTCTAGCATTCATGTCACAGCCATACTCTGATACAAGCATCTCCACCACTGCCAAATGACCACCACTGCAGGCGCCATGAAGAGGTGTCCGACCACTCTGGTTTTTAACCCTAGGACTGTAACCATCCTCCGACAGTAGAACACTCACTACTTCAGCATGTCCATTCAAAGCAGCTAGATTCAACACCGTGTCACTGTTTTTGCTGCAGGCAGCTGCAAAATCTGATAAAAGCATTCTCACTACACCTGTGTGACCCATTCCAGCAGCCCAATGAAGAGGAGTGAAACCACTAGAGTCCACACAGTCCACAGGGTTCTTGTATTTGGTTATGAGCTGTCTCGCCACCTCCCCCTGACCGTAGGATGCAGCAACATGGAGAGGTGTACGACCATCATTGTCTCTAGCATCCATGTCACAGCCATACTCTGATATAAGCTTCCCCACCACTACCAAATGACCTTTACTGCACGCACCATGAAGAGGTGTCCAACCATTACGGCCTGTAACACTAGGACTGCAACCAAATTCAGACACCAGAACGTCCACTACTTCAGCATGTCCATTCAAGGCAGCTAGATTCAATGCTGAGTTCCCATTCTTGATGCAGGCAGCTGCATCTGCTCCAAACTCGAACAAAAGCATTCTCACTATGCCTGTATGACCCTCTCCAGCAGCCCAATGAAGAGGTGTTTCACCTCTAGAGTCCACACAGTCCACTGGGCACTTGTATTTGGTTACGAGCTCTCTCACAACCTCCTCTTGACCACGGGATGCAGCAACATGGAGAGGTGTACGGCCATCAACGTCTCTAGCACCCATGTCACAGCCATACTTTGACACAAGCTTCTCCACCACTACCAAATGACCACAACTGCATGCACCATGAAGAGGTGTCTGACCATTATGGCCTTTAACGCTAGGACTGCTACTAAACTCCGATACCAGAACACTCACAACTTCAGCATGCCCATTCAAGGCAGCTAGATGCAACGGTGTGTCACTGTTTTTGCTGCGGGCTGTTGCGTCTGCTCCAAACTCTGTCAAAAGCATTCTCACTACACCTGCATGACCCCCTCCAGCAGCCCAATGAAGAGGTGTATTACCACTAGAGTCAACGCAGTCCTCTGGGCGCTTGTATTTGGTTATGAGCTCTCTCACAACCTCCTCCCTTCCACACATTGCAGCAGCAACATGGAGAGGTGTATGGCCATCATTGTCCCTAGCATCCATATCACAGCCATACTCTGATACAAGCTTCTCCACCACTACCAAATGACCACCCCTGCAGGCACTATGGAGAGGGGTCCGACCATTATGGCCTTTAACGCTAGGATTGCTACTAAACTCCGACACCAGAACACTCACAACTTCAGCATGCCCATTCAAGGCAGCTAGATGCAACGGTGTGTCACTGTTTTTGCTGCGGGCTGTTGCGTCTGCTCCAAACTCTGTCAAAAGCATTCTCACTACACCTGCATGACCCCCTCCAGCAGCCCAATGAAGAGGTGTATTACCACTAGAGTCAACGCAGTCCACTGGGCACTTGTATTTGGTTATGAGCTCTCTCACAACCTCCTCCCTTCCACACATTGCAGCAGCAACATGGAGAGGTGTATGGCCATCATCGTCTCTAGCATCCTTGTCACACCCATACTCTGATACAAGCTTCTCCACCACTACCAAATGACCACGCTTGCAGGCTCTATGGAGGGGTGTCCAACCATGCTGGCCTTCAACACTAGGACTGCAACCAAACTCTGACACTAGAACACCAACTACTTCAGCATGCCCATTCAAGGCAGCTAGATTCAACACTGTGTCACTGTTTTTGTTCACACAGTCCACTGGGCACTGGTATTTGGTTATGAGCTGTCTCACCACCTCCTTACTGGCTACTGCAGCAACATGGAAGTTACCGATGGGAGCTAGTGGATCAATGCCACTGGTAGCCCAGTGGAGAGAAGTATTGCCATCCTCGTCCTTCTCTGCTGGATCAAAGTCATACTCCGAGATCAGCTTCCCAGCAAGAGAAAGGTGACCCCCACCACATGCACAGTGTAATACTGAAGTGCTGTGCCTGCCTTTCAGGGTAAGTGAACATCCATGCACATCAACCAGCTTGAAAAGTACATCGGCGTGTCCATAATATGCAGCACAGTGAATAGGAGCGTTCCCATCCATATCTGCTGCTACTGGACTGCACTTGTAGTCCACTATCAGGTGGTCAACCAAACTCAGGTGGCCTCCACAGCAGGCATAGTGAAGAGCCATTCTATTCCGAATACCTTTTGCACCGGGATTGCAGTGGAACTGCTGACATAGGAGGTCAACAATTTCCAAGTGCCCAAACAGTGCTGCCAAATGGAGAGGTGTATTCCCATGCTCATCTTTTGCCTTAAGATCCTCTGGAAACCCTTGTGCTAGAACCTCAACTACAGCCGAGTGTCCTCCAACACTAGCCACATGAAGAGGCGTCCAACGCTTCGTATTCTTACATGCCGAGGGAGTCGTGTACCTGCCAACAAGTTCCTGCACCACAGCAAGGTGGCCCTGCTCAGCAGCAAGGTAGAGGGCTGTGTTCCCATCCTTGTCACAAGCCACCAGGTCACAGGAAGGTACTGAGGAAAGAAGCTCCTTAACTAGATCAAGGTTGCCTTTTTTGGAGGCTTGAAGCAGTGACTCACTGGACATTGCATGAGTATTGTCACAACCACCTCACGTATAGTCACTCAGTGAACATTGCATGAGTTTTGTCACAACCACCTTACGTATAGTGTTCTGGTAGTGCAAACGACAAATGCTGGGGTGCGAAGGCCTGAGAACAAGGCCGTGTTCTGGACTGTTGTTAAGACCCAGTAGAGAGAATCCAGCAGCTGTGATATTTAGTGATCTGAAAACAAGGGAGCAATCTCCAAGTGAGTGACTCAGTAATTGTACCACTTAACTCATTAGCACATGCACTGTTACGTACACATCCAACCTCCAAATTATTAATCCCAATAGTTGAATTTCAAAGTGTATAGGAACTGATATTTGTGCTCTACCAGGTATTAACACCATGCATTTATGATAAGACATTGCACCAAGGCTGAAAATGTACCATAGAGTACGTATCAAGCGAGAGGGTGTTGTGTTTTCTCTGTTGTTTTGTGTTTTCTCTGTTGTGTTGTGTTTTCTCTGTTGTGTATATATTCTTTTTGTGTATTTTATTTTCCTTGGAGTGAGCCACCATAGGTCTTGTTACCTTGTGCTCATACTCCCTTTCATCCTTTGGTGAATAAATCTTTCAAATCATTCAATCTTTCAATCTTTCAGGGAATAGTCTTTGTTGATGCAGGATCACAGTAACTTGGGCCGAGTGAGCTACACACTGATGAGATGTATACTGGTTGCATGATCCCCTACAAGTTCAAAGGTACCGCTATGCCACTATATAATACATGGCACTGACAGTATGATATATTGGCACCGCCGTCGTCATGCAGTTATTGCATGAATGCGCAGGCTATACGTCATAGTATTGGCACTCGCCCTCGGGCCTGCGGTCCTTGGGCTCAAAGCCATTATTTGACGTGCTTGTTGCATCATACCCGACAAGTTCAAAGGTACCACTATTCCTATATGGCACTGACCACAATGGCAGTATGATATATTGGCACCGTCGTAATCATGTGTTATTGCATGAGTGCGCAGGCTATACGTCACACAATATTTGACGTATATTGCACTCATGCAATAACTGTGCTTGTATATATGTGAGCACTATGCGTACTTTATGATGATACTTCTGCTGAGCAAAAACTGGGCTGATGTGCAGGATGTATGCCTGCTATAACACCATGTGCGTGTCTGTTTCAGCCTGTTGATTCGGTTCCTAATCTTAATTCCTGTGTTGTGTATAGCTATGCGTATGATATCACTAAGTGACAAGTGTGTAGTACAACTACTACAAGTTGTATTCTTGCTATGTATCGCTCAGGCTCGCCCCGAAATATCCCGCATTCTGCTAGTAACAGTATGATCATCACTACCAAGTTCTCCATGGAACCATAACAAGCAGCCATGGATATGCAGGTTCTATTACTTATTGAGGCATCCCTCACTTTGTCCTGGACAGTTGAGCAAAACGCCTTAGCAGCGAGTTCTCGTCCTAGCACCAAGACACGACAGTAGACAGCGCACGCGACACACCCACTTTTTTGGTTTGTTTGGGATTCAGCTAGTTCTGAGACCAATACCGGTACGATCGCGACATGGGAACGAGGCCAGCTGAGCTCTCACCTTCAGTGGCATGTGCAGAAGCTGAACTGAATGGCGAAAGTGGTGTTCTCCAGGCAGGTGCACCACACAGCCTTCACCAGTGATATGCTTCACCCAATGTAGCTAATGATTGCTAGTAGACAAGCCAGCTATGCTCCTAATAGCAGCTATGCATGGTTGATCACGAGCCACAAGCCTACCAGCTGATGGCAACATCATTACAGCTGCATGCAGCTATACAGCTATGGACAAACTGTGAGCTCTAATAATATATTCCATCTCAGGATGTTATAATAGTGTTGGTCTCTCCCCAAACTCAGTGGAAAAGTGACGCAATCTCTTTCCTGCCCATTCCAATCTGAGTTAGCAACTCAGTACAGCATGGATTCCGATACTTTCGTCTAGTGAGTACTAATGCACCATTTAGTGCTAGAAATCAGCCACATTAGTGGCAGCCACATTAGTGCAACTCATTCAACAAAGCCTTTGATCAATTATTGCAAATGGGAGTGCAGAAAGTAAACAACTATCACTAGCTTGCAACACCTAAAAACTTGTGTTCCTATAAACGTTTTGCAGCTAGTTTTAACCATATAGTGAACGTCAGCCAAGTCCCAGTATGGATCACTAGTTCCGGTTCATAATCCTGAGCAAGTTAAGGAGCTTCCTTTCCGCTGAAGTGGTGGTCGCTGCGGAGGGGGCATTAGTCGCTGCAAGGGAGAGATAATTCAGTACATACATTAATAGCTACCACTGCAGAATATTATACCTGCATGGTTTTACCACCTCCACTGGAAGGGGCAAATGAATCAAGACACTTTTCTAGTGGTGTGTATCTGAAAGTGATTGTTAGTATCATGGCACATAGCTATAAATTTCCATTCGACTTACAAACAATTATACTTATTTCCTACCAATTTGGAGCACTTGGTTATCAAAACATCTAGCTACAAGGTTTCTTCAATAATTAAAATCCTACAAGCACGGTTTCAAAAATTACATACGGTACTTACGGGTGGCCTTAGTGAAGCACCATGGACTTCCATTGGAATTGGTCGGATTCCAACAGCATCCATTTGCTTCACATCGTTCTTCAGCAATGCCCAAGTACCCACACTCTGTCCGGTCATCTGGGTCAGTCTGGCACTGTGGGTCTAGTGCTGTCGGAACAAACAAGGTGCAGCTCTAACTATAATTATAGTAAAAATTACATGTTCATGTGACCTCAGCTGGGACATCAAAATAGCCACCAATTTCATGGTGTGGTGTGTCCAACTGTAGTGTTCCTACATGTGGATATGGCTACCTATACTAGCTGTGTCACAGTGAATATCAAACTTCAAGTGACCCCGTCATCAATTTGTACTGCGCCTATCCACTGAGTAGTTTGTTTGTTGAGGACAACCGATAGTGCTCTGAGCTGTTGGGCAAAGACTTTATTGCAAAGTAAACAATGTCAGCCTTGTCCATATTGGCAGATACACCTTCATAGCTAGCACACCTTCATTATTACCACTGCTTTGATGTACATCAAGTGCTAGCTAAGTTTCATGCAGCTTTTGAAGGTACTTTACTCAATTTGCATTGTCCTTCTGTGAGGATAAACACATGTATCTACAGAGGTCAACTCTCCAACTGTGACAGACCATAATTATATTGATAAATTGTGTGACTTTAGCAATGTATTACCTATCCCATAGTAGCACCATGGCTGACCACCGGCCGTAGTTGGACTCCAGCAGCACCCCCGGAACTCACATTGTGCTTCATTGATGCCAAAGTACCCACACTCTACCCTGTCAGTAGTCTGGCACCGAGGTGAAGTTTCTGAAAAGAAGTCGAATAATACAATGATAACCGTGGACTTTCATGTGTTTGTGTTCTATGCAGGTACACATAAGATAAGTTCATCCTATAGTGTCAAGTTTACCCAATAGCCTCAGCTGCATGAGCATCAGATTCCCAGTCAGACTCACCTACTTTGTGGAAGCAATATGGCACACCAGATACACTAGATTCCTTCCAGCAGCACCCATTTGCCTCACATTGTTCCTGGACAATCCCAATATACCCGCAGTCCACTTTGTCACTGTCCCCAACATCACACTCACCTATAGCAAGTATACACAAAATAATTTACTAATTCACTAAGTTAATTAGTGAATCGGTATTATACATGACTTGGTTGGAACTTACCAGCTGCTGCAGATGCAGGGGCAGAAGTGGCATTTTCAGATTGTTGCACTTCGCTACGACCATGGTTTTCAGAAGCTAATAGCATCCGAATCGCTTGCAGCACTGCTTTGGCCTCTTCTTCCTGTGGCGGAGCAGCCAGTGATGGTGTAAACATACCGGCCACCAACAGCACTGTCGCCACTAGCAGGAGCTTCATGATTTTGGAGTATTGGTTTGCTAACGGTTGTTTGGTCACTTGCAGCTGCAGTTGTAATGCAACAGCTGGTTGGTGAGTAATCTCTTTTATAGCTAGCCACCGTGTACGGTGAATGCAATGAGGTGGGAGTAGTGACCTTTGTGTGGTACATTGCACCTCCAGCCCTCACTTGTGTATGATCCATGACACCTCCTGCCCTCTAACTCCACTATTCTCTTCAATACTAGTACAGATATCGTACAACACAGTTTACCCACCTTCACCTTTGTGTGAATGAAACTGTGAATGGGATACCTGCTGTACTGGGTTGCTCACACATTCAGACTGCATGGAATGGACTGAGCATGTTATACTGGTTTGGAACCAAATACTAACAGTGGAGGAGGAAACATGCAAAAAGTGTGTGTGTGTGTGTGTGTGTGTAGGGGGGGGGGGGGGGGGGGGGGGGGGAACTGAAGTACACAGCTACTACTGTAAAACGAATGTAGCTAAATGTTCTGTGCCGCAATAGAGTTGCTATGGAATGTTTCTGCTTTTTGATTTTCAACAGTTGAAGGATTTAATCCCAGCTGACTACTCTTTGGGATTCAATTACTCCCTCTTTCACTTTGAGAGCCATGCCACCATTACAGTTGTACAGTACCTTTATAATGCAGTTTACCCATTGTAAGGTACTGTACTCCTCCATCACCCCCTCCATCAGGTGTAACCCACCCTCACCTTGTGCGATTGAATGCAGTAGCTACATTCTGTACTGGACTGCTCACCCATTCACTCATGCTGGAATGGACTGGGAAGTGATATATGTTACTAGTAAGTTTGTGATTGAATGCAGTAGCTACATGCCGTACTGGACTGCTCACCCATTCACTCATGCTGGAATGGACTTGGAAGTGGTCTATGTTTATAGAGACCCATAATTACTCCCTTTTTCAAATTCAAAGCCCTGCCACCACTGCAGGTGCTTGGGAGCACCTCTTGAGCTTGTTGAGTTTCAGCCCAACTAATGACTACAGTTAGCTATCAATGGGTATATAGCTATGGACCAGGAATATGGTTTATTATGAGCCCACAATTTGTACACAGCTGTGCCTGCAGACTGCAGCTGCAGCAATGTATCAACAAATTAGCTAATCCCATTGTATGTGTTACCCATTTGTTCACCAGGTCTCTCATTTCGGTAGAACAAAAAACAGAGTGACGTGCCCAGGCAACTGTTGCACATGATTTTTTATTACAACTGTATAGGGCACACTGCTGTGTAAGATGAATGCAATGAGGTGGGAGTGGTGTGGTACATTGCACCTCGGCCCTCACTTGAGTTCAATCCGTGGCACCTCCTCCCTCTGAATGCAGTGAGGTGGGAGCGGCGATCTTTGTGTGGTACACTGTAACTCCCGCCCTCACTTGAGTACAACCATCAGCACCTCCTGCCCTCTAATGTGACTATTCTTTGGAATTCAATTGTAATACAGATATTGTACAACATAGTTTACTCACCCTCACCTTTGTGTGAATGAAACTGTGAATGTGGTACATGCTGTACTGGGTTGCTCACACATTCAGACTGGAATGGACTCCCTGCAGTCTGCAGTCTGCAGTTGTATTGATGCTGACAACAGCTGATAGCTATTCTCTTGTCCCTTGGACATGCTGAGATCACCCACACTATATAGCTGCTATAGGAATTAGATTCTGCAGTGTTGTGTGGTGACAGATAGCTAGTGACAGGTGCCTTCCACTTATGCTGA
Source organism: Axinella damicornis (assembly GCA_963931865.1). Lineage (NCBI taxonomy): Eukaryota > Metazoa > Porifera > Demospongiae > Axinellida > Axinellidae > Axinella > Axinella damicornis. The sequence goes on from OZ007509.1 coordinate 4,142,815, forward strand.
GTAAATGTTGTGATCCAACGAACAAAGTTGTCAGTCTCCTCCGCACAGCTTAGTCCTGTCATTCATTAGAGCACCCCTCAAAATCATGAAACTCCTGTTTCTGTTGGTACGCTGTGGCAGTGCTACAGGGAATTTGGATGCTTTTAGGCCGTGGTCTTAAAAAATGAATGCAAAATGCCACTGCAATTCCTACTACGTATGACTCTGTCCCATTCTGTACTAGCAATATTAGTTAGATGTGTGGTAACGGTATGCCTTTGAGAAAACTGTAGCTATATGGAGTTTTAGTTTGACTTGGTGATTGACAGGCACATCACCCTTCCATGCTGAACTTGTCCCCCCCTGGGACTACCTCTCTGTCACAGCTGTACTGCATCTCACTGTCATACTACTTGTCCTGTGGCTGTCCATGCAGGTTAGTTATACAACAAAATGTTTGTTTTACGACTAGCCCAAGAAAACTACTAGCTTTTTGGACACTATTAGCCCAAAACTTTGGGCCCTGTGTTAAACATGTTCAGAGAGGCAGTCAGTACACAAATTTGGGGCGTGGCGGCGCAATACTACAAGATCACATGCAGTACGAAATGATCACTGTTTATCACGCAGCATTATTGAATGGTGGTCAACACCAATATTTTCTCAACTGCATGATGGTGGAGGTCACCTCACTACTATATAGTCAGCATATTTCACTGTCATGCATATATCCATAGTAGATGTGTCATATTTCAACTCATTCAAACTTTTGATTATAATTATGTAGCAAGGAATACATGAATGTGCAGAAAAGTAACCTTATCACTAGCTTGCAATGCCTAAAAACTTGTGTTCCTATAAAGTTTTTGCAGCTAGCAAACGTCAGCCAAGTCCCAGTATGGATCACTAATTCCGGTTCATAACCCTGAGCAAGTTAAGGAGCTTCCTTTCCACTGAAGAAGGAGGAGAAGCACTCGCTGAGGAGGGGGCGTTAGTCGCTGTAGGGGAGAGAACATTCAGTGATAATAGTGTATACCTACGTGGTTTTACTGCCTCCACTTTAGAACTTGTCACCCATGTCTGGAAGCTTAGGTGATTCTTATTGTCATGGCACATAGCTAAAGGATTCTTTCCCTGCCAATTTGGATACATTTGGTTCACTCGCCCATCATGCATCTTTCTTGTTTACCTGTGACATACAGACTTGACGTAATTTCAGTTAATCCATTCAGTGCCCTTGGCCACACATATTAATGACTTTCAGCAGAGTTCCATCCCATTTTGTTCATGTACTAAAGATCTACAAGGTTGCTTCTATAAATTCACAGCAAGTTTAGACCCCTCAAAACAACTTTTTAAATCAATTTCGTACAGGACTTACTGGTGGCCTTAGTGAAGCACCATGGATGTCCATTGGAATTGGTCGGACTAAAACAGCATCCGTTTGCTTCACATCGTTCTTCAGCAATGCCTAAGTACCCACACTCTGTCCGGTCCACTGGGTCAGTCTGGCACTGTGGGTCTAGTGCTGTCGAAAGAAATGGATTGCAATGCAGCATAAAATATACATGGCCTGTTCATGTGTCCTCAGCTGGGACATAGGAAAATAGCCACCACTTTGCACAACACTCAATTATTATGGCCTTTCATGAAGTTGTGCTATAAATTCCAATTTCATGGTGTGACATTCAACAATTGGTTTCTAGAGGACAACCAACTGTGCTCTGAGTTGTTGTACAAAGATTTTCTGCAAAATAAACAAAGAGCATTCTGTCTGCAAAGATACCAAAACAGTTTATATCATGTATACAAGCAGTGGATTTTATGCAGGGGTGTTAGCTTTCATGCAGCTTTGGTAATAATGTTCAGCATTGTCATTCTGCATGTCATGGAAAAAGTACAATTACTATTACATGTATATATCTACAGAGGTCCAATCTCAAATTTTGACAGACCATGTAGTGTGTTTAATGAACTGTGTGACTTTAGCAATGTGTTACCTATTCCATAGTAGCACCATGGCTGGCCAATGGCTGGACTCCAGCAGCACCCCCGGAACTCACAATCTGCTTCATCGATGCCAATGTACCCACACTCTACCCTGTCAGTAGTCTGGCACCGATCTGAAGTTTCTGAGAAAAGTTGAATAATACATGCACTTTTATGCACTTTATCCGGGTACTACAGAATTCATAAATTCATGTCATAGAATTTGTAAACCTCCTGTTAGAAAGAGTTAGCTTTCATGACTGACAGTAATTCAAATGATGGACAGCAGAGCGGGCACATCAATTTCATGCAGGGTAATTGGCAGCTGCCAGATAGGCTAATAGCACACAACTGCAATCAATATGTGTTCAATAATTCCACAAGACGTACCAACAACTACGTCCAAGATTACTAGCTAGTATGGACTCCCTTTGATCGGACTCACCCACTTTGTGGAAGCAATATGGCACACCAGATACACTAGATTCCTTCCAGCAGCACCCATTTGCCTCACATTGTTCCTGGACAATCCCGAAATACCCGCAGTCCACTTTGTCACTGTCCCCAACGTCACACTCACCTATAGCAAGTATACACAAAATACTTTACAGTTACCCTAATTCACTAAGTTAATTAGTGAATCGGTATTATACATGACTTGGTTGGAACTTACCAGCTGCTGCAGATGCAGGGGCAGAAGTGGCATTTTCTGATTGTTGCACTTCGCTACGACCATGCTTATCAGAAGCTAATAGCATCCGAATTGCTTGCAGCACTGCTTTGGCCTTTCCTTCCTCATGTTCATCATGATCATCACGATAAGGATGCAGTGGACCAGCCAGTGATGGTGTAAACATACAGGCCACCAACAGGACTGTCGCCACTAGCAGGAGCTTCATGATTTCGGAGTATCGGTTTGCTAACGGTTGTTTGGTCACTTGCAGCTGCAGTTGTAATGCGACAGCTGGTTGGTGAGTAATCTCTTTTATAGCTAGCCACCGTGTATGGTGAATGCAATGAGGTGGGAGTAGTGACCTTTGTGTGGTACATTGCACCTCCAGCCCTCACTTGTGTACGATCCATGACACCTCCTGCCCTCTAACTCCACTATTCTCTTCAATACTAGTACAGATATCGCACAACACAGTTTACCCACCTTCACCTTTGTGTGAATGAAACTGTGAATGGGATACCTGCTGTACTGGGTTGCTCACACATTCAGACTGCATGGAATGGACTGAGCATGTTATACTGGTTGGAACCAAATACTAACAGTGGAGGAGGAAACATGCAAAAAGTGTGTGTGTGTGTGTGTGTGTGTGTAGGGGGGGGGGGGGGGGGGGGGACTGAAGTACACAGCTACTACTGTAAAACGAATGTAGCTAAATGTTCTGTGCCACAATAGAGTTGCTATGGAATGTTTCTGCTTTTTGATTTTCAACAGTTGAAGGATTTAATCCCAGCTGACTACTCTTTTGGATTCAATTACTCCCTCTTTCACTTTGAGAGCCATGCCACCATTACAGTTGTACAGTACCTTACAATGCAGTTTACCCACCCTCACCTTGTGTGATTGAATGCAGTATATAGCTACATGCGTACTGGACTGCTTACCCATCCACTCATGCTGGAATGGACTGGGAAGTGGTCTATGTTACTAATTTGTGATTGAATGCAGTAGCTACTTGCCGTACTGGACTGCTCACCCATTCACTCATGCTGGAATGGACTGGGAAGTGGTCTGTGTTTATAGAGACCTCCCTTTTTCAAATTCAAAGCCCTGCCACCACTGCAGGTGCTTGGGAGTACCTCTCGAGTTTCAGCCCAACTTACGACTACAGTCAATGGGTATGGACAAGAGCGCATGATGACATCTTTCAAAACAATGATGTCATCATGCGCTCTTGGTATGGACCAGGAATATGATTTATTATGAGCCCACAATTTGTACATAGCTGTGCCTGGAGACTGCAGCTACAGCAATGTAGCAACAGATTAGCTAATCCCCATGATTGTATGTGTTACCCATTTGTTCACCAGGTCTCTCGTTTCGGTATGTGTTACCCATGTGTTACCCATTTGTTCACCAGGTCTCTCGTTTCGGTAGAACAAAAAACAGAGTGACATGCCCAGGCAACTGATCTTTTTTATTACAGCTGTATAGGGCACACTGCTGTGTAAGATGAATGCAATGAGGTGGGAGTGGTGATCTTTGTGTGGTACATTGCACCTCGGCCCTCACTTGAGTTCAATCCGTGGCACCTCCTCCCTCTGAATGCAGTGAGGTGGGAGTGGCGATCTTTGTGTGGTACACTGTAACTCCCGCCCTCACTTGAGTACAACCATCAGCACCTCCTGCCCTCTTGAGTAACTATTCTTTGGAATTCAATTGTAATACAGATATCGTACAACATAGTTTAGTACTCACCCTCACCTCTGTGTGAATGAAACTGTGAATGCAGTACATGCTGTACTGGGTTGCTCACACATTCAGACTGGAATGGACTCCCTGCAGTCTGCAGTCTGCAGTTGTATTGATGCTGACAACAGCTGGTAGCTATGCTCTTGTCCCTTGGACATGCTGAGATCACCCCCACATAGCTGCTATAGGAATTAGATTCTGCAGTTAGTGTGGTATGCCTTTGAGAAAACTGTAGCTATATGGAGTTTGACTTGGTGATTGACAGGCACATCTCCCTTCCATGCTGAACTTGTCCCCCCCTGGGACTACCTCTCTGTCACAGCTGTACTGCATCTCACCGTCATACTACTTGTCCTGTGGCTGTCCAGGTTAGTTACACAACAAAATGCTTGTTTTACGACTAGCCCAAGTGGAAAACTACTAGCTTTTTGGACACTACTAGCCCATAACTTTGGGCCCTGTGTTAAACATGTTCAGCAACAACAGAGAGGCAGTCAGTACACAAATTTGGGGTGTGGCGGCGCAATACTACAAGATCACATGCAGTACGAAATGATCACTGTTTATCACGCAGCATTATTGAATGGTGGTCGACACCAATATTTTCTCAACTGCATGATGGTGGAGGTCACCTCACTACTATATAGTCAGCATATTTCACTGGCATGCATATATCCATAGTAGATGTGTCATATTTCAACTCATTCAAACTTTTGATTATATATAGCAAGGAATACATGAATGTGCAGAAAAATAACCTTATCACTAGCTTGCAATGCCTAAAAACTTGTGTTCCTATAAAGTTTTTGCAGCTAGCAAACGTCAGCCAAGTCCAGTATGGATCACTAATTCCGGTTCATAACCCTGAGCAAGTTAAGGAGCTTCCTTTCCACTGAAGAAGGAGAAGCACTCGCTGAGGAGGGGGCGTTAGTCGCTGCAGGGGAGAGAACATTCAGTGATAATAGTGTATACCTACATGGTTTTACTAGCTCCACTTTAGAACTTGTCACCCATGTCTGGAAGCTTAGGTGATTCTTATTGTCATGGCACATAGCTAAAGGATTCTTTCCCTGCCAATTTGGATACATTTGGTTCACTCGCCCATCATGCATCTTTCTTGTTTACCTGTGACATACAGACTTGACGTAATCCATTCAGTGCCCTTGGCCACACATATTAATGACTTTCAGAGCAGAGTTCCATCCCATTTTGTTCATGTACTAAAGATCTACAAGGTTGCTTCTATAAATTCACAGCAAGTTTAGACCCCTCAAAACAACGTTTTAAATCAATTTCGTACAGGACTTACTGGTGGCCTTAGTGAAGCACCATGGATGTCCATTGGAATTGGTTGGACTCCAACAGCATCCGTTTGCTTCACATCGTTCTTCAGCAATGCCCAAGTACCCACACTCTGTTCGATCCACGGGGTCAGTCTGGCACTGTGGGTCTAGTGCTGTTATAAGAAATAAATTGCAATGTAGCATAAAATTACATGGCCTGTTCATGTGTCCTCAGCTGGAACATATGAAAATAGCCACCACTTTGCACAACACTCAATTATTATGGCCTTTCATGTTGTGCGATAAATTCCAATTTCATGGTGTGGCATTCAACAATTGGTTTCTAGAGGACAACCAACTGTGCTCTTGAGTTGTTGTACAAAGATTTTGCTGCAAAGTAAACAAACACCATTCTGTCTGCAAAGATACCAAAACAGTTTATATCATGTATAGAAGCAGTGGATTTTATGCAGGGGAGTTAGCTTTCATGCAGCTTTGGTAATAATGTTCAGCATTGTCATTCTGTCATGGAAAATATTACATGTATATATCTACAGAGGTCCAATCTCAAATTTTGACATACCATGTAGTGTGTTTAATGAACTGTGTGACTTTAGCAATGTGTTACCTATTCCATAGTAGCACCACGGCTGGCCACTGGCTGAAGTTGGACTCCAGCAGCACCCCCGGAACTCACAATCTGCTTCTCCGATGCCAAAGTACCCACACTCTACCCTGTCAGTAGTCTGGCACCGAGGTGAAGTTTCTTGAGAAAAAGTTGAATAATACATGCACTTTCATGCACTTTATCCGGGTACTACAGAATTCATAAATCCATGTCATAGAATTTGTAAACCTCCTGTTAGAAAGAGTTTGCTTTCATGACTGACAGCAATTCAAATGACGGACAGCAGAGCGGGCACATCAATTTCATGCGGGTAATTGGCAGCTGCCAGATAGGCTAATAGCACACAACTGCAATCAATATCATGTGTTCCATAATTCCACAAGACGTACCAACAACTACGTCCAAGATTACTAGCTAGTATGCACTCCCTTTGATCGGACTCACCCACTTTGTGGAAGCAATATGGCACACCAGATACACTAGATTCCTTCCAGCAGCAGTTATTTGCCTCACACTCTGCCTTGTCAATCCCAAAATACCCGCAGTCCACTTTGCCACTGTCCCCAACATCACACTCACCTATAGCAAGTATACATACAGTTACCCTAAGTTAGTGAAGCATTATGCAAGACTTGGAACTTACCAGCTGCTGCAGATGCAGGGGCAGAAGTGGCAGATGCAGGGGCAGAAGTGGCAGATGCAGGGGCAGAAGTGGCATTTTCAGATTGTTGCACCTCGCTACGACCATGGTTTTCAGAAGATAATAGTGTCCGAATCGCTTGCAGCACTGCTTTGGCCTCTCCTGGCGGAGCAGCCAGTGATGGTGTAAACATACCGGCCACCAACAGCACTGTCGCCACTAGCAGGAGCTTCATGATTTCGGAGTATCGGTTTGCTAAACGGTTGTTTGGTCACTTGCCGCTGCAGTTGTAATGCGACAGCTGGTTGGTGAGTAATCTCTTTTATAGCTAGCCCCCCCCCCCCCCCCCCCCCCCCCCCCCCCCCCGTGTGTGGTGAATGCAATGAGGTGGGAGTAGTGACCTTTGTGTGGTACATTGCACCTCCAGCCCTCACTTGTGTACGATCCATGACACCTCCTGCCCTCTGAATGCAGTGAGGTGGGAGTGGTGATCTTTTGTGTGGTACATTGCACTTCCAGCCTTAAATCTGCGACACCTCCTCCCTCTAACTTGAGTTTTCAATAGTGGGACAGATGATTTACCCATTGTACGAATGAAACTGTGAAAGGGATGCATGCTGTACTGGGTTGCTCACAGATTCTGGGATGGCCTGTGAAGTGATTGTTGTATTGTTAACATCCCCTTTCAAGTTTAAAAGCTGTGCCTCCATGCAGAATACCTCTCCAGCTTGTTGACTTTGAACAATGGGTGCTGATTGATGGTGAGTTTGGCCACTGAAAGAGCAACATGCCTGTCTGACTGTCGACCTTGCCACCTTTAATGGCTAGAGTAGGCTGAGACTTGGGACACATAACCCATCCATTGTCGTTAGCTGTTGGTCAAATTCCACAGGGTTGTGTGGTAACTCAATAGTCAGGTGAGCTCTACCTATTGTGGAATATCATGACAACACTTGTAGGGTTTGACTAACGTACTGCCATTTCTTCCACAAGTGACCAATTACAGCTGATAGGAGTTGCTCATAATTATAAACATTGCAGTTGCCATAGTAATTGCAAGATGTATTTCACACATCTTCAGGTTGCTCGTCATAAAATATAAAGCTAGTGAGAAGATCCTCAGTGTTGAGATCAATACATGACATCAGTATTGAGTATTGTTGACCACCACACACCACTATATACAGCTCTGAGAAATCCTTATAGTCTGCAACATCTTGATTCCTATATTATTGTGCTACTCCACATGGACATGAACACTATTAGTCAACTGATTGTCTTGTAAACTAGCCTCTACAAACCTTGCTTCACAAGTGCAGATGTCAAATATTCACTTGACAGAACTGCATGCAGCTGCAAGTGAATGGTAACCGTGCAACTATGGTCTTAATGGCACAGATGAAAGTGACTTTTCCTCAAGCATAGGTGGAAGGTACCTGTCACTATCCGTCACCACGCAACCCTTCAGATTCCAAACTGACAAGAAACTTCTCCCAGTCCATTCCAGTCTGAATGTGTGAGTAACCAAGTACAGCAAGTACCACATTCACAGTTTCAATCGCACAAAGGTGAGGGTGGGTAGTTGTAAGATATCTGTACTACAATTGAATACACAAAAGAATAGTGGAGTTAGAGGGCAGGAGGTGTCACGGATCATACACAAGTGAGGGCTGGAGGTGCAATGTACCACACAAAGGTCACTACTCCCACCTCATTGCATTCGCCTTACAGAGCAGTTACCTCCCATTTATTCATTCATCTAAACCTCAAGTTCCAGTTCTGTTGGTAGGCTGTATGCCTTGCACCAATTCATGCATTGTTAGCTCAGCTGCTCCACTGTGGGAGAAGAAGAGGTCAAGGCAGTGCTGCAAGCTAGTGATTAGGCTTTGAGCCCCTGCATGGTCTTAGTGAATGTACCACAAAAATCCTACTATGACTCCGCCCCTTTCAGTCACTTTGCTGTAGCAGTGTATATACTTAAATTTGTCTTGCAATACTCAATTCTTGCGCATCTAATTTGGAAGTCATACCAGTATAGGTTCTGAACCTCTCATGTTTGTCCCATCTGCTATGACGTTTACCAAGAGCGCATGATGACATCATTGTTTTGTCATCATGCGCTCTTGCGTTTACAGTATGCCATTTTATGGGTGCGTCCTCCAATGAAGTAGGGGAAGTTGTTGCATGGGGAGGGCGCATGCATTAGTTGCTTACAAGGGAAAGATCACTCAGTGCATATGTTTATACCATTTTGAGGGTGTGCCTTATATATGCTCGGACAATCGGATCTACTAGTATGAATTTAATATTCTAGAACTAGGCGGTCCTTACTGTTTAACTGTCGCATAATTACGTGAAAACAGGAAACATTCATTTCTAGAACCTAAATTACAAGTCAAACAAAGAGATCCTAGCAACTCATTGAAAGTAGAAAAATCACTTAACAAAAACATTGTCCCTATAAATTTATTATGAAAGTTTGGGTACGGATTCTATTGGTCACTAATTCTTGGTCAGAAACCCAATAAGGGTAAGCAGCTTGCTTTGCACTGAAGTAGGGGGTGTGGTAGTCGCTGCAAGGGAGAGAGAGATACATTTAATGTTTAACTTAACATTCTTACGACGGGAATCCTATGGGCTACCCCAGTCAAATTGCGTCGCTAACTTATGGCCTATGACACACTGTCAACATACAAGGTTTTTTCCCTAAGCTTATGATGGGAAGTTAAATGGTTAATCTTGGGACTTACTGCCGGCCTTGAGGAAGCACCATGGATGACCACTGGAACTGGTTGGACTCCAACAGCATCCCTTAGCTTTGCATTGTCCAGCAGAGATGCCCAAGTACCCACACTCTGTCCGGTCCACTGGGTCAGTCTGGCACTGTGGGTCTTGTGCTGTTGGAAGAAATGAATTGCAGCGTTGGGACTAGCACTAGAGCACAATCAACTGTGCTCTGAGCTATTGCACATGGAGTTTCAAGTAAAACAGTGCAACTGCTTATTCATTCTCATGATGCATTCTATCTGTAATTTTATAGCTTTTGTGTCTGCAAGCAGTGCAGGGGTGCTGTGCTAGCTTTCATGCTGCTTTCAAGTTACAACACTTTAAATTACTCAACTAAATATGGAGCATGCATGGTGAGATCCAAGTTCCAATCGAGAAAGGCAAGGCTGTCTAGTAGCTGGCAAGGCTGTCTGTCTAGTAGCTGGCAAGGCTGTCTGTCTAGTAGCTTGCAATGTATATTACCCATCTCATGGAAGCACCATGGCTGATCCCTGGCTGTAGTCGGACTCCAACAGCATGGTTTGTTCTCACATTCTGCTTCACTGATGCCAAGGTAACCACACTCCACCCTGTCTCTGGCCTGGCACTGAGGTGCAGTTTCTGAAAGAAGTTCAATAATAATAAAATCGACAATTTGCGTGTGTAGAAACAAATCTGTTTATCCCATACTTAAGCGGAATACATAAACTGCTGCTATTGAACTAGCTACAACCAATGTGTGGTGACCTATATCCTATTTCTGCTTACGAGCACTTCTCCCAAATACACACACGAGCCTAATTACTGGGTGCCTAAAGACTCACCTACTTTATGGAAGCAATATGGCACACCAGATACACTAGATTCCTTCCAGCAGCATTTATTTGCTACCTCGCACTGTGCCTGGGTGGTCCCAAGACGTCCACAGTCCACTTTGTCACTGTCCCCAACGTCACACTCACCTATAAAGCAAGTTCACAATAAAGGAATCAGGAATGTATAGTCAGTGAACCAATAGTGGTAGACCTCAGCAGCAAATGATGAGTGTCACTCAAAAACGATGCATTCCCCTGGTGAGCAGAATGTTCTCCAGTGACTGACAATAGTTTCTACTTTGGTCACATGCGGTAAATAGCTAGCACGGTAAATGGATTGTGTCAATTGCCAAATAAAATATGGAACACTATAGTCATGTTACACATCCAACCGTCACTGGTAGCATTCAGGGGGTTTACCAGGAGACATTGAAGTGGCATTCTCAGATTGTTGCACTTCACCGCGACCATGTTTAGCTGAGGATAACAGCATCCGAATCGCTTGGAGCACTGCTTGGGCCTCTTCTTCCTGTAGCGGAGCAGCCAGTGATGGTGCAATCATGCAGGCTACCGACAAGACTATTGCCACTAGCAGGAGCTTCATGACTTCTGAGTGTTAGCACGAGCGTTGGTAGCTTGCAACTGCAGTTCTGATGATTCTGACAACGGCTGGTAGCTGAGATTATCCCCTTTTATAGGAAACGCCACAGTGTATGAGTTGTTCGACTAATTTGCAATCGTTCTTTGAGTTCTTGTATGACTGCATTCCTAGTCAGTAAGTCTATCTCTATAAGAAGACTTAGACTACAACTATATAATTGACCATTTGTATCATGTAATTAAGAGTTCTTCACTATACAACTCCTTATTATAAGTTGAGTTAACTAAGTCAGCACTGGCTTAATTGACATGAATTCTATTGACGTGAACTTGCCTGGACAGCTCTATAGCTCAACCAGGGAGTACCAGTTACGTGACTTGATTATCAAAGAGTTAAAACCACTGTCCATAAACCCTCCAAAACAACTGTGTACATCTTCTCGCCATTAATTATTTGGTATACGTTCAGTCTGCACAAACCTACAAACAGTAGCTACCTACAGAAGTATGGCATAAAGCAATGCCATGCCATACTTTTGATTCTCATGTCAGTTGTCAGTCTAATGTACAACAACCCCGGCACTACAGGAGGAACATGAGAGGTGGCGTCACTTTGAAATCAGTGAACAATGTACAAATTGACCTCCACCATTTCAATCAATGCCAGAAGTCTTTCCCACCGAAATTAGACATAATGAACCCAATTACATGCAACTCCTTTGACAATGTGAACTTACAATTGTGCTGACAAAAACTTATACAACTAGCCAGAAACAGACATGGAAGAGCCGATGCCATATAGTTTCATGTTGACTTTACTTACAATGTATAATGTTAATTGTGTAGATACAATTATATCTGTTGTACTTATGTATTTGTCGGTTCAACAGACATAATTATACATAATTACAGTATACAGACCTAACAGCATGCAGCCTTTAGACCAGGATAGCATGTATGTAGCTAATTCACTAATATAATATCTCAATTCTCTAAGGTCATTGCATGATTTTGTGTGTCCCAGCTGGCCCTTATTCATTGAAGTACTTGGCTAGTGTGACCCATGTTGTTCCGTTACAGCACGGTTGTCACTGAACACACTCACGTCAGAAATTAGCTAAGTACTCCTTTTCACATTGATTTTATCACACCCACTAAACTGAATATTTTGTATGACCATCTCTCACCGGTCAGCGTCTGACCTTATGAGAATTCCCAAATTAACCTTTAAACTTCCTACAGTGAGCAGCTTCTTTGCTACAGGAAAAGGATGGTTTAGTGCTAGCTAACTACTTCCTCGATGAGGCTATCAAAAAATTCCCTTCTTATGCCGTACAAACCTTAAAACAATCACCCTAAAGAGTTCTACTTCAGTACAAGCATGCCAAAATCCAAACTGTTTAACTTTGAGCAACTCCAGTAGGTCGATGCAAAATTATTCTGGAAGATATTCAAACAGCTAAGAGTTCAGTGATGATGTCATATCACCACCCCCCATTAATGGAGGCCATGATCTGCATCAAAATGTATTGGAGATGTGGAAAATCAAAATGAACTAAACTGAAAGGAATCGTCTATTTGAGCTCTACCAGCTCCTAGCGTTGCACTAGCTCTGCTCCATTCACCAAATCCATTATTGTTAATTCCTTCAGACTTAGAACTGTCCCTATAGGCTAGGCAGCACCAATAGGGATTCAATGCTGGGAAATCATGATCAACAACCAAGAATACTGCACGCAGTTTCACTCACTCCCCTAAGTCTCATTCACTCACAACTGTCAGTGAGCCCTTGACTCTGACATGACTAGTTAGCTATGCCGCTTGGATCTTTTGTGTATCATCTCTTCAAGAATTAGTACAAATTTAACTAGCTAACTGTATAGTACTCTCTGTACAAGGAACAGTACCGATGCTCAGTGTCGTTTGGAGGGAGTTGAAAGTCGAACATAGTCAACCATAATTGTTCATCTCTCAGTGGCATCAAGCAAATACAATTTCCATGTAGGGAAGTGGTTGAGTCACACTAATATGGCATTTAAGGAGTTACGTGATGTTGATGGGTCAAACTCCAGTCTTGTATTTTGAGACCTCCTAGCTATATAGGCTGTGTGGATTGTTACTGCAAACAATGTGCAATCTGCCAGTCCATTTTTGATGTGACTAGTGGCCCTTCAAGTGTAATATCAACTAGTGCTTTGATGACTGGCTGAACAGTACTTTGAATCATTCTTTTATAATTAAAGAACGTAATGGCCATGTGAAGTGCTGAGCTGGCCTTTTAGTACAAAAGAAAGTCAGGTACAGTCAATGTACTAAATGTTTGTGAAGTTGCATGGAAGCCTAGAGGCAGCCGGGCCGACTGGCATGCATGGCCACACTGTTAGCTTCAAAGGTACTTAATAGGAAACCTTTCCGTCACACTTTGGATGAGAAGAGTGATCGAAACGTTGCAGATAAACTTTCTTGTTTAAGACTAAGATCTGATTGCCAAGCCCGTTTGTCCAGCTCGTCCAGTAAGTAGTTGCATTTGCATGCATGATTGATTCTCCATAGCTACCCTTCCATTAGATGTCTATAGCTGTGCAATTGTTGCAGCTTTCATTTTCCATGCAGGTAATACAAGTGTGTGACATGAATTCAGAATGGAGGGTTGGGACAATCGTACAAGGTCAATTAGAATGCTACTGTTTGAGGACTGATGGATAGACTCTGATACTGACTTGAGGTAGGTGCAGTGCAGACATGAAACCAAGCATGGCAGACGTGCAGTTGTAAACAATGTTTGAGTCTTCTAACACGTAGCTATACAGTACGAATTAGAAAACGGGGTGTCATTGTGCATGCACAAAACCATAGATTAGGGTAACAGCTGATAACTAATCCAGATTGTCTGAAATAAGGTGATTAGAGTTAGGTTGGCGATAAGAACATCCACAATAATAATTAATGTTACAGCTGTTGTTTGCTAATAGCTAAGTAATTCAACCTTACGATAAATGAATCTGAGTACACCTCCTCCTAGCCTCGTTCCCAGGCTCGGGCCTGGGAATGAGGCTAACCTCCTCCAAACTAGATAAGTTATTTAACTCTTTACCATAAGAAACAGCTTAAGGAAGCAAACACCCGTAGCTATAATGCCTAGTATTAAATTCCCTATTATAGGGCTTATGGGAGCTCATGGCGGCATTTTTCATCATTGGTTGGTAAAGTATAACTTGGTTCACAGTATTCCATTGGCCTGTAGTGGAACAACTAGTATAGCACATATATGCATGGCAACACTTATGATAATTCAAGGCCATGGTAGGAAATCGGTTTGTAGCTAGCTATAGTCCTGAATAACTATAGCAATCCTTCAACCATTCTCCCACACCCATTCCCTCCACTGAGCCATTCATAGAATTTCCCTGTGCACGAGTACCATGCAGGTGCACTTGCATCTCTTGACTGATACTACGTATGTATATTTCTGCTATAACGGCTTGGGTAATTACAGGGGCGTTCTTCGACATCATAACTAATTCTCTCTTGCATCAACGCCAGGTAAATTTTATCAGAACCTTCCTATGGATAGATTTACTGTCTACGAATGCAGTCAATGAGTCATACTCGCCATGCATGCGCAGCGGTGTGTAGTATAAAAGGGCGAATTTCACCTACCAACCGCCAATGTTACAACTGCAGGTGCATGTGGCGAACGACGTGCTGACATTCCGAAATCATGAAGCTCCTGCTAGTGGCGACAGTCCTGTTGGTGGCCTATATGTTTGCACCATCGCTGGCTGCTCCAGTGAAGGAAGAACAGGCCGAAGCGGTGCTGCAAGCGATTCGGATGCTGTTAGGGTCAGAAAGTGACGCTCGTAGTGCCGAAGTGGAACAAGCTGAACTTGAAGGTGCTACAAATCCTCCTACAACCTCCACGCCATCTGGTCAACCCCCCAATGCTACCAGCAATGGTTAGATATTGATGTGTAACATGCATGTCGTACGTTTTACGGAGAACACAGCCTGCTGCTCACCAGAGAATTAAACGTTGAGACGCTCATCGTTTGCTGCAAGAGGTCACTTTATAGTAGCTAGCAGCGTGGCCATCGAAAGTACCGGAATGAATTGAGTGCCCATTCAAGGCCTGCACATTTATACTATAATAGTGCGTATGCATGTGTTAATTGTCTTTATAGGTGAGTGTGACGTGGGGGACAGTGGCAAAGTGGACTGCGGGTATTTTGGGATCATCCAGGCAGAATGTGAGGCAAATGGGTACTGCTGGAAGGAATCTAGTGTATCTGGTGTGCCATATTGCTTCCACAAAGTGGGTGAGTCTGAAAGGAGTGAGATTCAGTAGCTATGTGCTTACTTTGAGAGACTGAGTATAGTTCAAGCAATGATAACCAGTGTGTTCTACTTTGATCTGGCAATGATAGACACCAGCTGACTCTTCAATGCTATTATATCCGACTTGTAGCTACCTCCATACCTCATGTGAGCTTCTGAATGCAATTTTGATTGCTGGGTGACTTGTGCAGAGAAGTGTCACATTACGGCAGTCAATTCCATGAAAATATTTTCAGAAACTGCACCTCGATGCCAGACGGATGACAGGGTGACGTGTGGAAACCATGGCATCAATGGAGACCATGGCATCAATGGAGACCATGGCATCAATGAAGCAGAATGCGAGTTCCGGGGGTGCTGTTGGAGTCCAACTACCACCAGTGGTCAGCCGTGGTGCTACCACGAGAAAGGTAATGCTTGTGAAAGTGCATTGGCCTGTGGCTGAGTAACATAACCGTGTTTGATGGAAGAAAGCATGCAAGCACCCTGCATTAAAGTCACTGATTGCATGTCTGTAGTTGCATGTAATCATTGTTTAGTAGTCCAAGTGGGAGTCATTTCTTCTGACAGCACTGGGACCACAGTGTCGGATTGACCCAGTGGACCGGACACAGTGTGGTTACTTGGGCATCTCCAAAGAACGGTGCAAGGCAAACGGATGCTGTTGGAGTCCGACCAGTTCCAGTCGTCATCCATGGTGCTTCACAGGTATGTCTCGTACAACATAATTATCCATGCCTCAAAGTGAGCGGCGCAAAGTCTTTCAGTCAGAGGTAGTTGTGAACTGAAGCAGAAGGCTTTAGAAGAACGAGTGTGATTTCGAATTAAAGACCCCTTTGGCAACTCGATAACGATATGATTAATCTCAAATCTCAAATTTGTATGCCGCAATGGTCAAATACTAAAATCTTTTTATTGAGGAAGATGCATACTGTTTCCAATACATACGACAATTGGAATCACTTCTAAACATGCATCAACTCTTCCAGACATACACTGACTTGGGTCTTGTATACCTTGGAGTGTAAGTGATTAACATTGATTTTTTTAATGCAGTTTTGAACATTTCACACTGTTCCCCACACTTCATTGTGGGTTGGCCCACTTTGCTTCTCGGCCCTTGTGTACTAAATGATCTCTCCCTTGCAGCGAGTGGCAACCCCTCTTTAGCAGAAAGGAAGATCCAGGCCTTGCTTCAGTTTGTAAACCAGAAATAGTGATCATTAATTATTCATACTGAGAGACATGGCAGAAATTTTGCTAGTTGCAAGCTAGCTGCAAATCCAACTAGCAACGTTTATAGGGAACAAGTTGATAGGCATTGCAAGCTAGCAATAGGCATTTTGAATTTGTTTACCCTCTCTTGCATTCATGTACTACGTGCTGTTTGTTATAATAATCAAAGGAATTGACTCTATACTAATAATTATAAACCTCGGATGTGCTGAGCGTATAAGCAACACAACTTGCGATGGACTACTCTACTGATTGATGCTCCTTAATTTAATCTTCAGTGGATGACAAGTGCTCAGATACAATAAATATTACCTGGCTATATGTGAACTAAAATCATCAGAAGCTTCAGTCTTCGTATGCTTCAGTCTTCGTATTTGTCTGGAGGGAGCATGTGCACAAAGCTACATTCTCAACCATCAGGAGCATAATAAACAATTAATTGCATGCATCCTGGCATGGAGTGAAACAGGTGAAGCGAAATCCAAAAGGAAATATGCAAAAGAGAGATCGTGATGGGATGGGGATACTGGTCTGTACGGAGCAGTGATCGTAAAAGAGCAACCTTACAAATGACCATAATTGGACTCGAGGTCAGGTTCTGTCTGAACTCCAATACTGTAGCTATATACTTATTCAGGCTTGTGCTGCACTTTCCTCAACGTTACAATCTCCCAGGGTGGTGTTAGTTTGCCGAGTGTCATCTTCACTGCAGGACATGCACAGATGACACGAACAGATGAAAGCACACTCGCCATCTTTCTAGTTTCCATGCATGCGCTAGCAAGCCCTATAATCCATAATAGCCACATCTGTCCATCAACACAGAAAATGTGAGTCAGCTATATAGATGGCATTGACAGATGAAACCATTTCACTCAGTGCAGTGATCCATACAGCCAGCTTCTCCAACCTAGCATCCAGTTCCTGCTTGCATCCTGAGGCGCTCCACCAGTTTCTTGTTCTGGACGTGCAAGACTTTGATGTTGAGGTCTTCCTCCCCAATGTCGATCGGTCCCAGGACCAGCCTCTTTGACATCTTATGGTGATTTTGTGCTGCATTGCTCAGTTACTGTCATTGGCCATAGGCCAGTGTTACCCCAAAGGGTAGCCTAGCTACAACTTGGAAAGATGATTCGGGATTGCGCCTAGAGACCCTTGCTTCTTTGCACACTTTGGGTAAACTGTAGATATTAGTTTCTTTGCTGATTTCAACACTTGAAACTTGTACTGTCCCACTCGCATGCATGAGCCAATTTGGCTAGGTAGGTTCGAGTCAAAAACTGTCAGCAGAGAAGCTCCACTCTAGCTACAGTGAGTGTTCTGACCTAGTTAGCACATGCATGCACCATAATTATACATGCATGCACCATAATTATACATGCATGCATACTATATACTCCCCCATTTCTCCTTCTCCCTGTCCCCCCCCCCCCCCCCCCCCTCAACATAGATGACAGCAAACAGGAGTACACGAACTTGCAGGGAGTAAAGCAAAAATTTCCTAAGTTAGCACTAGCTTGCAGTTTCTGTTTTGCTGCTAAACTGCTGCCAAATCTCGGTAGCTATGGATCCTATCGACCACTACTTCTGATTCACAAACCTAAGCTAGGCATGGAGCTTCTTATCTGGTGGTGCCAGTCGCTGCAAGGGAAAGATAATTCAGAAATTAATATTCCACTCCCCATATTCCACACTGCCAACTGAGGGTAAGGGATTTACCTGCACCTTTCATAAAGCACCATGGACGTCTAGTGGAACTGGTTGGGCTCCAACAGCATCCAAATGCTTTGCATTGTCCAGCAGAGATGCCCAAGTACCCACACTCTATCCGGTCCAATGGGTCAGTCTGGCACTGTGGTCCTAGTGCTGTCGGAAGAAATAAATTGAGCTAGCACCTTAGCAATGTATTACAAACAACTGATATTGGCATGGAGAATGTAGATTACCATGCATGAAACATACTGTCTACAGTATAGTCATGCACGGCAACACCAGAATTGCAAAACTAATACTTTACGTTGAGCCAATTTTGTGGCATTATGTCTATAAAGGCCATCATACGCAGTATCCACTAGGCAATTTGTTTCTATAGGGGTCTAGCTAACATCTGTGCTCTGAGCTGTTGCACAAAGACATTGTTGCGTAGTAAATCAACATCAACAGACATGCAGGCTGCCCATATTGCATTCTAGCTGCAAAAGATGCTAAAACCGAGTGTATAGTGTGGTGTCTTTGGTCGCAGCGCACGAACAGTAAGTTCACGGGAGAATCATTTCATGATAGTACAATCTGAAAACAGAATACACACAAGTGCTATAGGAATTGTGTTACATGGAATGCCAATATGGATACCGCACTGCATGAGGTGCAAAAAGTAGTTACAATATTTTACTTTGGAGGCATAAGGTTGATAGAATTCGTGTAGCCTCTAATTTGCCTGTTTGAAAGATATTTCAATTAGACTCTGTCTCATAAGCCCTCACGGGTTGGCTGCATTCCTGACATTCTGAAATTGATTGACTGATGTGTATACCCCCGGTACTTCAATTCTTCATTGCAGAACATGTGGTGCATGGATTTTATATGCAGGGTGCTACTCAACCAATAATAATGCATTGTTTGTATAGATGTATCCAATGAGAGCCTATATAGTGTCATTGATGAGCTGTGTGACTTCATGAATGTATTACCTTTCTCATGGTAGCACCATGGCAACTCATCGGCTGAAGATGGACTCCAACAGCACCCCCTGTCCTCACATTC
Organism: Axinella damicornis; assembly: GCA_963931865.1. Taxonomy (NCBI): domain Eukaryota; kingdom Metazoa; phylum Porifera; class Demospongiae; order Axinellida; family Axinellidae; genus Axinella; species Axinella damicornis. Next base: position 4,162,271 of record OZ007509.1, read on the forward strand.
TCCTTCTCCGATGCCGAAGTACCCACAGTTCACCCTGTCATTAGCCTGGCACCGAGGTGTAAGTTCTGAAAAGATGTCCAGAGTGCTGTACTGTAACACCATATGTGATCCAAGCCTAAATCACTGGGTAACTCAATCCCATCACTGACTCAGTGACTCACCTACTTTGTGGAAGCAGAATGGTACACCAGATACACTAGGTTCCTTCCAGCAACACCCTTTTGCCTCACATTGTGTCTGGATAATCCCGACATACCCGCAGTTCACTTTGTCACTGTCTTCCTGAACCTCACACCGACCTATAGTTAAACAGCAAACAACAACATAATAACAACAATAAGAACAACAATAAAAAATAGCAACAACAATAACAGTCTGCATGTACGATCACTAAGTGAACAAAGTCTGCCATTTCATGATTACGGTTTAAGACTCAGTATTTCGTGAATTACACATATAGAACAAGCATAGTGGGCATCGAAGGTAAACATAGTAATTCATGATTATGCGGAGCAGCTTAGATACTGAATATTGAGGGTAGAAAAAACCTGCATAGCCTAGCCTGGCACCAATATATACTCGTACCTGCCTGCATCATAGATAATAGGTATATTATCTATGCCTGCATGCATTGGCTGCATGGCGTCGTTTTCATAGGCCACCAAAAGCTGCACGCTGACCTCACGTAGCTGCTCTGCCAATATGAATTGCGAATTTAATTTCGGGGCTGGTCGATGAATCAAATTCCTCGCCAATTCTGATAGTGCAATGTTCCTACGCCACTGTCAGACATATACAAGTTGTACATCTAATCATATAGGTATGTAATAGAGCGAGCATTTACACTCCATTATACTAATGATCTAACCATTGCTGGTAGCATTCGGAGGTTGACCAGATGGGGTGGAAGCCGCAGGAGGATTTGTAGTGGCGTCATCAGTTTGTTGTATTTCGCTCCAACCATGGTTTTCTGAAGCTAACAGCATCCGAATCGCTTGCAGCACTGCTTTGGCCTCTCCTTCCTGTAGCGGAGCAGCCAGTGATGGTGCAAACATGCAGGCTGCTAACAGAACTGTCGCCACTAGTAGTTGGAGCTTCATATTTTTGGAGCGTTAGTAGGGATTGTTCGTCTGCCCATGCAGCTGCAAATATAATTATATGAAGGCGAGATTATCCCTTTTATAGGAGGCACCGCTGCGAATGGTGAATTGTTTTGGCCACAGCTTAATTGAAGTGGTATAAATTATCATCGGCTACAAAGATAATAACGAAACCATGCATCCATCACCCCCTCGCAATTCCATCAAGCTTCAAAGAGCACCCATCTTCTAGCAATCATTTGGTTCTGAATCGGATAATAGCTAGCAGATGGATGATAACCAATTGCGAGTGGGATGATGGATTCCATCACGCTTGAGATAGCATCCGTCGGCTAGCTAGCTATTAAGCCTATTATCCGGTCCAGTATACAAGATAATTGCTAGCAGATGGAACTCTGAGCTGGATCATAAGAATAGCTATAGCATACGGATGCATGGATGCTCTTTCATCGAAATTGTGACGGATGTTTCAAAATACATATACCTTACCATATAGTGTCAAATCTTAAGCTTCCTCTATTTCTGTATTCAAGGCTCGTTAGTATGTTTGCTATTTATGCATGTGTGTTGCGTCATTATATCCCCCCCCCCCCCCCCCCCCCCCCCCCCCCCCCCCAAAAAAAAAAAACGATGTGGATACTTCCTGCCGGACCAATATCCACTTCGAAAAAAAAAATCAACAGCCCAAGTTGAGTTCATCGACAGTAGGCCTAGCTTAGGAGCACATGCTGCGTGTTGTGTCATTATATCCTGTGTGAGAGTGAGTTCACTGAAATGGGAGTAATATACCGGGGGTCCCCATAATGGTTGCTAAGCTACTCATGAGCATCCTTTGCAGTAAGACAGATCATGAAGCTGCCAAACAATGCATGCGTTTGAGTCAAATAGAGCTAATGCTACATGCGGGAGTCCCACTGCCTGCTTCACATTCCACATCAATGAAATTGACCAACGATGTGGGAAATTGAGGTATTAACCATAATGGGTCAAAACTGGTGATGCACCTGCTACTGTAATAAGAGAAGGGCACTTAGGGCAGGCTCTGGTCGCCATAGTTACACTCAGTGGCTCCACTGTGATAATCAAGGACACATCCTCAATAGCTACCTGTCACAAATGTCTTGTATGTGAATTGGAGTGGTCATTACTCCGAGGTTATCACAATTAAGGGGTTTGTCAAGGTGGGATTCTTTCCCCAATAGCTACCGTTTGCCTGTGTATTGATGATCTCCTCCCTGAATTAAAGGTTGCATGGATGTCATTTATTACAAATAGGGTTCTGTGCACATGTTGCCTTCTGAGTTAGCAATGCTTCATTATTACAGTACTGCATGCTTGGAATGTTGTGTAGCTAGCTACATGCATTTCTGCAATAATGAAGCATGCACACTGCTAACTCACTTGAATGGAGGGTGCATGCATGGCATGTACACACTCATTTGAATAGGAAGGTGCACGGTCAGAACCTTGTAAACTCACTTTGAACGGATGGTGGCATTTATGCTCACAACCTTGTGCATATATAATTATACCCAGAGTGCGTATAAAAGTAAAAGCACTGTTCATGCATTTGTCGTACATAGCAAACTATACTAGCTCCTCATACTCTTCTGCAAGCATTAGCTCAGTAATGATGAAATGTGGATTAAACTTGTCTTGCTTAACTTCTTCCACCCTACCTGTAACTGCTTCCAGACGACCTGACAGTGGAAGGTGTAATGATGGATTCTTCACTTCAGAAATCATTATCACAAGCAATGAAACTTAACCCCCTTCAATCTGAGAGAGGTGGTTTCAACTTTGTGTTTTTCCCAGAGATTCAGACTGCCCTTGACTTTGACATTACGCCCAATGCCAGCAATCAGTCAGGACCGCCACCTTCTTCTCATTTGTAGTGCTAATCAATTTAACAGCTTCCTCCAGTCGTTGGTTGTTGAATGTGTGGCTTACAAGATCTAGATGCTACGTGGCAGATATGGTGAAACTATATAGTCCACTTTAACTGCTGTTGTCTTTCAGCGTCTCTTTTAGTTTTCATGGTTAAGAATTGCTCTTACTCGCAATTAGTATGCGACAAAAAGCTCGGGAGGAGCCTGGGCACTATACGTTTTCTCTGCATAGTATATGCAGCGCTGCGCTGCTGAAGATGACGTAATTTGTTTACCCATGCCCCGCCCCGCCCCCTCGGCCCCCGCAATCCGCTAAGTGCAGGGTCTGGAACAGAACTACCCATCGATATGATGGGACGACTAGGACTCCGCCTCAGGCTCAGGAGGCTCATCTGTACCGTTGTAGCTGTTCTTCTGGCGCTGCAGTTGTTGTTGATTGTACTGAAGGTACCCCACCAGACGAGAGAGGAGCAAACTCGAGGACTGGTTCAAGTTCCTCGTTACACATTCTGGTCTACAGGACTCTTGCCTCGTCTATTAAATTTCTCTACAGGGGCGAGTAATAATGTCAGCAGGGAAGACGGAGGGCAGGTAGTAGTTGTGGCAGGACGAAGACAATCAGAGAAGCAGCTGAAAGACAGCTATGTGGCTTCTGTGACAGCACATCCACTGTCAACTTTTGAAGAAAACTACCATGGCAGTATTGTCACTTCTCCTTTACACAAAGACACTGATTTCACACACACTGTTGGTACTAGTACTATTTTCAAATCCAGCTTGGTAATGGTACCACAGCAGCAGCAAGCTGGGATCCCACATAGTATTTTGATACCTCAGGCTCAGAGAAAATCAGTTGAGAGGAAAACTGATGTTCCCCCAATGAGGTCGAGGCGCATGAGACAGCCACTATCACAGAATACAGGTAAGTACATTATATGTATATAGAGCGCATTGCACATTTCTTGTACAGGGTTTCTACAAAGCAGTGCCTTGTGCACTCCTATTTCAACCCTGTGCAATTCATAGTACTTTTGCATAAAGTAGGGGGAGTGCGTGGGTGTAATCGGTATATGGTAGGTGTGAACGTTTTCTCTACCTTTTGCCTCAATAGGCTCTGTGCTAGCCCTCCTCCCACCTCCTGAGACCGACTCCACCCCCTCTGCAATCAGACAGGACCTACAGCAATGCAGCTTAAACATGAGAATGGATACCAAGGCACTAGGTGATGCTTATGACACTCTTACGAACATCAGTGAAAAAGCTGGTGTATTTCTGCGCGCTATTAGGTCCATTGTCCCAAGTAAGGTGAATACATTCTATAGGAGTCCATGTTGGAACGCTGATGTGGTGATTACAAAAACCTTTGAACTTGCCACGTTGCAGTTCCTGAATCCAGAGGGGAGAAAGGAGCTCCCAATGCAATATGTGTACATGCTGGCTCGTCACATGCTGCGGGGTGCTGGCAATAGACCCAAAACGTTCTTCTGCCTGCCATATTTCTTCATTGCAGGCTTTCCTAAGAGTGGAACAACATCCCTCGACCTCGCTCTGCGTAGGCATCCTCATATTGCAGGACCGCTCAATAAGGAGATCCATTGGTGGACTAGAATACGGCACATTGCCGAACCCGGTTACAATTCAGACTATGCAAGACTTGCCGTGATGAACTACTTGCTGAACTTTCGCAAGGCAAGTGAAAGGATTCAGCAACATGTCAGAAACATTACTTATGATGGCAGCCAGTCTACGCTTTGGGATTCTAACTTCTTTGTACATCACCAGGACTACTGTGCCATGCCTGCTGTTCTATCGAGGGTGCTGCCAAAAGCAAAGTTTATAGTTCTCATGCGTAATCCAGTGACTAGGGTCTATTCGCACTACTTGTGGAGCTGTGCATTCTCGCTTGGAAGAAACAGCAGCAATTGGCCGGATGAAATGCAGCAAAGTATGTCGGATCATTTCCACACACAGGTGGTTACTGCCATTGACTATTTCAACCAATGTCTGAAAGGAATGTCTCTCTTTGAGTGTACAAATGTGATGAGATTTAAAGACTTTCATGGATATTCTCACCATTATGCACACCACTGTGGTGATGTGGGATTTCGACTTTCCATAGGCCTCTACTATGTCCATATCTCAAAATGGCTGCAGTTCTACTCAAAGGACCAGTTTCTGTTCCTGAAGATGGAGGAGATGAGCGTAAATCCATACTCAGTGATGGTGAACATCACCGAGTTCCTTGAGGTGGGACCAGTGTCAAGAGAATGGGTTGCAGAATCGTTTGTGAAGAGAGCTAACGCCCTACACGTTGTAACCGGAGGAGACTCTGTCATGCAGAACAGAACTAGAGAACTTCTTGAGGATTTTTACAGGCCCTACAATTCTCTACTAGCTGACCTTGTATCTAGTAACAGATTTCTTTGGCAAAACTGACAAATGAACCTATACTATATGATGATATAATTATTATATCTCACAGATGCAACAGGTCATGCAGTACAAACTGTACAATCATGTATACACTGCATGCTTCCCGCCTTGCTGCATCCTTATACATGCAGCTACGTACATTGCCTATCATTAATGTTCATAGGTGCTTTATAATAACGCCCAACATAAATTATATACTGTGCAATTAGCATAATTTTATTCTGCACACTGAATTTAGCACTGATCCTTTTTGGGGCATCAGAGTAGTATTATAGTTGATCGAAGACTAAACAATTATAGTTGATCAAAGACTAAACAATTAAATTTTATACAAGTGGATGCATGGTTTGTCTTAGCCTCGTTCCCAGGCCCACACACGGAACGCGCCGGCCACTTCCGCGTTCCGCGTGTGGGCCTGGGTATGAGGCTAGGTTTGTCTGTGCAAGACCTCAATTGAGGTAATTAGACAGATCGGAGTGAGGAATCAACAAAGGTGTTTTAATAAGATCTGAGTGTTATAGAATATACTTAAACTATAGGTGTCTACATGAGTTCCCTCGATCCAATATATAACAGGGTGTGGCATTGCAACTTAATTACCAGGTGGATCAATCAGAGTCTGTGAGTAAAACAAAGCCTGCATGGGTTTTGCCCAACCTACCAGGAGTGTGGTTGCCACTAGTTCCCTTGCCTCATATATACCCAGACCTTCTCTCTCACCTAGCACTTGCTGCTTGCAGTAGCTACTTAGTACTGCAAGCGACAAACACTGGGGTGTACTGCAAGCGACAAACACTGGGGTGTACTGCAAGCGACAAACACTGGGGTGTACTGCAAGTGACAAACACTGCAGGGTGTACTGCACGCTACACTGGGGTGTACTGCAAGCGACAAACACTGGGGTGTACTGCAAGTGACAAACACTGGGGTGTACTGCAAGCTACACTGGGGTGTACTGCAAGCGACAAACACTGGGGTGTACTGCAAGCTACACTGGGGTGTACTGCAAGCGACAAACACTGGGGTGTACTGCAAGCGACAAACACTGGGGTGTACTGCAAGCTACACTGGGGTGTACTGCAAGCAACAAACACTGGGGTGTACTGCAAGCTACACTGGGGTGTACTGCAAGCGACAAACACTGGGGTGTACTGCAAGCTACACTGGGGTGAGAATGCCTGGGTACAACGCTAGCCCTCTGCTTGTGTTACAGACTGAAGAATGTGCATGAGTTAGTATAGTAAAAATTCTGATGAATACAGCAGTATATTAAAATAGTGTAGAATTGAAAACAAACCACGTTATTATATAATTTTAATTGATAAGACTGAAAGGTGCAATGGCCTCTCTCGAGAGGGGCCAGAGCTGTTCTGCCAGATTCTTGCACTGTGAGGCAGCGACCCTGATTGGCACGTCTGACTGGTGCATGCAGTAGCTACAGCTCGTACACATAGCCCTGGGAGTGCACATCACCGTGATACAGTTCCCTGCATACACAAAAGAGTAAGGCATCTTTGAACTGTGTTACAAATACAGTGCATACATTAGCCCTTGACCAACCAATGACTGCAAAACCTGTCATGAGACTTTCAGTTTCATCGCCAATGTCCTTGGGACTTAGGTTCTGTGTGAGCAGAAAGGGCGGGATAGGGGGAGGTGGGTGGGTGCACCCGAAGGGCGCAAACAGCATGGCCGCGTCTGCGCTTATCTGTGCATCTGTGCCTCTAGACCCCCTGATCCACGTTTGCTATCCATAGGAGCGAGTAGAGAGGGAAGAGAGCTCTGCTGCTGATACCTCTTCCGTCCTCCATTTTGACACCGGAAATGTGACGCTGTCTGCAAATAAAATTCCCGGTTGCGTAATGACTGTATAAAACTGACCTCCAAATGTCTACAGTTGGTAAAGAGTTAACTCTTTACCAACTGTAGACATTTGGAGGTCAGTTTTATAGCTTGTAGTTTACTTAATCTAGATAAGATTCCCATTGGTTTTTATGCTCAAATCTTCACATAGAACTGCATGAGATAGATCACTAGCACAATAAAGTTAGCATACCGAAATGGGAATTAGATTTGTACCCAATCCGCCCGACCTCTGCTCATTCCCCTTCTCCCCCAGACCCAAGCACCTGAGGCTACACTCCTATCATGTAATGCCTCAGTCACCAGTTTTCTGTTGAGCCAGTACTTACCATGGAAGAAATGTGGGGTACTCTAGTCATGACAAGAGTGCTAGCCTCATTCCCAGTCCGCGTGGGAACGAGGCTACAAGAGCGCATACGTATGTGCTCTTGTCATGAGTCTAGTAGGAAACATATCTGACCCACACGGTCAGGTTGGGTGATGGGAATGCTTGATAATGAGCTCTGGGTCATATCAGATTTATACGTTCCTGATCTTGTATACGTAGACCAGAATCGTGATCCAGGATGGAGAAGTTACGTTCCATCCTGCCCACAACACCTGTAGAAGTAGGATCCAATGACACCGGGATGGGACGACTCAGAGGCCTTCACACTACTGGGAGCATAGAACCGAATGGGGGTCTGAGAGGAGGAGAGTACATCACAAAGTTATAATGGACACTAACTCATCACACATTATACCCACACTCTCATATATCTCTGGTTCTTCGTTGCTTTCAAGGTGACACGAGATTTGTGCATCAGCAACTCTCAAGGTTTCGTATCATCACGAAGCTTAAGAATTCAGACAAGCTCTAGACTAGAGGCAGATCCTAGTATCCTATACCCATATACCAGCAAAACAACCAGTGAAGCGTGGCTATCATGGGGTAAGGGGTAGAACTTCATAACTGTGGCGTATGCCAGTATGAGAGCCTAGGTATGAACATGATGGTCACAAGTGTGCAAAGTGGCATTCAACAGACGTGTAGCTCACCTAGCCTCATTCCCAGGCCTTCCACACCTCCAGTTTTTGATCGCTTGCAGTGTGCAAAAACGTTTTTGCATACTGCAAGCGATCAGTTGTGGAAGGCCTGGGAATGAGGCTAGTAATCTATTAGCTGGGAAGTTTGTTTAGACAATAGATGAGTATAACTTAGCAAACTATTTGGTTGCAACTTAACCTCATGCCAATTCTATAAAAGCAGAAGAATTCAGCTGTTTGAGTGGGTCCTACAGAATTTGGTTTAAAATGAGGTTTTAAGCCTAGAGTTACTCTAGGGGGACCTTTTAACCAGCACAACCTAGAGTTACTCTAGGGGGAATTTTAAACCAGCACAACCTAGAGTTACTCTAGGGGGAATTTTAAACCAGTGATGAAAGTGTAAAAATCCCAGCATTATGACCTATATTGCTACTTATATGGGGCGATTTTAAACCACTTCAAGATAATTTAGTTATGAAGGGGCATCCTCATTGAAAGTAATCCTTAATTTATGTACACATTTCACTCTTTATATGGGGCGATTTTAAACCACTTCAAGATTAATGGACTATAAAGGGGCATACTCATACAAAGCAACCCAGGATCAATGTTCACATATCACTCTCTATTTTAAACCACTTCCAGACCAATGGACTATACAGCAGTCATCCAGGATGCATGTACACATAATTATAGCCTGTTGCCAGGTGGTTGCTAAGAAGACTTATAAATGGCAACCTGCCCACAGAAGAGCTTGGTATAGCCACTCCTCAGCACCTGATATCTTAGCAACCACCTAGCAACAAGCTATAAATCACCCTCCTACTCCAGGTTTATAAGCCTTTGGGTGTCCTGCTAACTTTCTTCAACATCCCTCATGAGGGTGATTTAACTATATGGATGCCACTTCAGGGGCTTGTTCCCAAAAAGTAATCAGATCTTTATGCCCGGGCATGGTCAGCACCTCCAGGTTTGTATGCTGCAAAGCAGCAGCTCCACCATGCTGGAGGCCACACAGCAAACTTTACTTCAACATGAAATACCAACTGTAGTTCCACTCTTGGACTTTTTTCTGCTGCCCTTTTGCTGACCTCTGGCCTCGTAAAATCCTCCAATATCACTGCCACACAGTCATGGCTGACCACTGACCTCCTATAAAACCTTTTCAGATGTCATTACTGCCGACATAATGAAACTGTCCTTAAGTTTAGTCCTATAATTAATCATGGACAAAGACTCGCTAGTACGATTCACCTTTGACCTCAGCATGGGTGGAGCTGCTGCTTTGTAGCATACAAAGTTGCAACTAGAGGCGGAGCTGACTATGTGTGCATGGCGGTGTCATGTAGACACTTTGGCGCAATGGAAGAGGTACGCCTTTATGCATAAAAGGGAGAATTTACGCCAAGGTTGTACATGACTACACATCTGGGGCCCTGCTAACTTCCCTAGCCTAGAAATGCCACTGATAGACAGCTCAGTAAATTAGCCCCATGCATGAGTGCGAAGAATACATACAGTAGAGGGGACCTCCACACCACACAAGCTTTTGTGGCGGGAAACACTCACTTTCAGGTGAATCGTAGAACTAGAAATTGGAGGTGCCAACAGCAGAATATGTAGGGGGGTTACTCAACCCTGCGCGCCTCACATGCATTCTAGGCGGGAAGCGCTCATTTTCAGGTGAAACATGAAGGTGTTTAAGACTCTTCTCATCCTTACTTTGCTTCTTGGGGTGTTCCGTATCCCTCCAACTCCTGCGAAGGAGCAGTTAGTGAAGCAGCATTCGTAGATAGAAGCTGTGACTGGTCATCTGCAAAACACTGGGCACAGTGGTGGGCTAGGTGTGATCATTTGAAGATGCTCTCCAAATCATTTTCTATAATGGAGGATGATATATGGACCAGGTGTCCCAGTACCACAAATGCCGTGGAAAGAGGAAATAAGGATTGTAAAAGTGACGTACCACAGTCCTTAAAATTAGCAATGATGAAGGTGTATAAAGTTGATAAGGTGGCTTGTTTAAAGCATATTTCGGCAGAAGAAGGTGCAGGCTTGTCATACAGATCAAGAACAGAAGAAGCGAGGAGGACGTCAGCAGAGAAAAGGCAGAAGCTGAGAATGAAATTAGTTCTGGACAAAACATCGCAGTTTGGTCCCCCCCGATCGCTCAGATAACTTTGTGGCAAGTTCCAGTGGGTCCCGAAAGAGAGCTTCAATTTCGTGTAAGTTGCAAAATGCCAGCAAACGTCTGGCCGTATGTGTTGACAACAGTACTGTACAGTATATCCCGAACAACCATCCTGAAGTCCTGGGGAAACGGGCGAGGATGAAATTTGAGACCACGTCAGGAGAGGAATGGTATGAAGGAGTAATATCCTCGTATAATGGGCTGACTGGCAAATTCGGGATCTACTTTCCCTGTGACGGAAAAACTGAAGACACATCACTTGATGATGAGGACATGGAACTTATTGATTAGATTCCTCAACACATCCACCTTCAAGTATAATTGATTTGTCTTGTTATATATACGATGATTAGCTCAGTTTACCTGTATAAGTTATTGTTATACCATACAATGCATTATCATAGCTTACCATGCATAATTACATGCATATCAAGGTTATCAATTGTGTTCTATACCTGTTGACATAGTTGTGAGTTTGGGCTTTTTTTTTTTTTTTTTTTCTTTGCAATAATGCAAGGCTTACACAAATAGCGAAAAAAGTGCTAATGCGAGTGTGCACCCTGTTACATATTACTATTACAAGAACAAAGGTGATACAAATGATTTAAAAGAGGTAATGGAGTGTGCAGTAAGTGCTTCATGCGGTAAGTGGGCTTCTTCAATTCTAACAATTGTCACAGTCTTGAAGTCAAAGGTCATCCACAAAAATATTTATTGTGACATAATCACAGTCTTGAGGTCAAAGGTCATCCACAAAATAGTTATGCTGATGTGTACATAAAAATTATTTGTGAGTAATCTCCTTCATAGGCCATTAATCTTGAAGTGGTTTAAAATCGCCCCATGTAAATAGCAAAATGTGTACATAAATCAAGGATTACTTTCAGTGAGGATGCCCCTTCGTAACTATATAATATTGAAGTGGTTTAAAATCGCCCCATACAGAGAGTGATATGTGAACATTGATCCTGGGTGGCTTTGTACGAGTATGCCCCTTTATAGTCCATTAATCTTGAAGTGGTTTAAAATCGCCCTACATGTATATAAAGAGTGAAATGTGTACATAAATCAAGGATTACTTTCAGTGAGGATGCCCCTTCGTAACTAAATAATCTTGAAGTGGTTTAAAATCGCCCCATATAAGTAGCAATATAGTTCATAATGCTGGGATTTTTACACTTTCTTTACTGGTTTAAAATTCCCCCTAGAGCAACTCTAGGTTGTGCTGGTTTAAAATACCCCCTAGAGTAGCTTTGCTCACTTAAAGTTCCCCCTAGAGTAACTCTAGGCTTAAAACCTCATTTTACACCAACTTCTACATGACCGATACTTGTGTAAACTTGAGTAGCCACCCACTAGTAACTGCATTAAGCCAGTTGCACGCAAGCGAAAGTGTTCACGGAATGTATGACGTCACATCCGGTAAGTGAAATGTGCGCGTGATTAAAACTATGCCCGATCAGACAATTTAAGTGACCGCGGCGATAAACAAGAGACCTGGACGGTCAAGACGGTGAGCGAAGTGTGAGAATCGGTTGAAGTACGAACGAGAACAAAGCGGTCTTGCTACGTGTACAGCCCTCCTGCCTCCAGTGTTCAGGCTCTGTTCCTGCATAGCTAGATTATTATACTTCGAAGGTATTAGCTATGGTTTCTGTGACGCTTACTGCCGCGGACATACCGGGAGCAGACCTGAGCGAGCTGTTGGTTCTCTTTTGGCATCGCTATCGGGAAAAGTGCCTGGAACAAGCTCGCGACTGCGATCTCAGCTGCCTGCCATCCATTCCAAAACACGCTGAACCATCTCGGTCTCGTACCTGGATCGCTTGGAAATCGGTGGAAGAAGGCGCTCGGATCCTGGCTTGGGTTGTTGCCACAACACGTTACAGGTATGTCCAGCATATTGCGTTGTTCTCGTTCGTACTTCAACCGATTCTCACTCTTTGCACACCGTCTTTACAGCCAGGGTCCCTTGTCAAACACCACAGTCACATGAACTGTGTAATCCGTATGGTTTTAGTCACGCGTAGGTTTCAAACCGCCCCTTGCCAATTTTGCCATTCACTGCAATACTTAACGTGGCTATAAAAGAGCAACCGGATGTGAGAGGATAGTCACCACAACTATAGTACCAAATACTTTGCTAAAATAACAATTTTGTTTTTGTAATGAGTTACAGAGGATGCATTTCAGCCTGGAGTGCTCTCTAGGAGGTGGTTTGACAGGTTCCATTCTCCACATCAATGAAACCCGGTACTTTGACTGCAGAAGATATGGACAGATAGTTTGTGTCTCCTACAGATAGTAATTCTACTGGTACATGGTGCAGACTGTGGAACCATTTGTGATGACACGCCCTTCTAAACATCTGGCGCATGCGCGTTTCGACCAAGTCCTTGATTCGTCCAATCAGATACCACGTTGAGCTTGAGCGATCGAGCGGCAATTCAGTCTGCGATCCGCCCCCTTCACTGCTGTGTAGATATCAGTGAAGGTTGTGCATCTCACGGTTTTCTCTGATGGCTTATTCTGAAGCAGGCGACGAAGAGCATAAATATTATTATGTTTTCATCGATGACTCCAACTTATGGATCGAAGGGCAAAAGTACAAAGGACGGAAACTGAAAGACTCGGGAATAGATCCTCGTTACAGAGTGGACCTTGGGAGGCTTCTTACCCTCCTGATCAGCAAAGACGACCAGCTCGTGAAAGCCTTCTTGTACGGTTCAAGACCTCCTCCAAACGACACGGTGTGGCGGGCAGCCAGAGAAAAAAATATAGTTGTGGACGTCTTTGATCGAGCAGGGGGGGTTGAACACGGAAGAGAGAAGGAGGTCGACATAGCAATGGCAGCGTGTATGACGGCGGAAGCTTCTGATCTGAAGTCTGCTTATAAGTATGGTGTGGATTTGCCTTATGATATTAGCGATGTTGTGTTCGTTATTGTCACTGGCGACCGAGACATGAATCCCGCTGTGACAAGAGTGCTTGATGCAGGAATTCACGTTGAGCTATGGGCGTGGAAGAAGGCTATATCCGTTGTGTATAAGCAAATAGCCAACAAAAGGTCGGAGGTGATGAAGGTTTTCGATCTTGATACTGTTGATTCGAGATTTGGTTACACCCATGTGCAGTCAACACGCAAACCAGGAGATATCAACCCAGCCCATTCTATCGTATTTCAGGGCCTTGGCGGGTCACGGAGAGCTGTGGAAGACTTGTCAAATCATTTGCTACGGTTATATCGCTTATTCTTTACAACATCAATTGGAAACCATGATGTCATAGTAGAATTTCCAAAGTCTCCAGTTGGTGTTGTTTTGGAACAACTGAAGAAGTACCACAACTTTGGTTATCAAGTCTACAGCTACCCAGAGTATGCTACACACAGGAAGTATGCTACACTCAAGGACCATCACCCTCCTCTACCCCTCTCTAACAAATGGAGTGTACTGGAAGATTATGACATTGACACTTCAGATACTGAAGCCACAGCTGATGCATTGGACTCGCTGCTGAGTCCTACTCCACCTACTCCAGCCCCAACTGGTTTTGAGATTGATATCCAAAAAGATTCGCATGCTGTTGATACAGAAGGCCTAACTGATGACAACTGGGAGATGGTTCTACGATCAAACCCAGGCGCCTATACTCGTCGACAAAGGAAACACAAAATTCAATGTAAGTTAGGAATCCACTGTGCCAAAGCCTCCTCTTGTCCTTACAACCACACGCCAGAAGAGAGGAAACTATTTCAGAAGTACCAACACCAACCATTCAAGTTTTGGAAAGTAAAGCGATGTGAGAAGTCAATACATCATAACCAGCAAGAATGTCCTTACGCACATGAAAGTGACGATGCATGGTGTCTGATCTGCAAGCTATCGGGCCACTTCACTAATGATTGCAAAGCGAATTTTGAGTGAATTCTTATCCATTTCACACCCACGCACACATACCTTTTATCCATTCAGTTTTAAAATTATATCTTGTGTTATATATTTATTGTTGATGCATGTTTTAGCAACCTATTTGGTTGCTGTATACAACGTTGTGTGACTATAATAATTATATCCTTGCTGCATATTGTCCTCTGGTACTCCGAGAGGGGTGCCAGGGAAGGCTGTCTGTCCTTCATGTAGGCTGTCTCTGTATGGCATTCCCTAACTGACAAAATTTGACATGAATAACTATAATACTATGATGACTATTTTTTCATGTCATATTGCAAATTGTGCAGTAAGATAGTCTGATAAAACTAACATGGACAAAAACATAATAATGATCACGTCATTATTAGAAATGGATTATGTATGTATAGTCATGAAGAGGATATACATTATGACGACAACCATTTCTTTTGTCTTACAATAATTGTGCAGTATTAAGATAGTCTGACAAAACTAACATGAGGGACAATAATATGGCATTCCCAAACTTGACAAGAATATTACCTATGATGATAAAAATATTGTAAGATTGATCCAGAAACTATAACATGGACAATAATTATCATTTTTGTATCATGTTCGATTGATCAGTCATGACTATGATTATGGGCTAGCCTGAGATGATTAAAACACTATACCCAGCCCATGGCTTGTTTGAGTACGATTATCATTTTTGATGATGGTTAAAACATTATTCCCCTCTAGTGGCTTGTTCAAGTTGATCAATCATGACTGTGGTTAACTTAAGGTGTATGCCTTGCACTGTAGTGCAGCACTAGCGCTGGTTCCCAGGTTCCTCCCTATAGCTTTGTCGCATATGTGAGCTGCACGGGGTAGAGCCTGGCCTGGGAACGAGCCTAGTGCAGCACTTGATCATTTCACAACTTGGCTATTGGAAAGATAATGTACGTCACATTTTGCCATGCAGTTTCGTAAAAGCTATCTTACTACAGTCATATATTGAATAACAATTATAATCATGTCAGTTGCATGGGTAGGATAACAATGTTGAACAAGCTGCGGTGAAAGTGATGTTATAACCATCTCAGGCTAGCCCGTAGTAGCCTAGGCTATATAGCACAGCTTTGTCAATAGCCTCGTAGAACTTGGACTGCTGATTGTGGCAAATTGGCAGCCGGAGAATATTAAAACAACACTCGGCTGTTGGGAGTAGATCATCTCTCAACTCGCGATCAGAGAGGAATTGGATCTGGATAGGCTCTGGAAGTCCAAGTGGCGGAAGGGAACTTTGGCCTGTGATAAAATTCAGGATGTTTGGAAGTGTGGCCTCAGTTGTAGATCCTATAATTCAGAGGATACCATGGTTAGGCTATCACTGCTAAGACAAACAAACATACATAACGTAGGCTGCATCACTTATTCCAGGCAACACACAATTAGAAATGGCAGCTAAGATTACTGGCACAGTATGTACAGCCTTCTTTACATGTATGGAAGGACACACCCCAATGCATGTGAGCTATAGCCACTGAACAATTTGCAGAATGGACACAACAAAGCGAAGCGAGTTCGGTTTGAAGAAGGAACTCCACGCCGATCCGAGGGTCGTGCTAGAGGGGAAGCTTCAGCTTCAGGAAGTATCTCCCTGCAACTTTCTATGCGCCAGGTGAAGGATTCTCCCATTCAAGCGGAGCATGACCGTGCTGAAGTATGCAAGAGCGAAACAGGCAGGGAACCAGCAGCGAGTGTCAGGACACCCCTGAAGGCTTGCACGCCAATAAAACTGCCCCCAGAAAACGTATGACATACCCAATCTATTTTCAAATGCGGAAGTACATAACATTTGTATTTACATGGCACTGAAGTTACACGCTCCTTCGCCGCCTTCGGCAGCTCATGCGCTCCTGTTATATATTATGAGGGGCAACCGCAAGTTCCTGACAACACAACTGCGCAAGGCACTTCTAATTCAGCGATCGTGAGTAATAATTATGTATCATTGCTAAGTGATCGTTTAAATGTGCATGCGTACAAATGAGAAAATGGCGTGACAAACGAAGCCATAGTTATTGAGTAGGCAGCTGCAGCCGCCTGGTGAAGACTTGGAGGTTGCGAAAAAGCGATGGGTCGTTTCACTGCTCAGTTGAAAATGCTGCTGTTTCGTGCGAAAACCATTGTGAGAGATTGAGGCATGCAATGATGAGCTAGCTTGTCTGAAGAAAGAGGAAAGAATTAAGAAAGAAGAAATTAAAACAATTTGCCCGTTTTGCGAGTACCTGGTGTGGTACTTTTTCGCGACACGAGGAGTCTTGTTGGTAATGATAACACTCGAAGATGAATGGTATGTGGTTATAGAGGCTAATAAGTGTACCGTTTCTGAGATTTGGCGAGAGGTTTTTTGTATTAGTATATATGCGTGTCCGTCATATCCCTACATATAGAGTCTATAGAGTCTACCGACTCTATGATAGAGACTTTGTATCTATTCGAGGGGCAACCACACTCCTGGTAGCAGCCACTGCAATTGGTTGTAACTTAAGGATATTGCTTTTTCGGATAGCAGACAGCTTTCTCTTCTCACATGCGGCCTGTGAATGAGGCTACATACTTTTCAGCAAGGTAACTGCATAATAATACAAGTACTCACCGTAACTATACTGCCGGTCCTCAAGGTAGGTAAAGAAGAAGTCGTATGCTTGTCTCTGCTTCTTTTCCTCCGGCCTCCGTGTCGTAATGAGATATTGCAGCTTAGCTGCTGTGAGAAACGTCTCTTCGTAAATGAATAGCTCTCTGCACTGCTTGGGAAACCGTTGGACCACACTGACGAAGTCGAGCATATCCAACCCCCTCCGAAATGAGAGGATGTTATCATCTCTCTTCCTGATCACTTCTTCAACCAGAAGATTCTGAAGGAACGAGTGCTTCGTCAAGTTTGTTATGGCCTTGGTTGAAGGCCATTTGGAGGAATTAATAATGGCCACTGAGCCCTCCTTTTCAATGAGATTGTCCACCTGTTGAGGTGTGGTTGACATGCTTAGCTGTGAATCAGAAGAAAATTAGCAATTACTTAGTGATTGATTTATATATGTAATGCTAGAACACAGCATTACAGGTAAGGGCATTAGCCCTTGAGTAGTTATTACATGGCAGTGTGGGCCATATACCAGATATTGGCTCTGTATGATGTTAGTGCTCGAGGGCCGTCCCTTGAGCACTGATGTCATATAGTGCCACTATCTGGTATGTGGCCCAAGCTGCCGTGTAATTACTACATGATTACCCTTAGCAACTCATGGTAACAGCTAGGCCCTAGTAACAGCAACGCCAAACATGCAGCAGTAATTGACTATCCCCTTAAAAACCCATGGTAACAGCAGAGTATTATTTGGCTTCCTCCAAAATAAATCTACCAGGGTTCCATGGACAGGTGATCTCTTAAAATTATCTAGATACTAAAACATGTTACCCTAGAGACAAAAATTGGTTCCTTCAAACTTGACACAACTGGCATGAGCTACTTGATTAGTATATATGCCTATAGTTGCTCCCACGGTGTCACATTGAAAGCTGACTCCATGGGGATTGAAAATACTGCACCGCAATAACATACCTTCTCAACAAAATCCAAAAGGTCACTGTAGGCTAAAGACTGAGGGAGGTCGTCAACGGACGGCATCATCTCGACTGGGAGGGATGAATCATCCACGTTGCCGGTGAGAATACAGTGGTAGATGGCGGGGAGGAGGCAAGGAAATCCTGGCCCCCCATTGAGTACTGAGTGAGCCAGTATCATCCCGCCAATTTCAAAAACACTAGACAGCCCCCAGTCTTTTTTGGGGATGCGCCTCGTTGCATTGCCTTCAAAAAGATTCTTGTCCATCTCTCTGATGAGCAGCTCAAAAAATGTACTTCGAAGCGCTCCAGCATCCACACCCTCCTCCCCCTCAAACTCCACTACTAGTTGTCGCTTGAAACGCTTGGGGTTACGTTTCATCCCTTTGTAGAATGCTACAGCCCTTGACCATAAATTCTCCTTGTCAACTGAAATGTGCAGCTGGGTTTCATTGTCAAAGATGTTGAATGAATGTGTCAGGAGGATTGATTGCAAGGGAGCATCTGGAAGTAGGACATCACTGCAAGAGCTGTATGAGGAACTTCCTGGACTTTGCAATGCACACAAACTGCTACTTGTGGCAATTTGTTGGGGCAGAATCTGTGCAGTAGACGATTGTTGCACATTCTGGTTTTCTGTTTCCCTTAGCAAGCATGAAACACTGTACTCTACACCATGTTCAGCAACAAGGTCCTGCAATACATCTGGACTCCGATCAGGAAACATGTCCTGAAGCTGTTGAACACCTTCCTATGGATGAAGACCAACCAATTCAGATCAACTATAGAAGGTGATGGTCCTTAAACTATATCTGCTAGGCAATCCTACAAGGCAAGATGGCAACACTGCACAGAGTGGAGTGGTACAGGTGTCAGGAACCTTAATGTTGCTCCCCAATTGTGTCCACTTTAGCCACTGCACCCTGATTGTGTCGCATGCAGCCTCAGCTGTTCTGGTACCTGCCCATTGCATTCATTGCAGAGTTCGACATTTGAAGGTAGTATACTACAACTAGAGCTGGGACAATATATTGATTTTGCAATATATCGTCCATCTATGTACCCAATATCAATATCAATACGGCTTACTTAATATCGATATATCGTCTTAAACAGATATCGAATCCATAATTATGAGTGCATATCTTTCACATGCGCTGTTCCAGTTTTGGTCAATTGTTACATGTATGTGAAAATGTACAGTTGTGTGAGCCGTATGCTACTGGATACCAATCCAACCCACTACCCAATAATATTGGGTAGTGGGTTGGATTGGTATATCGGCAATATTAAGTTCACAATAATCGATATGCAAAACTTCAATATCGCCCAGCACTAACTACAACCACTCCCCCCCCCCCCCATCCCATGTCCATCACTCACATACGGCTCTATGTGTTATGAGTACATTAAAATACTATAGGAAATGCAGATGCACAGGAATGCCTCACGCACACGAACATGATTAGCAGCAAATTGTATACGCTTGAAGTAGTGTGCCCTTACCCAAAGCGCTGAAACTCATAGCTACTTGCCCGCTGAGTATGGGCATTTGCATAATTATTCATAGTCTGATTCACAGCCTGGTACTGTATATATGAGTATATTCCATTCTAAATAGCAATTTATAGCAGTGCATGTAGTAAGGACGGCGTGAAAGTGTGACGGATATATATATACGTTAGGTTACCTTTAACCGTCGGGTGCCAAACGCAACTTGACTACACTGCACGATTAGTTGCCTCGCACTAAGGCGCTCGGCAACATGACATTGTCAAAACAATAGCAGTCACATACCTGCACAGTGGGTCTGGAACTCGGGCCAGGCTCATCATTTGTCAAGTCAACTGGAGTCAACGGACGTGGATCATCTGTCAAGTCAACTGGAGTCAACGGACGTGGATCATCTGTCAAGTCAACTGGAGCCAATGGAGGTGGGATAGGGATTCCCTCATCCTAGATATGAAAATATTGTACGAGACTTTTAGTCCAGTACCATTGCTTACTCGATCAACTGAGCATGGTCCTCATGTGACATGTGCATTAATTGGAACAAACACGAACTGTAATACTTAGCCTGTGCTACTGGCCAGTAGCACACCGTACAAACAATACATATAATCAGAAACTCACTTCCAAATGGAGTGGTTGTAGGGACCGAATATACAGGTCATGGCCCTGAGGGGTAATCACTTTGACCTTTTGACCATTCCATTTATGATCGGCTGGGACATTGGGTACGACTAACTTGCCAAAGCAGGGCTTCATGAATTCAAACCTGGAAGAGTGATGATTCAAGATGTGAACCTCCACAAAAGTGTGTAACACAAATACAATAGCCTCGTTCCCAGGCTGTTCCATCACTTTCAGTATGAAACACGGCGGGGGAAGGCCTGGGAGATCCGGTCACGTGTGGTGACATCAGGTAGCTCTAGATAGACAGATGGTAGACACACAGGGGGCAGTGCCCATCCGGTTATAATACCTATTTTGCGTCGATCCGTCCCCAGCGTTGTGAAAAACGAATGGTATCAATCGTCTGCCTCGTGAACCCTCTGACATCCAGCCTTAACTTTGGACGGACAGTACAAGACAGGAAGTCGAGATTCTTCATTGGGCACCGCCCTCCGTGTGTCTACCACGTGGCTACCTGATGGCACCGCATGTGACCAGATCTCCCCTGCCGTATTTCATACTGGAAGCGATGAAACAGTGGCGGTGGGAACGAGGATACAAATACAATGCATTACCATAATAAGGACATACAATATATATGGGTTTGTGCTTACCGTGGAGATGGTACACCAACAGGTAGGATATTCTCAAATGCATGTTCAAGTTCTTCCACGACTTTTTCCTCTGACCACGAAGAGTTGAATTCAAAAAAGTCTACAACACACCCATTGTCATGGAGGTACTGTCTACATGGGCTACGTGGTACTTTGCTCTCGCCGGCATCAATCAGGAACACGTTTCTCATAAATAGCTTTGGACTTTCACAGCGTGGCAATGGTCTGCTTCTGCGCGGTGCCGGATAGCTGTAGGGTGTGTATCGGGCTCGGCAACCTCTTCCCCTTTCCGGATCCTGCGGCATGGCTGATTCAGGACGAAACATGGAGGGAAAACGAGTTCTCAGTTCTCCCTCAACCGTCTGTTGTTGAGGTTGCAAATAACGTGCACGTGGCGAAGCGACAGTCGAACGTTCAGGGTGGCGTGGGTGCTCGACACTTCCTCCGACTTGTCGTGGGCCTGTGAGCTGTGGGAGAGCCCTGGACGACGAGATCCGTTGCACCAGTTCTCTGACACTCCGCCGTCCGGGAGGTCCATTGCCGGTCACATAAGCATACGCCATCATGTAGGAACGAATCGGCGGAGCAGTGGAGGGCTTTTGCTGAGATCACGCTTACGGACTGACCAAGCTAGCTCGCTCTTGAAGGCCTGGGTACGAGGCTAGTCACCAGGTACTGAGCCAATATTGTCTGAGTTCGACTTACGGATTGACCAAGCTAGCTCGCTCTTGAAGGCCTGGGTACGAGGCTAGTCACCAGGCAGCCAATATTGTCTGAGTTCGACTTACGGATTGACCAAGATAGCTCGCTCTTGAAGACCTCGGTACGAGGCTAGTCACCAGGCAGCAATTATTGTCTGAGTTTGACGTTGATATGCATATTTCCCGCCTTTTCCCCCCCACACGTGTGTTGCGTTGCGGACATGAATGGATATGCGCATGCGCAAAACGGAAACAAGTGATAAAAAAAATGGCAACTGTTGTACATGTACACGACGGAGATATAGCTGAGTATTTGCGTCAGTTATCGCCTTTTGTCGCTCTACTGGACAGACACCAACATTCCTGTGACACCAATTTAGCTGAACAGGTCGCATACCGCGGGGAAGAACACCTGCAGCTGTTGCTGACGATATGTAATCGTGCTGAACAGTTGTCTCTTGATAGTGGTCCGTTTTCCGAATCTAGAGAGTTACATCGAGATCTGTGGGAGTTGTTTTCACTCGTGAATCGAAAGCTGGGACGGTTCATTAATCTTGCGGAGGGATTCCATGACGGTGACGTTGTCAGAACTACAACGCTGTGTACCACTGTGTCCGTAGTTCACTGTGGAACTCGGGGTAGGCCATCTTTCTTCATTTCCAGATCTCAGTTGGAAGCATTCATGGAACTGGGATTTAGCTATTCAAAGATTGCTAGAATGCTGTGTATCTCTGAGCGGACATTGCAACGACGACGTGCAGAGCTGGGGTTGCCTGTTGGACGAAGTATGCTCTACTCAACCATTTCTGATGAAGAGTTGGATGAGGTTGTCTCCAGTGTCATGCAGGTACATTTCACATGTGACTCACAGCCCCCCATATGCCTCCTCCGTATCTGGCTCTCTTCAAAAGGAACTTGAAGAGAGCCTGGTAACGTTGGGCGTGGTCTGATTGGTGCCGCCAGATTCCTGTTGCCATTAGTCAACGGCTTCCCCCCCCCGCCCATGTTGCCAGGCTCTGTCTTCCTTTTCAAACAGAGAGCCTGGGAACAAGGCTACCCGGGATTGGAAACCTCATCCGTGTAGTCTGGAAATTATGTGCAGATGTTAATAACTGATCGCTGACGCCTTTGCGAATTCAAGTGTAATTCACGGAGTGTGTACCGCATGCATGATGTAACCAATTGCAAAATGAGAAAACTCTGAAATTTGCTGCTACTCATGTGACTTACTTTCTCTTTATCTCAATACAGATGAGTCCTAATTGTGGGTGTTCCATGATGATGGGTTCCCTTCGAGCCAGAGGGCTATACATACAACGGCAGAGAACCTTGGATTCGATGAAAAGGCTAGACCCTGTTAGCCAATCACTACGACAGAGAGTAACCACTTATCGAAGAGTGTATTCTGTCCCTGGCCCCAATTCCCTTTGGTAAGTTCTGTTCACATGCAATGACATGATGAACTACATGCATAATAGTTTAGCAAATGGATTGATGCGTTTGTGTGTGTGTGTGTGTGTTACTTGTCAAACTCTTGCTGGTGCACACTATTATTCTCACTAATTTATTATCTGTACCTACAGGCACATAGACGGGCATCATAAGCTCATCCGTTGGAAACTAATCATACATGGAGGTGATGATTATTGAGTTAACACTACGATATAAGTAGTCAGTTGGACCAGGAGCTTATTGAAGCCCGCAAAGCGGGCAAGAGAGCATGTAAACTCTCTACATTGTGACTGGATGGTAATTTTGGTAACACTAATGTCATTGGCCCTTTACCAACCAGTAACTGCAAAAGCCGTCATGAGACTTTCAGCTTCATGATGTCACATCCGGCAATGACCTAGGTTCTGCGTCAGCAGAAATAGGGGAGGTGGGTGGGTGCACCCAGAAGGTGCAAACGCGTCTGTGCTTAGCCCTTGGTTGGAGCCATTTCTCGGGGTTTATTAAGCGGCCTAGAAAACAGTGGTCTCACCTTGTAGAGCCTCGAATTCCAGTGTTCAAGGCTGATTTTTCGAACAGTGTGGCGGTGCCTTTGAATTTTCTGAACCTCGAACTCCATGAAGAATTTTTGAGAACATTGGGCATGGGTTGGAATCTTCCAGAACCAGCTGAATTGGGGAGCAGCAGCTGAAGCGGACCCAAACTGGTCCGGCCAAAACCGGACAGGCCGGACTGCTTGCTACGGCCATGTGCAAACTTGTATGTGGGGCTCGCCCCAGTTATTTATGCGGCACAAATTTTCCCTACCAGGACAATTATTTTGGTGACACTAGTCATTAATTATTATTGCCCCTAGTTTCCTGTATCGCCAAATAATGGGCGAAACCAAGAGTGTATAATAATAAGAAGAGAGTATCGAACTCGCTATAGGCTAACGTTGAATGTATGCTGAAAGTAACGTGACATCCGGTATCGTGCTAACGTCAAAAACACAATCTTACCTGACATAGACGCCATGGCTACCGTACCACAGCTAGCTAGCCTCTTTGACTCGACAATCAAGGCGTGCGTGCAGCAAGTAAACTTGGCCATATCGGGGAGTACAATAGTTGACGAGTCGGTGTGGATCACGTGCACCATACTGGATGTCACGTTACTTTCCGCATACATTCAACATAGCCTATAGCAAGTTCGATACTCTCTTCTTATTATTATGCACTCTTGGCGAAACTCAGGTGTTATACATAATACCACCTATATCCATGCTCCTCGACCATTTCTTGGCCTGATCCTAGCCTCATTCCCAGGCCGTTTTGGGAGGGTGAAATGGCCTGGCAGCTTCCGCCAGTTCAAACTGTTTACGGACGTAACGTCACGGCAATTGCATACCTCATTCAATCAGTGAAGTCCACATGATACTGATATTTTCACCGGCTGAGAACGGTCCTTTCCTGCTCGTGGAAGCAACTGTTTGCGCAAGTTCTGCGACAGAAGGCAAGCAGAAGACGAACAAACATAAGTCGTCGTGCAGAGCACCTTTACTAGCGCGATCAAGCGATCAACTATTCAACCTCTCGAAAAAGCAAAGAAACAAGGAGAATGGCATTAACCAGGCTCAGCCGACATCCCATTGAAAAATGTAGAATTTAGGGATGGGATGGGACTGAGCCTGGTTAATGGCATTCTCCTTGTTCTTAGCTTTTTCGAGAGGTTGAATAATTCCGAATGTGACAGGCCATCACTAAATCCTTTTCAATTTTAGGGAGAACATTTTTTGCCTCAAGTATAATCATATAGTTGGCTTACCTTTGGCCGGTAGGCAGTACGCGTCATGCCCTTCAAATCAGATGGGCAGTCTGAGAATGATATACTTTTATGGCATGTGTTGACACTTTCCTGTACAATAGCTATGTAGTCTATCGGTTATATAGCACATTTGAGTTACAGTTGATTACGTTCTCACTCGTATACAGGAATTGATGGCTACTCGCGCTGTGTTGTGTATGTGCAGTGCTCAAACAACAACACCGCTGACACTGTGCTGCAGTTGTTTACCAGTGCATGTGATCAGTATGGTGCACCATCTCGTGTTCGATGTGACCATGGTGTAGAGAATGTAGATGTTGCTCGCTGGATGCTTAATGTTCGAGGATTGAATCGTTCCAGTGTGATAACTGGTAGCTCTGTTCATAACCAGCGAATTGAACGACTGTGGAGAGAGGTACACAGGCTGGTAGTGAGACCCTTCAAGAGTTTGTTCTACTATATGGAAGACGAGAACATGCTGGACCCACTGAATGAGTTACACCTGTTCTGTCTGCACTTGGTGTTCCTACCGCGCATTAACCTGGCCTTGAAAGAATTCATGCTCCAGTACAATGAACACCCAATGCGAACCGCCAACAACCTTAGTCCACGTCAACAATTTTGTTTAGGTGTGCACGCTCTACAGAACACTGGAAGAATCGAAATTCAAGACGTTCTGGACCCAGACTGTAGTTATGGAGTAGATGAAGAGGGTCCTATTCCACAACTCCAGAGTGAAGACCCGGTATTGGTGAACCCTCCCAGTATTCCGTTGGACCCTCATCAAAGCATTATCACGGACTATATCCGTAATGTACAAGCACTTACAGATGATAGCAATCATGGAGTAACACACTATTTGCAAACCTTGCAGTTGGTAGATTCTTGGAGAATTCTCTGATGACATAATTAGTGATTTCATCATTCTGTGAATTTGATTAAAACCTTCTCAGACAGCTATTTTACTGCTAGTCTCATGCCCAGATGAGGGTCTAGGAACAAGACTATCTTACTGCATGATAGTATAATCAGCAAAACATAACATTATTGTCCCTCATGTTAGTTTTATCAGACTTCATCTTACTCAATAATTATAAGACAAAAGAAATGGTTGTCGTCATAATGCTATCCCCTTCATGCCTATACATACATAATCTATGTCAAATAATGACGTGATCATTATTATATTTTAGTTTTTCTTATACTGCATATTTGCAATGACATGCAAAAAATAGTCATCATAGTATTATAGTTATTCATGTCAAATTTTGTCAGTTAGGGAATGCCATAGTCTCTGTATCCACACTTCCCAGCACATCCTACAGCATGTATATTTATATTCCTGCAAACATAATTTTTATGCACTTAGCTATAAACTATAATTATGTTAGCCCACATCTCAAATATATAATAGTGGCAAAAAAATTTCTGCGAAAAATAAAAAGGATTTAGTGATGGCCTGTCACATTCGGAATTATTCCACCCCTCGAAAAAGCTAAGAAACAAGGAGAAGTTATAGTTATACTACCTGCTGCTGTGGTTTATCAGGAATACACGAGGCTGTTATTCAATTAGAGGCCGAGGCATTTTTGTTTCTTCAAAAATGGACCACGACTGCATAATCATGTCACTAATTACTAGCCAGGCCTTAGCCATCACACACACAGGTGTCAACAATGCCATGTGCTTGTATGGTTCCTATTGCTGAGAATAATCACCACCTTAGCCTTGTTCACAGTCTCTTTACATCACTTGTCCACCATGCAGGGAAGCAAACTTGCCTCGAGATCTGATCAAATAGAGGTTCACAGCTCATGCAATGAATCAATCTCTCCCTCCTCGAGCACCCCCCTGTACTGCAAGTGCATGATAAATTTAAAAAGCTGGGCATGGGACTGGAAATGAGGCTATGCACAATCCCAATTGCACATCAGCAACATAATTAATGTACAGTGCTCCAAAAGCTCAAAACTGACCTCATACAAAATTATGAATTAGTAAACTATAATTATTGTAGGTGTTCAGCTTGGAGGGCAGTCTGGCTGCTCAGAAGGTTGGGCCTTTGTACTACAGTGATGACGCACTTGAAAGGTGCCGACCACAGTTTATATAGCATAACCTGCTAGCCGCCGTCTAACTACCATAAACCCGTCGTCTAACTACCATACACCCTTGTCAGCACATTTTTGTGTACACAGAAGCCACTTAGAAGCCACTGTAGTACAAGCCAGTTGTACTACCAGCTGCTGTGGTTTATCAGGAACACACTCGGCTGTCAATTAGAAGTCCCATCCATTATAAAATTAATGTAGAATTTATAGGGAGGGGATGGGACTGAGCCTGGTTAAAGGGATTTCTCCTTGTTTCTTAGCTTTTTCGAGGGGTGGAATAATTCCGAATGTGACAGGCCATCACTTTTTATTTTTCGCAGAAAATTTTTTGCCACTAGTTTGCGTACTTTTTCGAGCGCATGAAATGCGTTACTTCTTATGTCATGGTACGTACAACATCACGTCACCATAAGGGTACCGGTACGGGGGAACTGGATGTATGCCAGACTGGTGTTGTTACTTAATCACCATGTTAGCCTCGTTCCTAGGCCCGAGACTACGAGGCGATCACCATGTCAACAAAGCTGCGATGGTCTCTCTTGATGGACGTGGACCTTCTGCGCAGGCTTTAATGCAGTTTCCATTAATTGTCGTAACGTATATATACTGCTGATCAAGATGATGTAATTTGTTTACCCATGCCCCGCCCCCTCGGCCTCCGCGATGCAGGGTCTGGAACCGAACTACCCATCGATATGATGGGACGACTAGGACTCCGCCTCAGCCTCAGGAGGCTCATCTGTACCGTTGTAGCTGTTGTTCTGGCGCTGCAGTTGTTGTTGATTGTACTGAGGGTACCGCACCAGACGAGAGAGGAGCAAACTCGAGGACTGGTTCAAGTTCCTCGTTACACATTCTGGTCTACAGGACTCTTGCCTCGTCTATTAAATTTCTCTACAGGGGCGAGTAATAATGTCAGCAGGGAAGACGGAAGGCAGGTAGTAGTTGTGGCAGGACGAAGACAATCAGAGAAGCAGCTGAAAGACAGCTATGTGGCTTCTGTGACAGCACGTACGTCCACTGTCAACTTTTGAAGAAAACTACCATGGCAGTAGGCCTATTGTCACTTCTCCTTTACACAAAGACACTGATTTCACCCACACTGTTGGTACTAGTACTATTTTTGACAAATCCAGCTTGGTGGTGGTACCACAGCAGCAGCAGCAAGCTGGGATCCCACATAGTAATTTGATACCTCAGGCTCAGAGAAAATCAATTGAGAGGAAAACTGATGTGCCCCCAATGAGGTCGAGGCGCATGAGACAGCCACTATCACAGAATACAGGTAAGTACTTTATATGTCAGTCGAACCGCCGCCGTACCCAAATCCGCGTAGAAATGCAATTTTTATTTGCCATCCGGTTATTGCGCAATACCACGTTGTGGAAAATTTTCCCACGCACCGGAAGGTGTTTCAGCGTTTATAACTTCCCCGTTGTTGCGTATTAGGCTACCAAATTTTATATACCATTAGCCGACAAAATTTGCTACGCAACCGTCGTTGTTGCGTGTTCTAATTCAAAATAGTCAAGGAGATACGGTACAATGAATATAAACATGCAGTATTCTGTTATGCTCTGGAATGCTTTTGCACACTTCCGTTTTTGAGCTCCCCCACGTTTCACACTTGAGTTGCTGCAAGAACTGTACCTGGCAATGCAAGAAACCACTTGACATTAACTGTCCCATATTCACATACAACAGGAGGTGAGTTTAAAGAATGCATGCAAATTTCCAATGAATTCAATAGCAAAATAGCTAGCGCTAGCTATAAACTGGGTGCACTGTGAACACTTGAATTATAAACTTCAGGTAGAAGAGCATGGCCACCAGGCAATGTGGAGCTGGAGCAAGGAGAAACCTCGTCTTCTCAAAATTCAATCCCAACAGACCTTGCGGTTCATGTGCGCTATGTGGTAAGACAGACATAATACATTATACACATTTCCGGAACTGGAATGCTGAGGAGAAAGCATTTGTTGTCCACCAGAGCTGACAGGTTGTGCTTGTATTAGATCACTCAGAGGCTAAACGTTAATGCTCAGGAGCAGGAAGAGGGAGCAAGTACAGGTATATGCGGCATACATCCAAATTGCCCAGTAAATACAAAGTTAATTGTTCCAGCATTTGAATCAACTGAGGCCCTCATTTCTGTAAAATCCAGCCCTGAAAACCTGTTGGTAGTATGCCAACAGTACTACCGGGAACTGTACCAAAAAGTCCACACTTTCAACTGATGTGTATGTTTGCCGCAAAACCCAAATTTGGTCAACCATTTAGTAGGCACAGCCCTGAGGCTGAGACCGTGTCAATGCATCTTGGCATAACATCAACTAGTAATTTACTAGTCTCGTGCCCAGACGTCCACGCCCACCAGCGGAGAACATCTGGTTCTTCGCTGATTGCGCTAAGAATGCAATTTTATCAGACAAATTTAGATAAGTGCTCCATTCTGAACTATTTGCTGTGTAACCGTACCTTCAACGTCGCCTAACCCCTGATATCGGCTGCTAACAGAAGAGTAGTGGACCGCTTCGTTTATTCCGGTATTGCCATAAATCGATGTTTTTCGAAGTTGGAGATGGCTGAAAGGTTCTTAGAAGCTACGAAGGGTAGCCTTGTTCCCAGGCGCTCGGTATTGGGGAGAAGAGCGCCTGGTATCCACTGTTTGCGCACGTGCGGTTCCCCAGGTTTTTGTGGGGACTTGGAAACTACTGTTATACTAGTCCATGTTGCACGACCGTACATTACTGAAACACGGGAGTCGTTTACATCTACAAGACGCAGCTCTGTTGAACCAAGCCGTGCCTTACGGCCTTCGATAAGGTCGGAAAGCCAGGAACGGTGCTGAGGACGAAAAACTGACAGTAAACAGCACGTACATAACGGTAAGAATGTGATTGTATGGTTACATACGGCCAGGTCAAATTTTCTATGGGGTCTTACCAGGTCTGTATCGTGCTTCGCGTCCACTTAGGTAGAAGCGGCCTACCGCCGTCCACAGACTTCGAAACCATGGCCTTGTATGATGCTGGAGTCGTATATTTCACCGAATATTTGTCCGTGTTATTTCAGCTTACGTATCTCGATGAATTGTACGGAGAATGTAGCAGAACTGCTTGCGCATGTGCAAACAGTGGCTACCAGGCGCTCTTCTCGAGCGCCTGGGAATGAGGCTACTATGAAGGGGTCATGTACCAACA
Organism: Axinella damicornis; assembly: GCA_963931865.1. Taxonomy (NCBI): domain Eukaryota; kingdom Metazoa; phylum Porifera; class Demospongiae; order Axinellida; family Axinellidae; genus Axinella; species Axinella damicornis. The sequence continues at coordinate 4,192,355 of OZ007509.1, forward strand.
ACGAATTAAGTCCTCGTTATAAACTCAGCTGTTGTTGACTCCTCGATCAATAGGTGATTTAATCCATAGTAAATTACGTGTACGCTGTTCGATTTCATTGGCCATCTCAAATTCCAGATGGGAAAGGTGTTAGTGACAAGAAACACTCAAAAGACGGGGGGGGGTAGACAGGGCTGGGCACGAGACTATTAATCTAGTAATTTACCTGGAACAACACATGAGTTACCAATGTATTCATAGAACGTTTGGCATATACAGGAGGAGATTTGGTGATCCGGGGTACAGGGATCAACTCCTACATGAAGCGGGCCAAATTGTTCCATTGAATTTCTCACCAAAGGCTGCTCATGCAAACGTGGCTGTAGCAACTTAGTGTGTGGTTGAAATCACAGCATTGCGGCCCTGGGTGTGAATGCCGTGGCTGCATTAATCTACCCGTGCAAGCAACTTACGATGATCAGTCTGATGCCAGTTCCACTGAGACTGACTTGGAAAGGTGGTACAGTTCTGCAGAAGGCAGCACAACTGAGGGCAGTAGAGATAGAGATTGTGACGAACGTGGATGACATGGGATCTAGCTATCGGTACAGCTACACATCCAGTTCCCATTATTAGCTATGTATATACACACTAGCATGAATTATAGTGTAAATTATATTAAACAGAGGATGTAGCCACATGCAAGAATGTGTTAATTCTGTTGTGCACTCCAATGGCTATGTGTATGCATGTCACCTGATTCTAATGCACAGTATACAGAGCGTTATATGATGGGAAGTATATTCTTTTTGCACAAATTTGTTTTAGACAACTTACAACCCTGACACCTATTTTGCAAGTCAATAACTCATTGTAGAACAGAAACGTACCAAAAGATTCACTGTCCCACCCGTCAGTTACGGACAAGAGTTGGTTTTCTCCGTCAACAAGGTCGCCCAAGTCCACTAAAGACGTCTTCTGCATCGATCTTCGCGCGCATATGTAGATGAAAGTTCCCAAACATCAAATCAAATACTACTTCAATCACCGCACAACTGAAAAACGGCAAAGAAGGTTCACATTTCTAGCCGAAAACAGCGATAGGACCTCTGCCTAATCATCACCTCCCTTCTCTACAAAGTCGGCCATGTTTAAGGTTACGCCCACTTCCGTTGCAAATAAAAATTCACGTGCGAGTACGGTGGCGGTTCGACTGATGTATATAGAGCGCATTGCACATTTCTTGTACAGGGGCGGAGACAGTTACCAAAAAGTGGGGGGGGGGGGCTAATAGCACAATTGTATGCTGCCGAAGGCAGCGCATAGAGGCGCATAGTGCTGATCAGTCCGCGCAAAGCGCGGAAATTTTTTTCGCCTTCATTTCTTCAGTTATCAGAATGAAGTTAGAGACGCCAGCCCCCAAGAAACGAGGTGACATAGCTATAAGTTAGTGCTAGATCTCGTGGGATAGTAGCATCCAGTCTGTTGTTTTGGGGGGGCTCAGCCCCCCTGCCCCCCCTATATCTCCGCCCCTGTTGTACAGGGTTTCTACAAAGCGGTGCCTTGTACACTCCTATTTCAACCCTGTGCAATTCATAGTACTTTTGCATAAAGTAGGGGGAGTGCGTGGGTGTAATCGGTATATGGTAGGTGTGAACTTTTTCTCTACCTTTTGCCTCAATAGGCTCTGTGCTAGCCCTCCTCCCACCTCCTGAGATCGACTCCACCCCCTCTGCCATCAGACAGGACCTAGAGCAGTGCAGCTTAAACATGGGAGTGGATACTGAGGCACTAGGTGATGCTTATGACACTTACGAACATCAGTGAAAAAGTTGGTGTATTAATATTTCTGCGCGCTATTAGGTCCATTGTCCCAAGTAAGGTGAATACATTCTATAGGAGTCCATGTTGGAACGCTGATGTGGTGATTACAAAAACCTTTGAACTTGCCATGTTGCAGTTCCTGAATCCAGAGGGGAGAAAGGAGCTCCCAATGCAATATGTGTACATGCTGGCTCATCACATGCTGCGGGGTGCTGGCAAGAGCGCATTATGACATCATTGTTTTTTCGCCGTGAAAAAACAATGATGTCATCATGCGCTCTTGGTGCTGGCAATAGACCCAAAACATTCTTCTGCCTGCCATATTTCTTCATTGCAGGCTTTCCTAAGAGTGGAACAACATCCCTCGACCTCGCTCTGCGTAGGCATCCTCATATTGCAGGACCGCTCAATAAGGAGATCCATTGGTGGACTAGAATACGGCACATTGCCGAACCCGGTTACAATTCAGACTATGCAAGACTTGCCGTGATGAACTACTTGCTGAACTTTCGCAAGGCAAGTGAAAGGATTCAGCAACATGTCAGAAACATTACTTATGATGGCAGCCAGTCTACGCTTTGGGACTCCAACTTCTTTGTACACCAGCAAGACTACTGTGCCATGCCTGCTGTTCTATCAAGGGTGCTGCCAAAAGCAAAGTTTATAGTTCTCATGCGTAATCCAGTGACTAGGGTCTATTCCCACTACTTGTGGAGCTGTGCATTCTCGCTTGGAAGAAACAGCAGCAATTGGCCGGATGAAATGCAGCAAAGTGTGTCGGATCATTTCCACACACAGGTGGTTACTGCCATTGACTATTTCAACCAATGTCTGAGAAGAATGTCTCTCTTTGAGTGTACAAATGTGATGAGATTTAAAGACTTTCATGGATATTCTCACCATTATGCACACCACTGTGGTGATGTGGGATTTCGACTTTCCATAGGCCTCTACTATGTCCATATCTCAAAGTGGCTGCAGTTCTACTCAAAGGACCAGTTTCTGTTCCTGAAGATGGAGGAGATGAGCGTAGATCCATACTCAGTGATGGTGAACATCACCGAGTTCCTTGAGGTGGGACCAGTGTCAAGAGAATGGGTTGCAGAATCGTTTATGAAGAGAGCTAACGCCCTACATGTTGTAACCGGAGGAGACTCTGTCATGCAGAACAGAACTAGAGAACTTCTTGAGGATTTTTACAGGCCCTACAATTCTCTACTAGCTGACCTTGTATCTAGTAACAGATTTCTTTGGCAAAACTGACAAATGAACCTATAATATATTATATGATGATATCTCACAGATGCAACAGGTCATGCAGTACAATCAGGTATACACTGCATGCTTCCCGCCTTGCTGCATCCTTATACATGCAGCTACGTACATTGCCTATCATTAATGTTCATAGGTGCTTTATAATAACGCCCAACATAATATTATGCTGTGCAATTAGCATAATTTTATTCTGCACACTGAATTCAGCACTGATCCTTTTTGGGGCATCAGAGTAGTACTATAGTTGATCGAAGACTAAACAATTATAGTTGATCAAAGACTGAACAATTGTATACAAGTGGTTTGTCTTAGCCTCGTTCCCAGGCCCACACGCGGAACGCGCCGGCCAGCCACTTCTGCATTCCACGTGTGGGCCTGGATACGAGGCTAGGTTTGTCTGTGCAAGACCTCAATTGAGGTAATGAGACAGATCGGAGTGAGAGGAATCACCATAGGTGTTTTAATAAGATCTGAGTGTTATAGAAGACACTTAAACTGGAGGTGTCTAGGAGTTCCCTTGGTCCAATATATAACAGGGTGTGGCATTGCAACTTAATTACCAGGTGGATCAATCAGAGTCTGTGAAAGCCTGCGTGGGACATGTGGGTTTTGCCCAACCTACCAGGAGTGTGGTTGCCACTTGTTCCCTAGCTCATACCCAGACCTTCTCTCTCACCTAGCACTTGCTGCTTGCAGTACTTAGTACCGCAAGCGACAAACACTGGGGTGTACTGCAAGCGTACAAACACTGGGGTGTACTGCAACCTACGCTGGGGTGTACTGCAAGCGACAAACACTGGGGTGTACTGCAAGCTACACTGGGGTGAGAATGCCTGGGTACAATGCTAGCCCTCTGCTTGTGTTACAGACTGAAGAATGTGCATGAGTTAGTATAGTAAAAATTCTGATGAATACAGCAGTATATTACAATATTTACAATAGTGTAGAATTGAAAACAAACCACGTTATTATATAATTTTAGTTGATAAGACTGAAAGGTGCAATGGCCTCTCTCGAGAGGGGCCAGAGCTGTTCTGCCAGATTCTTGCACTGTGAGGCAGCGACCCTGATTGGCACGTCTGACTGGTGCATGCAGTACAGCTCGTACACATAGCCCTGGGAGTGCACATCACCGTGATACAGTTCCCTGCATACACAAAAGAGTAAGGCTACCTTTGAGCTGTGTTACAAATACAGTGCATACATTAGCCCTTGACCAACCAATGACTGCAAAACCTGTCATGAGACTTTCAGTTTCATCGGCAATGTCCTTGGGACTTAGGTTCTGTGTGAGCAGAAAGGGCGGGACAGGGGGAGGTGGGTGGGTGCACCCGAAGGGTGCAAACAGCATGGTCGCATCTGGGCTTAGCTGTGAATAGCCCTTGGTTGGAGCCGGGTAGGCCATTTCTTGGGTTTTAAGTGTAAATGGGCCTAGAAAACAGTGGTCTCGCCTTGTATAGCCTCAAATTCCAGTGTTCAAGGTTAATTTCTCTGCTAGAGTGAGTTACCATTGCCAGAGCATCTTGGTTGCATACTCGCTAAGGAATGGGTGTGGTCAGTGTCACAAATGTTGTTCTATGTGAAGTTTTGAGCATGAAAACCAATGGGAATCTTATGTAGGGTATGCTACAAGCTATAAAACTGGACTCCAAAGTCGTGATTGGTAAAGAGTTAATGAGATAGATCACTAGCACAATAAAGTTAGCGTAACCGAAATGGGAATTAGATTTGTACCCAATCCGCCCGACCTCTGCTTATTCCCTTTCTCCCCACCTGAGAATGAGGCTACACTCCTGGTAGGGCTATCATGTAATGCCTCAGTCACCAGTTTTCTGTGACAAGAGCACTATAGCCTCGTTCCCAGTCCGCGTGGGAACGAGGCTACAAGAGCGCATACTTGTGTGCTCTTGTCATGAGTCTAGTAGGAAACATATCTGACCCACACGGTCAGGTTGGGTGATGGGAATGCTTGATAATGAGCTCTGGGGTCATATCAGATTCATACGTTCCTGATCTTGTACGTAGATCAGAATTGCGATCTAGGATGGAGAAGTTACGCTCCATCCTGCCCACACTACCTGTAGAAGTAGGACCCAATGACACCGGGATGGGACGACTCAGAGGCCTTCACACTACTGGGAGCGTAGAACCGAATGGGGGTCTGAGAGCAGGAGAGTACATCACAAGGTTGTAATCATCACGCATTATATATACCCACACTTTCATATCTCTGGTTAAATTCTTTGTTGCTGGGTGCGCCTGATATGCTATTGTGTGTCATGTGGTGACATGAGATTTGTGCATCAGCTACTCTCATGGTTTCGTATCATCACGAAGTTTAAGAATTCAGACAATCTCTAGACTAGAGGCAGATCTACCCATACCAGCAAAACCATTGAAGAGTGGCTATGGGGTACGGGGTAGTCTAGCTGCTAGACCCTCCTCTCCCTTCAGCGTTTCTGTTCCTCCATTTCCGGGGGGAGAGGAGGGTCTAGCAGCTAGACTAGGTAAGGGGTTCAACCTCATAACTGTGGCGTATGCCAGCGAGAGAGCCTGGGTATGAACAAGATGGTCACAAGTGTACAAAGTGGCATTCAACAGACATGTAATAGTTTAGCCTCGTACGCGGTTCCACGTGTGGGCCTGGGAATGAGGCTAGTAATAGCTCACCCCAAGGGCATTGTTGGGGATGTTGATCCAGAGATGATAGGAGTAGAGAAAATCCTCATCTAGCCATGTCTGTGAGGTGTAGCCCAGAGCAAGAAACTTCTGTGACCTCTGCACCATCTCCCAGATCTGATGAGAGGGGATGATTTGTGCTAACATTACGGGTCATGAATACTTGTACAATGTACCTGGATGGTCTTGCGTATAGCAGGAAGTTTTCAAATTTAATATAAACGGCCAAAATGACTTCAGAAGACTCTTCGTATTTTCGTATGTGCCTGCGCATTGCCACACCCCCTAGCTATACACAGTTTTCGGTTGAGGCAATGTGCAATGGTGAGAGGGCACCACGTCTACAAGGCCAACATCTGGGTGTCTGTTGTTGCAAGGAATTTCCTAAAAGTGATGAACAGCTGCTGCATGGTGCCAAGTAATGAAGCATACCACAGACAATATCCATGGGCATAGTCGCTGACTGTTGTTGCTCAGTGAACTTGTCATGTGTTGCACTTCTCACAGCCTCGTTATCGCTGTAGGCTAACGGGTATAGACGGGTCTGGAAGCTGTTCGAAGGCTGGAAATACCGATTGCTTGATCGCTGCTTCCACGTGTTAGGATTGCCCATTCAAAATTTGACGTTAAACGAATGTTTTGTTTTCGTATCTTGAGGCTCCATGCAAAACATACAAAATTTGCACTATACGAACAATTCCTGCTATACAGTACGCGTACATGTCTTCAGCTGAACACAGAGATTTAAAGCGTCAGGGAGACAAGCAGAGGATGTTTTTAGGAGGTAATTACCAAGTGCTCAAATGCGACCAACTCACTGAAAAGAAATGGCTTGCTCTATATTGCTAAGGTGGGCACTCATGAATCCTAAATCAGCAACTCCTTCTCTTTATCTCTATATGCCTTACTTTTCTTCGCAGAAAGATACCAGCACCTTCTTTTGATTTCTCTGCCATCCTCTCCACATAGTGAATACCCTGAGAGATGTATCACATTCAGTATCACGACATGAAGAAGCTTCACGCTCCCATACTGAGTATGCTAAAACAGTATTTGAAGCTATGTGAAGTTGTTCTCTTACCACGTGGTTGTCAATGGAGAGGGAGGGTGTTGTCAGTTCATCAAAGGAGCGGTCGATAAGAACAAAGTGTACCATTCCAGGGAATGAGAAGGAGAAGGTGGGAGGAGTTAAGGAGGTGTGGCCTCTGAGGTGGACAATAAAACCAGCTGCAAAATAACTGTTCCCACTGCTGACAATTGTATGCATACCTGCTGGCGGCTTTCAGGATAGAATGCATCTACATTGTACGTACTATATCTGAACAGCTGTGTATACTCAACTGCCTGGAAGGATATCTGACCATCGGAATGTTCAGCATGCCCTTGAGTGCCAGGAACTCGCCATAGTCTCGCTTAAACCCGGCAAAGTTCTTCAACAACCTGGATGTCACCATACTGCTGTCGTACTCTTGTTGCTAGTAGAGGAAGTAAGAAACAGTTTACAAAATAAGAGGGCATTCAACCACAACCACCAGATATCATACAAAACACCACAAAAAGTGTACATGTACATGTCCTGCTGATAGGCTACCTTTCATGGGGAGGGCTGGAAATGAAATGGTAAGGCTACCCTATATGGTTGCATCATGGCTCAATATTCGAAGCTAGTTGCTGACTCCCTTTCCAAAGTACCTTTGGTGTAAAGTAGAGCTGCTCAAACAGCTTCACGACCCTTCTTCTGAGATCATTCCCACTTGCTTCCAATCTGAAACAATGAGGGCGATTCCAGTCACAACACATTGTCTAACTGGTGTGATCTGTGCTTACAGTCAGGGTCAATGTAAGCTATGGCAAAACTGTGCAGGTAGCCTCATTCCTGGCCAATTCTAATCAACACAATTCGATTCCTTGTGACTGACACACTGACCTGGAGTAGCGGCTGCTACCATCATCCTTCTCTGAACCTTGTTTCTCCAAGAAAGCTCTGAACCCTGCCTGCTTGAGGTTGAACCATGCATTCTGCACACCGGTGTTGTACTGCCTCAGTGCAGGACTGGCGGTCGCCTGAGGAAAGATATGGTGGAAACTATACCAATGTGAATGTCTGTGATAAGGATCGCACTATTGGATATGCATGCTGTGTCTTCGTACTACCCCAACTGAAGTTCATTCACACCACACGGTTGCCTTGTGGTAGGACAGAGGCCTGTGAACCGGCATTTAGGCATGAGGTGTTGAGTCTAAGCCACTCGCCAACTGCCCTCCTCGTCTTCTCCCCAACTACCCTCCTCCCCCCCTCCCCCCTACTCCTCCCCCTCCCCTTCCCTGTCTACCCCCTTCCCTTCCCCTCCACTTTCCCTCCCTTCTCCACCCCCTACTGCTCTTCCTTCTGCTCCTCTGGGCCTCTGGCTACTGAGTGGCTTGAGCAATACTAGAATTGAGCTAGAGGTTGAGGTGATCGATGGTGAGAGGCTAATCTGCATTCCACAGTTAGTAGCCTCCCCGAATGTGATCTGAGCTGTACGTATCGCTTGTACATTTGTAACTAACCTGACTCTCTCGTTTTACAAAGTCACTTATTCTCCTGAAGTAGAGAAACAAATGGATAAATGTCAGCCTGTGCCAATGCAATACACTTTGCAAATCAATTTCTCTTACAGCTTACAGCTTTGGGTGTGGTTACTGTTCAAGTGCATTTGCACATTGTAAAAGTACACACAACACACGGTGAACACAACTACGTACCTGAAGGCATCTTCTAGTAGATCATATGTACTTTGACTGCCAGTTGATGAATTTCTGGAGGTGTTGAACACGTTGCTCAAGTTGAGGAGTGTTTGGCATACTGTTCCTGCCAGCTGGCCTCCACTGAGCTAGGTGTACGTATGCATGTATGTATGGTGATTGGCAGTGGGGAGACGAGGGGAGAAGGAAAAGAAGAGGAGGGGAGGAAGAGAAGATGGGAGGAAGGAAGAAGAAGGGAGGAGAACAGGGGAGGAGAAGAGAGGAGGGGAGGATGTGAAGGAGGGAGGAGGTAAGAAGAGGGGAGAAGGGGGTGGAGGAGATAATGGGAGAAGGAACAGAGGGGAGGGGGAAGAGAGGAAGGAAGGAGGAGAAGAGGGGAAGGGGAAAAAGGGAGGACAGAGAAGTGGTGAAGGGGAAGAAGGGAGGAGGGAGAAGTGGGGAGGGGAAAAGGGGAGAGAGGAAGAGGAGGAAGAGGATGAGTGTGCAGGAAGGGAGAAGAGGAGGTGGCTGACTTGAGAAAAACACAAATGTGAACAGTAGTTGAGACACAGAACAGAATGGCATTGCTTTCTACTAATGGTTGAGTTGTTAATATGTACATTCACTAGCCTCGTTCCCAGGCCTACCCCGTTTTTTCTGTTCTTCGGTTTCCGTTGACAATAATACACGGATGTTCGCCGCCCTTCCGCATCCGTGTATTATTGTCAATGGAAACAGAAGAACAGAAAAAACGGGGTAGGCCTGGGAATGAGGCTATGGTTGTAAGAACTATTATACCTCAGTGATCAAGACGAGTACGATGCCAGGGTAGACCTCCAGGCAGTGTAGAGTGTGGGGGATGAAGTGGCCATTGTGGGGCTGCAGAAACACCTTCTGCTCCACATACTACGTCCAAAGAGGAAAGGAGGGAACAAGATAACTGGACAGGCCCTTACATGCAAACTCAATGTGCATGCCGATTAGTGAGCATAGTTAAAATTAGTGAAGTTTGTTAATGAGTGTGGGTGTGGTTACAGTCACTAATGTGCACATGATGGCCCCAAGGGCAGTTGTGCGAAATTTGAAGCATGAAACCAGAAGTGGGACATGGTAGCCTCGTTCCCACACTGTTTCCTACTTGGTTTTTAGCTGCATACATGACCTTTGAACCAAGGATGAAAAGCTGGGCGGGGCCTGAGAACGAGGCTAGGGCTATGGTACATCATATGTGGGCTAAAAATGACCTCCGGAGGAAAGAATTCAGCAGTCAGTCGGCCCATTTGTAGATCTGCAACAGTGAGCATGTGGCAGCTTGCAGTAGGCCTTTGATCATGTGCTAGCGACATATTTCCATTGAACTGGAACTGGGTTTTACAATAGTGTAAGCTTCAATTAAGCTGTTTCTTGCTCATTGGGACCATATACTGACAATAGAGCAGCTTGCTATCACAAAGTTCACAGTAAAAGACCCTGTCAGCTTGTGAGTGAACAGTGCACACGCATTCAGCGTTGCTCTGGATCAAAGATGTGCATAAATGAGCGTCAACATTATACAGTGGCAAGGCTGACAGAAAGCATTCACACAAAATGTGCACACATACTCCGTCTACGATGTACAGTCTTAATGCTGCAATGAGAGCATTCACAAAGTATTCAGTAAGGAATGACAGCGTAGCTACGTACAGTACTGATTCAGTGAGAGAAGATACTGCATGCATGCTGAGGGCTAGCTTAGTACTGTTCATTGGAAGCTGCAAGTATTCCAGCCATGCACGGGCAGCCATCTGGTTTGAGGTTCTTGTTCAGCTGCAAGTGGTTATTTGTTCTGTCAGTTCTTGTAACAGTTAATCTGATGCTATACATTGCGGTCAATGTGCAAGTGGGGGCAAACCAGCGTGTGAGAGTACTACATCCATCCCTAGTCATAGGCAATGTTACTAGTAGCAGCACTGTTGGTAGTATGATCATGGCATCCAGGGAAGTAAGAGGGGTGCGGAAGGCCCAGGAGGACAAACAGACCGGCATTAATTCAGACACTGATTCAGGTAATTTACTTCTTAGGGCACTGTATGTAGATAGTCATGAATGTGTTCTGGTAGCTACATAGATAGATAACTTCTGTACTGAGCCAGCATACCAATGTAGGAAGAGTGCATGCACATACAGTAGTGTGTGTAACTACAGACTTGGTACTGGTGATAAGCGCTATATACTATCTGACTACCCAAAGGCTATACCGGTAATGGAGAGCTGATGGACGAAGCAGGAATTCTACAAGATATGGAGAAATGCAGCCGAGCAATGAACATCACCGAAGATGCGTTGAAACATGCAACTGGAGACTTGAAGGCAATTACAACAAGTGCCAATGCGTTCCTTAAAGCTATTTGGTCAATAGTTCCCAGAAATTTCTCTTCACAGTACAAGAATCCTTGCTGGCATTCTGACTTGTCACTCACCAGCAACAACAGAGCCATGCTGTACTTCAATCTAAACTCAGAAAACAGGAACTACTTGACTAAACAACAAGTATCTCGCTTAAGTAGAAACATTTTCAAGAAAAATTTCTCGGAAGGAACAACGTTTTGCTTGCCCAATTTCTTCATAGCTGGTTTTCCAAAAAGTGGGACAAGCTCACTGGACGCTGCACTGATTAAGCACCCACAGATTGCAGCCCCAAGAAGCAAAGAGCCCCACTGGTGGACACGAATACCTCTTGATATTTCAAACTTCAATTACCTCAAGCTTTCAGTCTTGAGATACCTGATACACTTCCTTATCAAGCCATCAGAGGGGCAGCCTAAGATTACATACGATGGCAGCCAGTCTACACTCTGGGATTCTAACTTCTTTGTACACCAGCAAGACTACTGTGCCATGCCTGCTGTTCTGTCGAGGGTGCTGCCAAAGGCAAAATTCATAGTTGTCATGCGTAATCCCATTACAAGACTCTACTCGCAGTACCTCTATAGCTGTACCATCGGGATCGGGAAGGATGTTTTGGACTGGCCCAAACAAATGCGGAAGGATGCAGCAACTAACTTCCACAGAAATACTTTGTTCGACGTCAAGTATTTCAACAGGTGTCTGCAGAATCGATCTCTGCATGAGTGTGTAAATGAGAACAGGTTCAGAGCAAACGGGTGTGGAGGAGTGGGGCACAGAATCACCGTCAGCCTCTACTATGCCCACCTCTCCAAGTGGCTGCAGTTCTACCCAAAGGAGCAGTTCCTGTTCCTCAGAACAGAAGACATGAGTGCAAATCCACAGTCGCTGATGGCGAGAATCACAGACTTCCTAGGAGTAGCCCCGGTGTCACCCACTCAAGCTAAACAGTGGCTCTCTAGGAGATTAAACGTTCAGAAGGCTACCTCTAAGGATTTCACTGGGTTTCAAATGAGAAATGAAACAAGGAAGTTGCTCGAAGAGTTCTACAGGCCATATAATGCCATGCTAGCCGAGCTCACTGGTGACAGCAGGTTCAGGTGGGAAGACTAACCTCATGCATCCACTCATAGCTCATCAACATATCCAATCCTGCACTCTGGCTGTGTACGTACAGTGTACGTGCGTGCATATAATCACATGCTGTGCTATGAAATGAATTGACCCTCATCGCATAACAGTTATCTGTTTTGCATCATTGTATTTGCTCTCTTCTTTTGGTCCAGTATTACTTGCTTGCAATTTGTTTTGTGTAGGGGAGGTATATTTACAGGACTACATTTTATATGACCCCTTCCCTATCGGATAAACAGATTCAGATAAGTACCTTAGCTTTATCTGGGGGTGTTGGTGTGCTGTCTGTTAAGCCATTGTACACTCCTGCATGACGCTTGTTGAATCCACCAAGCTGGGCGAGTACATTCTTGAGCCTTCCTGGAAACCCCTTTCCTCCCACACTCTGTCGAAATGAAACATGAAACCAACTCTTGTTAAATGTGAGCGGATTTGAGAAAGGGGTACGTAAGTTCGCGCTTCTTGCGAAAATTGAATTTCAAACGCTAATAACTTCAGCGCAGTAATAGCTATGGCTATGAAACTTGCTATAAATATTCTTACATAACCTGCAACATTCGCTGGAATTTGGAGCCACGCCCACTTCCGGTATGGGCAGGGTGAGCAAGCGTGTCTATCGCATTCGAAAATCGCCATTTATGCCTCATTTTGGAGCCTCACTGTTTGAGGCAAGAACCTTCCTACACTATCAAACTTGGGATCTGTGAAGTAGACGGCCTGATATGCCTACGAACAAGCAGGAAAGCCCGAGGCTCTTATTGGCTTGGAATGATGGTAACTTGAAAAAAAGTGTTTTGTGCAAAGTTGCCCCTTTTCTCAAATCCACTCACAAATGGTACGCCACAAAACTTCACACCAGTATGTGGTACAAATTTGAATGGTAGGCAGCTGTGAGTTTGTGTGACATCACATTGAGCAGGGTGTGCAATAATAGTTCACATGCATGTAAATGTATTAATCATGATCCTTATACTGTATAGTGCTTAAATTTCGCGGGTGTAAATTTTCGAGAATTTCGCGAATTACAGGTCATTCGCGAAATTATTTCAACGACACGTGTTGTGCGCCTACAGCTACGTGGACAGTATTCCAACGTACGCGCGCGACGGCTAGCTTGATGGCTCTGTTTGTGTACTTCAACAGGATGGACAATATTTAGACCGGCGAAATATAAGCGCCTTACGCCATAAAGAGGATAGCTATAGGATTCAAAAGCGCCACCCACTGCTGGTTAACTTACGTCCTTAGTGACCTTTTCCCCATCCACCTCCTCCACAGGAGTCTTGAACTGCACGGGAAAGCAAACCCAACCTACGTATCAGATCTGTTTGCATGTCTGTAACTACGTATGTATCATACTGAGTGATTATACATTAATCAAAGGATAAAGTAACCAATACCACAACATTAAATGTGTGAAAGAGACGCTGGTAGGATATGTACATGTACCAATGACGTTGGCTTTCCATTTTCCAGGGTTTAGTTCTAACTGGCAAATGGGTAGGCAAAGCCCCAATATTGTGACTTTAGGAGGGAAGGGTAGTTCCCTCAGGAAGGTCCGTTAGGGCAGGAGGTAGCTATGTATTCAAATACTTTAGCAATGAAAAGCGGATTAAATCTTCATGTCTGCACATGCTACAGCCAATGGCAGCTGCATGCAGTGCCATATCCCTTTCACTCCAGGCTATACTTTCTCTTCCACTTTCATTCGGAATAAAACTGCTTAGACAAATATTAAACAAACAAGTGAGTCTGGCTGCATTCTACATGTGTATATATGTATCTGTTTAGCACCCGCACCCAAGACTACAGGAATTGTGCATTGATTGTTTTACAAGCATTCTGACCTGGAAGCGGTCATCCTCAATGTCTATCACTGACTCTCGTGGAGTCATGAACCGAGCTTCCTCAGCTTCATACTGCAGAGGAAGAAATAAAGAACAACAAATGAATGCACATGTTACTTGGTAGCCTCGTTCACAGGCCATTGCCCAGATTTTCGTTGCTCTCGATTTTTTGTTCATGCGTGGGAGCTAGAGCCTGGAAACAAGGCTAGTTACTTGGCTATAACCAGCTGCACAAACGTTATGTGCCGTTGGACTCGGTTTGGTGACTAAATATACGGGGAAAGACTGTATGCTTACACACCTCAGCTCCTCTTGTGGGTCCCGGTGTGGAGCTAGGAGTTGTGAACTAGGAGGAAGGGAATAACGGTCATGAGTATACATGCATAACCAGTGCTCTCTCACCAAACCATTACTTAGCCATGATCGAGTAATAAGAAACAAACCAGGCTATCATCCATGCACACATTGAGAAACAAGCACAGTTTGCACAGATGTTGCAGCAGTGAACTGTCACAGTGGTAAAAGTGGCTGTTTAACCGACCAGAACAGCCATACATACGTACAATTGCCTACTGGTATATTCACAAAGAAATGGTCCTGGATAAGATCTCATATGTAAATCATGGTAGATGGTTAACAGTCTACATATACAGGACAGGGAGTCGGCCCCAAGTATATTGGCAACAGTGGGTATGTAGCAATTGGCAAGTAGCTTTTGTGCTCACCACGGCATCAGTCTCCAGTGTCTCCTCATCCTCGCCCTGACTTCCGTCATCCCCTTCTCCTTCAGCTGGAGGCAAACAATCATATCCAGGTCCTTTCACAGGACAGAGTTGATACTGACCAAGTACAAATTAATGTCATAGACAAAAACCACATGCACATGTTGGGCTGCTGATTGTCTCAGTGATTTTGCTTGGCATGATGCACTGGTCATATAATTTATACAGCTACGTACACGCACAAGTACGTGTATATATGTACTAGAAATATAGCAAAATACTGCACTGAGATCAAACTTCAAGCTGTACTGTTGTATCAAATCAGCTCTATTTGTCTTGGCTATACGTATGCCCTCTCTGAACTAGAGTCTACATGTTTGATACTGTACTTGTTTCCCTACAAAAAGTTGAAATGCTACATGCCAGTGAGCTTGTTCACTCACTGGGGCTGGTAGGATCCATCTCTTCGGGAAACGTCTGCTCTTGCACGTCAGGTGAGTGGTCTGGTACATCCTCTCCCACATCTGGGGAGACACAGTAGAATGTAATCATGCAATCAGAGGTATGTGAGTGGTGAGTCAGCTGACCGCGTACAAAACATATATGCAGCTTGGGGACCATTTTGTCAACAGCTCTCAATTCTATTCTTTTCTATGCAGAGTGTCTGGTTTTGATGCTAAAGTACTCAAAAAGAACAATCTGAGAGAGTCGACCACCAACCATCAAATTCGAAGGGTTCTTCCTGAAATGGGTCCTCCAGGAAGTGGTGGTGCACGTACAGTGTCATCAGTAAGATATCTGCCGTGGCGATCTGAGGAGACCTGGAATGGAGACGTGTAATATTATAGGTGGGAATTATAAGTAACTGTTCGCCAAAAACCATCAACCAGTGCTAACGGAACTAACCTGCCACAGATGGTGAGGAGCTTTGTGTTCACGAGTAGCATAGCATGCTGCACGTTAGGTAGACCGCCACTGAGAACAGAGGACGAGAAGATATAACAGACTTTAAGACAGGGTGTTAAAACCAGAGCACTGAGCTAGTATTGTAAGAGCTAGTCTCTCTACGTGGAATTCCAACAGGAGGGCTGTATTCATTCTCCCTGTCTAAGCACGGTTGAATGACTGATCACATGTATGCAGTTCATTAACAACATTTCTCTATGTATGCACATGCAGTAATCCACACAATCATGTTACATAACCACACACACACGCATGCATGCACACGCACACATACGCACACACACACACACAAACAAACACGCGCACACACATGCATGTATGCACACGCACACGCATGCACACACACACAAACAAACACACACATGCATGCACATGCACACACACACAAAAGCACATGCAGCACAGACTTGTGGTTCGGGTCCAGGCAGTCCTTGGCTAGCTTCACCACCACTTCCTGAGCTGCTTGCAGCTGGCCAAACTGAACATGCTCCACTGCCTGCACAAGTGATATGGGAGACACAAATTGGAACCCAACTCACCATTGGCAGAACTACAGTACCAGTTGTGAGTATTGACATTCCACAGTACAATAGTGAGGTTTCATGCCTATTGTGTTAGATCGTCCAACTTGTGACGCCACTTCTAAGGCGAGGTCACAGTAGCCTCATTCTCAGGCCATGTGGGAGGAGAACGTGGCCTGGGAATGAGGCTAAGGTCACGTACCACCTGTCATCCTCACCTCCAGCAGGAAGACCTGGTCGGTACAGTAGAGTCTCTCGTAGGTTCTCAGCAGCCCGGTGAGCCGCTGCCAGGATAACTTCCTCTCTTCCACATCAGTGGGGTTCAATCTGGGCAGGGAGGGAACGATCTTGGTGCAGTGAGTGCTGAGTAACACAGGTCGGCATTCCCACTCTCCCCAGTGGCAGGAGAGAATGGGACGAGACTTAGTTGAGGATATATCAAGCATCTTCCTCTTCTCTTTACAACTACTCCCTTCAACCACCTCCCTATCTCTCTCTCCCCCCCCCCCCCCCCCCCCCCCCCCCCCTTATGTCCTCCTCACTGACTCCTGTGCCCATGGATTCTCTCTTGACTCCATTACAGGTCATTTGTATTGTGTATAGGTCATGTCATCTTGCTAGTCAAGCCGCTGTTATACCTGAAGGTTTCAAGGGTCAGAGCTAAGGTTGCTGTGTTATTGATCAAACACTGCCCACACATAATCGCCGTCCCCGAATGAGCCGCACCCCCACAAGTGTTGAATGAAATAGATGCCACCCTTGAATAGTAGAACCAAGGCTATTCTTCGAATTTAGTAGGATCGATTTCCACGTATTGGTTACTTCAGCATGAATGGAGCATTCCAATGATGTCCGTTTGCTGTAGGTTTAATTTTGACCCAAAATCACGAAAAACCATGGATTCCAAATACCAATTTTGGTTACTTCCAAAATTGGCATGTCATATCTGGTAGAGAATGGTTTCCAAAATGTGCCAATTTTGGCACAAAAACATACCTCCGAATGGTCAGACCTGTTATTAACCAACTGTTTTACGCTGTCCTCAGTTGTTGCTACCTACCAACAGTAGCCGCACAAAATCACATGAAACGTTAGCCACAGCTAGCCTCGTTCCCAGGCCGTCTGCCAGTCGCGCACACATCGCATACGCGACCTTTGAACCCTTGTCAGATAGCTGGCAGAAGGTCACGTATGCGATGCGCGCGCAACTGGCAGACGGCCTGGGAAAGAAGGCTAAGCCACAGCATCAATACTGTACTTGTACTGCACAATGATTGCTCCTTCCTACTCACTTCAAGTCTACTGGGCCATAGAGCAGTGTGACGATCCTGTTGAAGACAAAGAGCTTCCTGGTGAGAGTCTCCTCTGTGTCTTCCTCGTCTTGACTGAACGCTATGTACACATTTTCATTAAACTGAGACGGTGGGGTAGGGTTAGGAGGGGGTATGGAAGGAGGAAGAAATGTGGAGAGGAAGGAGGAGGGAGGAATGTGGAGAGGGAAGGAGGAATGTGGAGAGGGAAGGAGGAATAGGGAAGAGTGAGGAGAGGGAGTGTGGAGAGGAAGGAGGAGGAGTGAGGAGTGAGGAGAGGGAAGGAGGGAGGAGTGTGGAGAGAGAAGGGAGGAAGGAGTGTGCAGAGGGAAGGACGAGGAGGGAGGAGTATGGAGAGGGAAGGAGGAGGGAGGTGTGGAGAGGGATCGATGGAGGTAGGAGTGTGGAGAGGGAGGGAGGGAGGAGTGTAGGATGGAGGAGTGTAGAGAGGGAGGGAATGTGGAGACAGAAGGAGGAGGGAGGTGTGGAGAGGGAAGAAGGAAGAGGGAGGAGCGTGGAGAGGGAAGGGAGGGAGGAGTGTGGAGAGGCAATGGTCAGGATTAATACAATCTCCTGTTGACTGAGGCAGTCTCATGTTGTTAAACATTGCTTCTCTATCCCAGGGTGACGTGGACATGTTTGTATGCAATGAAGACACTCACCTTATGGAAGACAATGAGGAAGCCATCTTCCCCCTGGATGGATAGCACTGGTTTCTTCAAGCTATTGAGTACGCCCTGGAGAGAGGGAAAGAGCTTGCACTTCAGGGAAGGATGCCTGCTACTCCCATATACACAACAATTGCCCTTTAGTACAGGTATGTCACTTGTTAGTTCAGTAGACCTTTCTCAATCATTTCTTGGGATGAGGGGGGGGGGGGGGGGGGGGGGATATTAACAGTCCCCCAAAAGTAGCGTACTAGTAACAAACACTTCAATGATGAAGGTCCGTTCGTTGTTCTTGCAATGCTGAGTTCTGTCTTGGTACATTGCCCATGAACAGTTGCTTCCCTCTGCCCGTGACATTGCTGACATGGTAAACTGTAGCCACTTTAAATGCCAATCACAATGTTGTCTTATTGGAGGGAGTCTGAACTGTCTGACTGCTTAGTTTGGACTACTATACGTTCAGCAGAACATGCAAGGGTTGTAGTCTTTGGGGCTAATTTTATTTCAACGTGTGTTGTCTTCTTCGGTGTATAGCAGATGAAAACCACACAGGTTGAAACACTCTCCCACCCAGGTAATACGCGAATTGAAACGGCAAAACATTGTTTCATTTCTAGCACGGAGCAGAATAACTCACAAAGGAGGTGTTGAATGGTAGGAAGAACATGCTGAGAGCATCCCGAACGTCCCACTGAGCGGAAATCTCTTCTGCCTGTAGCGGTCAGATACACAGCAGCAGTCTGTCAGTGCACACGGTCATCAGTTCACTAGCCTCGTTCCCAGGTCACGTGGGAGGCCTGGGAACGAGGCTATGAGGGCTGGGCTACCAGTATCAATACCTGGTACCACCTGTATCAGTAGTTGCTGAAGGTACATGTACAGTAAGTTCAAAGCCCATGCACAGTGTGTCTCTAACTACTAGTCTCGGTTCCTTAAACTTGAAAGAAGGAGGGTCTGGTCAAGTTGGTACTGAAGGCCATAGTATGCTGGGCACCAAGACGCCTGGTTACCAGTGTGTCCTGATTATTGATACACTGATGTAGGTCTAGCTGAGTTTCATATCAGTGTATCAATAATCAGGACACACTGGTAACCAGGCGTCTTGGTGCCCAGCATACTATGGCCTTCAGTACCAACTTGACCAGACCCTCCTCCTCCTTCTTCGTAGATGGCTAATGAAATATGGTCAAGAGCTGGATATACCACACCCACTCCTGCTCATGCCTTCTGAATCCATCACACGTTGAGCTTGGAGTTGTGTAGCAGGTAGCTGCAATACAACTCAAGTTTCAATGGGCTCAGAAAGCTAACAAACTCTAACCTAATAGGCTATGCTGAACTCACTGATGCTCCAGATAGCTGCTTCATGCGGTCGAACAGATAACCTCCCATCTCCCTGTCCAGTGAGTAGAAGGCCAGGTCCGACCTGTCGTCGAAGACAACCAGGCCTTTCATCTTGCAGCACCTGTTTTCAGGCTTTATCTACATCTGTCATCACAGTCATGGCGCTGCATGCAGAGGTGAGTTTGTTTTGCTGTGCTCTAAATAGAGCGCAAACACGTGACGGCGCGCGCCGTTTCGGTTGGCCGCATCGCGCATGCGATGAGGGCGGGGCTCACCGTAGATAATCTATGGGCTGTGTTCAAGATCGGCAGCACGAGCGCAGTGGGGAACCATGATGCCAAGAAATCGCTACATGCTAACAGAGCTTCTGGTACTACTTTACTGCTCAGGTAGACTGTGTAGGGAGAGAGTATACCTTATAAGGAGTATTGGTTTTGTAATACAATTATGTATCAGTGCACAACATGACACCCAGGCTGACATGTATGTACGAAGTAGGTTCCAGTTGTACATATCAACTTTCACTTTAGTAGGGCCGGAGATCCCAAACATTTTTCAGGAGTCCGCCTGTGTATATGCAACATGCCAGTGAAATGGCCGAATTGTAAACATGCAAGTAGACTCTCCTTGTAGTGAGAAGTCATCATATGTAGCTACCTTGAGCTGTCCCAGAAGAGTGATTGTCCAGGGGGATATCCATCTCTGGACTAAAAGACTGGTCTTCTGTTTTAGTAATTTTGTTTAGCAGCTCATGTAAGGCCATTCTAAGAGCTATAACTTAACACTGTTTATTAACGGTGTTGTAAGGATTGGAAATAAGTCATAGCTGGATACATTGTCAATAATTGTCTAGTACATCAAATGTAGATTTTGTCTCACACACACTCCTCCTAAACAGGGCTCGCATTTGCATATTGCCCTGTCATCATAATGCACGGAGTCCTCATGGAGTATCAGGGAATGGAAGAGCTGGCAGGATATATTCAGGATGCCCATCCCGGCACTGAAGTCTATAATGTGGATGCTTACAATAACCAGGTAGTGTGTAGTTAAGGGTGAAAGTACACAGTGATTCTTTCCATTGTTGGTAAAATAGTATGTCAATGATCATTGTTAGACTGGTGTCCAAACTTCCGTGAATAGCAAAACCTAAATTTGCTTTGATGTCTTACAGAACAGCGTCAAGGATATGTGGACACAGGTCAAAGGTGTGCAAGCCATAATCCAGCCCATTTTTGATAATGCTACAGATGGTGTGAACATGATTTGCTACTCCCAAGGTACGTATATATTCAGTGACTGTACTGTACCTCTCCAGGAAAAAAAAACACACCTGCTAAGTACCGGTATATGGGACATGCACTGTTAATCATGCAATACAAATCGAAATAGCACTCCGACTTATAGTGTTGCCTTCTACACAGCTTAACGATTTCCTTTGCGTCTGGTTGCAGGTGGTCTGATCTGCAGAGGCATCCTAGAAATGTACTCCAACAATGTGAAGACCTTTATCTCTCTCTCAAGCCCTCAGGCAGGACAGTACGGAGGTACACTCATCCTGTAGGCTGTAGCCAACATAGAAGCAAACTCTGTGTATACTTGCAGCACCTAACTCCACTATCAATGGCAATCCAATCTCTCCTACAGACACTGAATATTTGCAGTTTCTCTTTCCAAACTACACAAAGGGGCACATTTATTCGTCAGTTTATATAACTTATGCCTTTGCTGCAATGCTTTTATTATGAACTCATGCAGTTGATACAAGCATGCTAAACACCATCATCACTTTCTCTTGTACATTATGTAGGCTACTCTACTCTACTATTGGACAGAGACTTTCTGTAGCAAACTACTGGAATGGTGAGCCTTTGCAGTCCATGGATGTGGGTATTAATTATTGTAATGCACTTTGTTCCACATGCAGACCCCCACCACCAGATGCTCTATAAGCAGTATTGTATATTTCTTCCTTTCCTAAACAATGGATCAAATCCAGGTTGGTATAATATCTGCAGTCAAGCAGTGGCTACATCAAATTGAATGACTGTATACCATTTGCTTATCAGACTACAAAACAAATTTCCTCTCTCTGGAGCAGCTGGTGCTCATTGGAGGTCCTGACGATGGTGTCATCACCCCCTGGCAGTCCAGGTGAGGTACAGAGTCATGCATGTTCTCTCTTCTTTCCGGGAAAAAAATTGTCGTTCGGGAATAAATCTTGCATGAGATGTTGTGTTTGTATATTATTGTACACGTTGCATTGTTGCTGCCGCATGGTATACTATAACTATACACAATGCTACTGCTAGTTAATTGTGCTTTATCCTTGTATGTTGCTGCCTTGATCTAGTTATTATGCCACTTGAAGCATGAGTCTGTTGGAAGCTTTTATAGGACGATAAAAGTGAAAGTGAAAACGTGCTCAAAGTTTCATGCTTTACAAATATATTGACCGTATTGGCTTTGCTTCTTTTATAGCCATTTTGCATTCTACGATGAAAATGAGAAGGTCCTTCCAATGACATCACAGCTTGTAAGCATGATACCAAGCACATGAATAATATCTTGCATGGTTTTTTGAGTGTCACATATCATCACAAGTATAGCTAGTAGCTAGCCACATGCATGTCAGTCTCAGAGCTCAAATTCGGCCTGAGTAGTACTAGTTGGTATACCCCTGCAGACTGATAATATAATTCTCGTCTGTGAATTTTCCGTTGATACCCTCTAGTTCTATGTGAAGGACACGTTCGGTCTGAGGACATTGAGTGAGACTGGCCGGGTAAAGGTGTTTGAGATCCCAGGAGTGCAGCACCTCCAGTGGCACCATAGCAAGCCAATCTTTCAGCAGTACATTGAGCCTTACCTCAAGTGACCCGATTGTGGTTGTGTGATGTATGTTTGTATACATTTTTGTGATGTTGCAAAGAATATTCAGCTCGAGAAGTGAACAGAAGTTCTAGCCGAGATCAGGACTGAGGTCCATACATGGGGTATTCATGGACACTCATAGCTACATACCTAGCTACATACATACATACATACGTGCATACATACATACGTAGCTACATAACATCATCACAATTATATAGTTCAACTATATAATTGTGATGATGTTATGTATGTATGTATGTATGTATGTACGTATGTATGTATGTATGTATGTAGCTAGGTATGTATGAGTGTCCATGAATACCCCATGTATGGACCTCAGTCCTGATCTCGGCTAGAACTTCTGTCACTTCTAAACTTGGCAATAAATAAGTAGGCTAACGTAGGCCTTGGGACCACTATACAAGAGTTCTGCAATCTTAGTACATCTACAATAATGTGTAGCACACATAATGTGTAGCACACAAAGTAGTGTGACTGGTGCATGTGGATGAACATCTGTTGTGCTGCTTTGCTATATTATGGTGACGTCATTTAAGAAATGTGGGCGTAGTGTGGGTGTGCGTGAGGTGATGTCATCGGTAAATAAAGGCGCAGCGTCTACGATATCAGAAGAGTACGTCGGATAGCGCTTCGACGAAAAGCTGACTGATGGCGTCCTGGTTTGTGGCACTCACTGTCCTGGCATGGCAGTGCACACGTAAGAAAGGCTTTGGGGCATATTACATATACCTGCTAGCTATGATCTATGAGATTGAACTGATGGTCCAAACTTGGCAAAGTTTGATACACGCCGGAAAGGGTCTGACATTAATTTGTTGTCTATACTGTAAGATGCATGGCTCTCTACAATGCTATGCTATGAGCTACCCTTGAATTGCCTCGTTCCCAGGCCTTCTACCGTTTACAGTATGCAAAATGTAGGTGTAGTAGAAGGCCTGGGAATGAGGTTACCCTTGACACTATTTTAGGTAGTGTCCTGCATCTATAAGGCATGCACTGTATTTTTAGAAGTATCACAACGGCTAAAATAAAACCACTATTTGGGCCACTATTACGATACATGATGTAGCCGATGAAATATGCAACAGCTTGACAATATGTAATTGACCTGCTTCAAGTGGCAAATGTATATGGTAGTCTGGTGTTTTTTACAGTCCTTCTCACCCTCCAACTCCTCAGAGCTGATATCCGGGTACCGTCCTGTCATCATCATGCATGGAATCCTCTCCAATGATGTAGCAATGACTCAACTTGTATCGTTTGTCAAGACGGCTCATCCTGGGACTGAGGTCCTCAATGTGGCCGCCTACAATGATCTGGTACGTATACGTTTCTGCCACATGTACAAACTGGACTAATTTATAACTTGCTGGATTTACTCACCCATATATATCATGCAGTAATTCATTTGTGTCTTGCCAAATGGTTGTCTACCTAATCTTGGAGCATCTGTTGAAAGAAGACATACAGTAATGCACTCTCAATACACACAAGGTCAGCATGGCTACAGGCCCCAGGTTGGCTGGATAGGAGTTCTTTCAGTAATACATGTTGATCTTCCAAGAATACCTAAACAGGAGCACTATAACAGACCGATAAAGAATTCATCTATTTTGCTGTGAAAGTGAAAGTGCTGTCTACACCACTTCCACGGTTGTGGCTGGGCACGTGACTTAATATAGCGAAACTGTTAATCACCACCACCACCACAAGTTGAAAGTTCATATGCAATCAGATGGCAGCCTTGCCTCAAGTGGTGATTGTAGTGCATGTCAGCAGATATTCCTTTTGCTGCAAGGCATCCACTGGTGGTATCACATTCTGTCAGGTGGATGTGTTAGCATGGCTGTGAGTGCATGCAGTGCTCCTACGTAGCTGGCATGGGTAGAGATTTAAATTGCATGAGATGAACTGTATATTCACTTGAACATGAAATCGGTAACAAGCAATGTATGTACTTATACAGTAGTGCTGTGTAAAGTCACATGACTACTTGACTGAATAATCACAAGCAATGTATGTACTTATTCAGTAGTGTGTAAAGTCACATGACTACTTGACTGAATAATCACAAGCAATGTATGTACTTATACAGTGTAAAGTCACATGACTACTTGACTGAATAATCACAAGTAATGTATGTACTTATACAGTAGTGCTGTGTAAAGTCACATGACTACTTGACTGAATAATCACATGACTGCTTGATTGAACAATCACAACATAGTTAACACTTGTCAGTCCAGTGAAATACAAACTGCATGTTGTGAACTATGTACTGACACATTGTTCAGCAACAATGACTAAATATATATAGTCATGCACATGTACTGACAATCAACAATTGCATGCATCTATATTTTATAAACTGCATAGTATAAAGATGCTCAAATCATATGAGTTACACATTGTGTGCCTTCCCATACATGCATATAGAGAGTCAGATCTGAAATACCATACTGGCCTTTTTTGGGCAGTATCAGTTTGCAGGCATTTGGCATAGCATTAGCTCATCACCACACACATTGCCTCTGGCCACTAGCTATTCACCCACCCACCAGCCGAAGCCATCCACCAACTATCCTCCCTGAACCGCAGTCAGTATCTATGGAAATGCTGGGAATTTAACCAACTAAAATGAACCCTACCAAGTTAATTCCAAGTCCACTTTCTGCTAATCACATGGCTGTCCAGTTCCCTCTCTATCTACATACCTGCTCCATCCTTTATTGCTATACTTCTCAATGCACGTGCGCTCAACTCTTTGCAATATCAATAAAATGTGCATTAGTGTTCGTGAATATTGCACTGTTTGTATTGAAATGCCATAGAAAATATTTCATTCACATGATTGTACCAAACAGTGGCTCCAATTGATTATCAAATCTTAGTGAAAGGTGTGTTATCTATCATGTGATCCCTGTCCTATAGGACAGTCTAGAGGACATGTGGACACAGGTCAAAGGTGTGCAGGCCAAGATCCAGCCCTTCATTAACAATGCTACGGACGGTGTACACATGATCTGCTACTCCCAAGGTGTGTATCCTTATATACTCTTTGCGAATGGCTCTGCCAATTCCATTGTTGGGAGGATGATGCAACAGCTGACTGTTGCATCTTCTGCCTTGAGGTTTCAATGGTTAATTATAATAGCATATCAGTAGCGATGGGGGGATTGAGGGTTGGGGAGGGGGACTTCCAAGTACGATGGTTTGTAAGCACTTTGTGCTAATCATGAAGTGTAGTTTGCAGTTTAGTTGGGGCTGTAGTAGAGTACAAAATTACTCATATCTGTACTTGCTATGCATGCACGAGTGAAGCTCTAGTACGGCATGTTCTTGCATCTGGTTGCAGGTGGTCTGATCTGCAGAGGCATCCTGGAAATGTACTCCAACAATGTGAAGACCTTTGTCTCCCTCTCCAGCCCTCAGGCAGGACAGTACGGAGGTATATTCATTTCTGACTACCCCGTTAGTTTACTCTCATTTGATTCAGCCTTGCATTATCTGTCCAATCCCTATTCTCTACTCCCATTTGATCCACCTGCTTCGACATGGGAAGTCTAATGGTAATGAACAAGATGAGAGTAGAAATGCCATTATGGGATATCATGTCACATATACAGCGGAAGACTCAGAGAAATTTCATATCCAGCTTGGCAGTGGATATCATTCACTTGCCTTCTGGTAGCTGTCTCCTGGAGAGACATGCTCACTCACCTTTCTGAGTTTTCAGCTGCTCTGTCCTGCATGGTCAGCTCCCCTTCTGGAAGGAGTCTCATCTATGATATTGCTCATTTGTCTTCGAGCATTCTTCTAGAAGGAGCATTTCTTGCACTTGCTCCCTAGCTTGGCAGCCATCCTAACTTGGCTTAGCTGTTATCTGTGACATCACTGTTTACTGCTCAAGAGCAGTGACGAAGTCACAAATTTGATCTAACCAACTTCTAGTAGTGTCTACAGGCTGCATGGCAACTCATGTCGCATGCATCATTCTGCACACATGGTATGCATGTGGGACACTCAAACAAACAAATGCATAGCAATCGTAGAACCACAGAGCCATGTGCTTCATGCTCACCCTGTCAACCAATGCAAGCATTAACACAAACTACAGAGTGGGCATATACAAAGAGTAATAATTAAATGTTGTGTTTGTGGTTGCACACACAACCGGGAAGCCAGCGTTGGGATGGATTAGCTTGCCGATTGGATTGACCCAAGGAATGCTGACGTTGCTGTGTTTTGGCAGCTCCAGAGAATTGTGACTGGCGACATTGTTGAAACCTATCCCCTGGTGAAATGTTTTTACTTGCAGACCTACATAACAACAAAATGTCTAGCCTCGTACCCAGGCCTTCCCCCCGCGATTTGAAGGCCTGGGTACGAGGCTACATAATATCATATTGCATCAGTCCATGATACAGGCTGGCTGAATCACTCCAGCTTGCCTGTAATCATCACAGAATTGCATGCTTCTCCCTCACAGACACTGAGTACTTGAAGTTTCTCTTCCCGAATTTATTGAAAGAATCAATCTACTTGTTAGTCCACTCTCTCAGTAACACATAATTTGCATGAGTTATACAAGTAGTTTATGCTGACTGCTAGTAGGATGACCTTTTGGGAGGAATATTAGATGGGAGACGTTCAAGGGAAGCGATTGAGACAGAGTAGGAACAAGGAAGTTTGGAGAAAGGAGGGTGAATGTACGGACAAACAGGGTTGGAGGAGGAGGACGGAGGAAGGAGTAATTAGATTACCTGAAGGGTATAGAGATAATTAATGCAGCCATGATTTCACCTCCTCTTTCATCCACAGATTATTCTACAATGACCTCGGCCAGGACCTCTCTGTGGCTAATTACTGGAATGGTTGGTCCATGTTAGTTCTTACTTTTGGTTGCAGTGTGCAATGACTTTGTGGTAGGTTTTATATCATGCTAACCATATTTGAAGCCCTTGCACACAGAGGAATGTGCTGTTCTAATAATGATATTACGTTGATGTCATGGCCAAGACCACTAGCTCAGGAGTTCTACACATAGACATCCAAGAGTTTGTACTGGCAGATTACTTTTCACCATGCAGTCAGATTCATGTTATCAATTCACTATATAAATGTAGTGATTGTGTAACTGTGTTTCAATTGCAGATATAAAGTCAATTCGAATTCCAATTGCAATTGCATGAATGGAATTTACAAATCTGAGTACGATGGCCCTCTTCAAGCATTATTGAACTAGCAGTGGGTTGCTGTCTCCTATGAGTCCTATCTTGTCACCTTGGGTTGGCTTCTCACCCCGCAGACCCCCATCATCAGGACCTGTACATGAAATACTGCAACTTCCTTCCTCCTCTCACCAGTGAAGCCACTGCAGGTACGTATAATTATACAGAATTGCAGCTGGTCACAGTAAAAACTTGAACAATGTAGGCTCTGTTGAAACATGGTTCGCGAGGTTGAAGCACACGAAGTGCACGAGCTAAGAGAGTCTGGTGGCATTCCCCCAGAAAAAATTTGGATTTGCACCTTGAGATGATTTCTTGGAATGCAAGGCTTCAGCAACTTATGGCCAATTCCAAACCTAGTCAGATTGAGCATAGTATTGGTGCGGCGGCCATAGCGACAGGTATTGTGAATGTGAATCACTGCTTGCTTACAAATTAATCATCAGACCAATATTGATCATTGTTAGCACTCTACAAACTGATTGGTACTGCTAACATTTTGGCATCATCCTGTCTAAAGTGACGAGACCCTGGGTCTAAACTAGGCGAACTGGTGTTAGTATAACATGTCTACTGCGAACTTTGCATAGATGGCATTGGTAGGTCAGTCCATCCTCAGTACAACCCCCAGGGAGGGTCTGGTGACTATGCAAGTAAGAGACTAGTGCCAAGTACCTTTGCAGCATCCTCAAAATCTACATCCGATCAACACTCTCTATCATTATGTTCATCAGACCTTCCTTTCTTGACTTGTACTAGTCTATTGAGCTAGACCAATTCTCTCGTTTTCCGGTCTAACTCAATAGACTAGACTAGTACGTAAGTTGGGGAGGGCCTGAGAACCAGACTAGGCACTAGCATGAAATCCTGGGATTTTATCACTTCCCTCACAGCTAGCTAAGAGGCTTACTGTAGCTCCTCACAACACTGATAGGTAGAAGATACGCTTATGACACAATCATTCAATGCAGCCTACAAGACAAACTTCCTCACTCTGGAGCAGCTTGTGCTCATTGGAGGTCCTGATGATGGTGTTATCACCCCCTGGCAGTCCAGGTGAGGTACTGCATCCAAAATTACACTGTTAACTCCTTCTTTGTGCAGATACGGATAATAAATTTTCTCCTCACTCTGGCTAGATTAGATATATATGTGCAGCCTGCATGGTATTTGACTTGTGTGTGTGCTTTTGTGCGTGTACACACAGTCATTGTGCATTGTAGTGACGGTTGTATTGGCATCTGAATTCCTTCTACATGTAGCCACTTTGCATTCTACGATGAAAAAGAGAAGGTCTTACCTACAACGTCACAAGATGTAAGCGGACACAAATGTATAGTGATGAACACTTTCTATCTACTGTTGCAGGCAGTAGTGAAATTTAATCACACTAACATTTTTCCATTAGCTACTAATGGCCTCAATTAGGAAACCTGTATGTTGCCTCAAAATCAAGTCCTCTTTATCCCCCTCCCTCTTTTTCTCATCCCTTCCCCCTCATCCCTGCCCATCTCTACTTCTCTCTCTACTATCTATCCAACCATTCATCTCTCCCTCCCGTCTCATCTCTTCCCTCTCTCTCTCTCGCTCTCTTTCCCTCCCTCCCCCCTCCCTCCCTCCCTCTGTCCCTCCCTCGCCCTTCCTTCCTTCCTTCCTTCCTTCCTTCCTTCCTTCCTTCCTTCCTTCCTCTTCTCCTCAAGTTCTATGTGAAGGACACATTCGGTCTGAGGACATTGAATGAGACTGGCCGGGTAAAGGTGTTTGAGATCCCGGGGGTGCAGCACCTCCAGTGGCACACAAACCAATCAGTCTTCAACTGTTGCATGGAACCCTATCTCAACTGATTGTGTGGAGATAGTATACACATTTTGGGTTTTGTATTTATTTGTGTATAATATGTATGTGTGTGTGTGTGTGTGTGTGTGTGTGTGTCTGCTTCAAATGTTTCTTTGTAATGCTAACCATCACCTAAACTACCTACTATCTGTACAAGATTTGCTGTTCTGCTGAAGACCGTTACCTGTCATTACGATTACAATTTATAGTGACCAACCATGACTTCATTTGCTGCTACACGGATTTGTTCAAAAATGACTGCTGTTCATCGGGCACACTGCACTAAAAAGCAGTAGCTAATAATGTGTTAGCTTAGCTGCATTGATCCGGTCTCTCATTCTCTGTTGAGAAACGCACATGTGCATGCCAAGAATCAAGTTCTCAGGATTCCAGGTAGCTAGAGATTGTATATGAATTTGCTGGAAGCTAGAATCGTGCAACAATTAATCCATGGTACTGGGTAAACACTTCAAAGCAGGTTCTACAAAACTAACCTGACATTCTTCAGTACGTCACATAATTAGTTTACTGTTACATGCTGTATTCCCACGAGGTGCTGAGTAACAAGTAATTCACAGAATATTGTCACTTGACTGAGTGTCTCATAGAGATTGTAAATGAATTTGCTGGAAGCTAGAATCATGCAACAATCCATGGTACTGGGTAAACACTTTAAAGCAGGTTCTACAAAACTAACCTGACATTCTTCAGTACGTCACATAATTAGTTTACTGTTACATGCTGTATTCCCACGAGGTGCTGAGTAACAAGTAATTCAAAGAATATTGTCACTTGACTGAGTGTGGTCCCCAGACCATCCCACTGCAAAGTTGTCGTGCATGCCTAAAATGTCATGCTCATTAACCTCCCACATAAAGGGCGTATTGTGAGCAGTTCAAGGGCATAGCTACAGTTATTGTAAGCAGTCAATACAAATTCAATACGAAACTTATCGTTCCCAGGCCCCTCCCAGCTTCACTACATTCAGTGTCATACTAGCTACAAGTTTTAAAGAAATGCTACTGCAAAGTTAGGGCCCTCACTGTTGCAGCTTTCTCACCCATTGGATTTCATGCCAGTACTTCTTTGCAGGATTTGCTGTTTCTGCTCGAAAGACAGTTGCCTGTAATTATACTCAAAGGTGACAACATACAATTACTTGCATTTACAGATGAGAAATGACTGCAGTTCATTAGGTACACTGCATTAAAATAAGCAGTAGAGTTAGCTTACAGTTGCATTGATCCTGTCTCCGTGAGCTTATGTTGAGAAACACGTTCATACCAGGAATTATGCCCGAATTATGTTACGTATGACATTGTATAAAAATGAATTCATTGGAAGTGGCAACAATCCATGGTACTGGGTAGGTACTTCAAAGAAGGTAATTAACTACAGCAACATAATTAATAGGTTACTGTTTCACGCCATGAGTAATAAGCAATTCACAGACTATATTCTCACTTGACTGAGTGTGGTCCCACTGCAGAGTTGTTGCCTAACTGAATGTCATGCTCATTAACCTCCCACATACAGTTTGTCACTACCACCAAGGACTTATCATCCAGGGCATACAGTTACTGTAAGCAGTCAACACATTCAAATTCATGATTCCAATTTCAGTTTTACTATTAATATTATATATTACAGTCTATGTTGAGAAATGTGTATACCAGGAATTATAGGCCTCCAGGAGGCTAGTCTGTAATATAAGACATTGTTAATGAATTCGTTGGAAGTGGTGTGAAATCAACAATCCATATCATTGTGGTAAGTAGCTACTTCAAAGCAGGTTCTACAGAATCAACTTGACATTCCACAGTAACATAATTATACGTTACTGTCGATGTACGTTTATTCCCATGAGGCGCTGAGTAACAAGTAATTCACAGACTATATTCTCACTTGAGTGTAATCCTCATGCAGGTCATCCCACTGCAGAGTAGTTGCCATATACTGTTACAGGTGGGCAGCTCAAGGGCATACAGTTACTGTAAGCAGTCAATGGCTACCATGACTAGTACTCTACAAGCATGTGCTGGCAGTGGAACCCTCAATTGGGCGCACGTGCACATTTCAATACAGTGTTACTATAATTGTGCACATCAAATCTTACACATACTGCTAGTTCATATACAAAGTGTGAAAACAACTATTATATAATATTTTATGCCATTCCATTGTCATCAATGCTCACCTATCAAAAAGAAGCTGATGGTCTGGGAATAGCAGCTAATGCACATGCAACATTACCTATAGCCTCGTTCCCAGGCCTACCCCGTTTTTTCTGTTCTTCGGTTCCGTTGACAATATTATTGTCAACAGAAACCAAAGAACAGAAAAAATGGGGTAGGCCTGGGAACGACGGTAAGCATTACCCTAATTCTTACTTGTTGTGTATATATACACTGAGGAAAGTGAATAGATGTGCATGATAGCTAGTAATTTTTTCCTTTGCTTTTGTAATAATATGTCCTTTGTAAGACGATACCTTCCCAGACCTTAGCCTCATTCCCATGCCCCTGCCCAGCTTTTAGTCACTTGCAGTCGACGTAAAGCTGGGAGGGGGGCCTGGGAATGAGGCTGCATGCCCAGACCTCATAATGCATTGCGAGACTTCTACACTCGATCCCTTGGCTAAAACAGTGGACCAGATATTGTGAAACAATTTAGAACCAATTACCATAGTAACAGGAAACATGCAGCTATACCACATAGTGTGAAGAGAAAGACAGAAACATGATATTTCAGTGGACATAATGATAAACGATATCATATCCTAGGTAAGAGTACATCACTAGAGACTCCCACATGTGCACTCTGAAAGCTTTGTTAAATGGAGCATGCAGTTGCTTGGAGTATTCAGATAATCGTGTTATATATCTGCATATCAGTGTTGTAGTAATTGACTTCAAATGTAATATTCTCAATTACAATTAAAATCCCAATTACAATTACACAGATTCTTAGAAGTAGATATTACGATTACTGGTAAAATGTGCTCATTACAATCATTACATTTGCAATTGGTTGAGAACAGGGATGAGATTAGATTAAGATTTAGGATCTCAGAAGGGTCGCATGTTCACATTCTGAACATTATAACCGGGGCCCAAGAATTCTTGACCTGTAGATCTAGATTTAGTACACAGAACATTAAATTTTGTATTAATGTTCAATCAGCTTGTACGCAATAGCTTCATGGTGTAATGGAAAGTAATCTGTAATTAAAGCATCGAAGTTAATTACATGGTGTTTATCAAAGAATTACAGATTACAGCCACAGCTAGAGGTGAAAACTACCATTACAATTACTCTATCTGAAAACCTGTACATGTAATCATTATGTAATTAATTACTATAATAATTCAATTACTACAACACTGCTGCACATGCAGCTTTTCTGATAGTTAGCATGAACAGAAGCAGTAACAATACAGTGCAGTGGATGTAATATGGCATTGGATCCAGACATTCAATCTGACAGCAGCATTTTGGAATTTTACTGCAGAAGGTGGGCTCCCTAAAACTGTTTCAGTGCTGGCTCACTATACTGACAGACTGTTGGCCCAAA
The DNA here is from genome assembly GCA_963931865.1 of Axinella damicornis. NCBI lineage: Eukaryota > Metazoa > Porifera > Demospongiae > Axinellida > Axinellidae > Axinella > Axinella damicornis. The sequence continues at coordinate 4,225,272 of OZ007509.1, forward strand.
GATACAATGTGTCAATTCCACTGGTGAAACCATCACAAGTAATGAGCCAAGGAGACTGAAGGAGTTACCTGTGGAACTCTACATGCAGGGTCCTGGTCCTGCACAGTGCCTTCCTACTTCCTTTCCACACACCTGCTGGACCTGTCAAACCAAAGGATCCTGGAGGAGAATGCTCATTTACGTCTTTGCGTCTAACAGGTTTTATCCGTAGGTTTGACCCAACCCTTTGCTCATACGAATTCCTGTTTTTATTCATACACTATTTCTTTTTGGAACAACTTAGATTTTTCACTGGTTTGTTGCATCCTCCGCTTCTGCATTTATCTACATCTTATATCATGTATTAGCCTATGTTGCTATGTACAAGTATCCTTGTCTATTATGACAGAATTGTCATAAAAAAATCCGTTCAACATTCCAACTCAGACAGAACAGACTGTAAAATACCCAGCAACATTCATGCATGTACATGTGTAGTACGTATTTAAGTATTGGCAAGTAAAGTTACCAAAACACATTCATGCAGTCATAGATTTGCTTGTTCATTTACTTAGGAGTTGATCTCTCTTATCGACCTGGTCTGGTACACTAGAAATCCAGGCTGCTGTGTGCTACCGTCACACCTGCGCATGTTATGAAAATGACTGCTGTTCATCTGGTACTGTAACACTGCTTGCATTGATTTATGCCGTAGCTAATAACCCAAGTTGTGGATAGCCTGCTTGCAATGAGCCCTCTCATTCTCTGTGAGACTGTTTTGAGAAATATTTGTATCAGGAATTGTGTCCTCAGGCGTAGGTTTCTAGTTAGTTACAAGACATTCGTTGGAAGTGGTATGGAATCAACAATCCGCGTACTTCAATCAGGTAGTTTTACAGAACTTGACATTCCATAGTAACGGATTGGGGTAATGTTACATGCTTTATTCGAATAACAAGACTGGTAGCTAATTCATTTATGCCACAACTTTGCAGTGTGAAAGCCTGAGAATTACACCGTAAAGTAAAATGATACTTTCTGTGAACTACTCATGTACCTAACGAACAATTCATTAGAACACACTCCTCCAACCCAAATACACTATAAAAGAGCCCACGGTTAGCTAATCATCACACAAGCAAGACTTCCACAGCCGATTCAAACTCGAAAGAAACGAGACACAGCAAATCAGAATGGAGAAGGGACTGGTTGCTCTGTTGCTGTTTTGCTACATTGGATTTCTTGTCACCGGCAGCTCTGCCCAGCTTCCTGAAGCAGAGATGCAGCATGAAGCTCTGGAGGTTTTGGAGCAAACACTTGAAGGAGCACGAAACAATCAGGATGGTGGCTTTCCTCTAGTTGAAGGACAGCAATGGCCCTTAGAAACTGAGCAATCAAGCAGTGGTGGTGTTGTCTACACACGCTGGGGACTAGAATCCTGCCCCAGTACATCCACACTCGTCTACTATGGAAGAGCTGGTGGCGCTCACTACACTCATCCGGGTACGGCTAGTAACTATATCTGCATGCCACATAACCCAGAATACTACAGTTCTGGAACCCCTGGCACGTATCCAGCATACGTCTATGGGGCTGAGTACGAAACGTATGGCAGTACACTAGCTAACCTTGTAAACCATAACGTTCCTTGTGCTGTGTGCTACGCAAAACGAGAGGCTATGTTGATGGCGCCGGCAAAGATCACCTGCCCCAGCCAGTGGACCCGAGAATACAATGGCTACCTCATGGCCTCGTATTATGGCCATGCCTCACCCAAGACTTTCGTCTGCGTGGACAAAGATGCACACCCAGTGCGTGGTGAAGCAGCAAATCACGATGGCGCCCTGTTCTACCATGCCAGGCTAGGTAGTTGCCACGGTTTGGATTGCCCCCCTTATGATACGCACAAGGATCTGTCATGCGTTGTGTGTACCAAGTAGCTGTCTTCAGCAAGGTGCTCACAATTGCAAGACTCACGAACTTGGAACTGTAAGTAGGTTAGTAGCTAGAGCTCAATATAGAATTGCTGACTCAAAAGCTAGTATCTTCCTAGACGTTTTTTTTTGTAGCTACATAGCTACATGATTTCCCCTAGCAGTTATTTTGTAGCTTGTTAGTTTGTAGAAGCTGCCTAGTTCTATGCAACCTGAAGTGCCAGGTGTGTTTGTTTCTGAGGCTATATACTATTTGCAAGTGAACTCATTATCATCAACGCGCAGCGGTCATGATGCACGTGGTCGCAGCAATTAAAAATGTGATTGCTTAATTCACCCATGGCATGCCGGCAATCCTGCACAGTATTTTCTCATGGTGCCTTCGCATTCGCTCATGTGGATGTGATTCCATATGCACTCCACCTGAGGGATACCAAATTCCCTCAGGGTATTACTCAGGGGTTCCAATTTCCTTGGGTATATAGCACTGCACTGTAGCTAAACCAGGGCTGCCAAATCAGGGCTGCCAAATCAGGGCTGCCAAATCAGGGCTGCCAAATCCTTGGGGAATTAGGCACTGCACAATGGGGGTCAAAGAGATCGATGATAGCTAGCTATAGCTAGAAAAGGAATGGTGGTGAAGTTGTCGGTGATGGATATAGCTAGTATGTGGCCTTCACCACTTCCTACCACTTTGGTTGTCGAATTATGGCCATTTGGCGTAGTCCACATGCAGTGTACATGTGCGTACGTCGTATTCACTATCAGGGGTTCAAATTCTGGAGGAACTCTAATTCTTTGCAAGAGGGAAATGTATTTATGAATAATTAATGGTAACAAAAAGAAAAACTAATGTTATTGTTCTGAGGAGAGGAGAGTCTTCACCCTCTTGGCTCTTAGTAGGCATGCAATACCCTGGCCACACAGTAGTACTGACATTTGCCGGCCCGGGGTTCCATCCACTGCTTACCTGATGCTAAACTAGTTCAGTCCAGTATATAGACAAGTCTGCGTTCACTGATATTCTCGATTGGTAATATACAGACCTTTTATGACTCCTTGCAACGTAAAGCAGAATTCGTAAGCCTGGGCGCGTGCGTTGTGATAGGGTTTCTTTGTTGTGTGATAAGGCTTCTCAGAAACAAGAATGCGGAAAGGCCCAATTAATGCCAAACGCATGCAGTTGTAAAGCTACGTAGCTACATGTTGTATGTCATGGCGACTAGTTGCGAGCCTCGGCGTTGCAGCGCCTACAGTGATGTTGTTAACCCAACTAACCAGGTTAACAGTGAAAATAACTGCAATCATTCGCCCCAAATCAAGCCAGGTCGACGTCTACGTTTAGAGTGTTGTATAGATATGACAGCTTAAGAATAAGCCTTCTTTTTCTAAGACTGGGAACTCCATATGCATTGAGTAGAGCATTGTAGTTGGGGCGAGCCTGAGCGAGCCCCACATAGTCGTGCTCTCAGGGTGTCCGTCTGGTGGATGTCTGTTTGCTGTCCGTTTAGCGTATGACCGTATATCCAAGTGGAAAATTGAAATTTTGTGCCCGGCCCACGTGCTGCACGACAGTCTGAGACTCTGAGTTGAGCCTGCTACGTTTTACGCAGGTGCTACAAACTACGTAGTACTGCAAACTTGAAACTAGATCGCCATGAACGAATGGGCTCAGTACAGAAGCGACGAAAAAGCTGGGTGTGGGACTGGGAAGGAGGAGGCTACCACGAACTTGAAACTCAGTGCAGACAGCAATGACATGAATGAACGACAATTGGCTCAACGTAGTGTCGTAGTCTACGTACAACAAACTTGACACTCCACACTGAACGGACCATGAGCTGCGAACTTGAAACTGCAAACCGTCATCAAGCAGAGGCCCATGGTATACACCTACCTCGTACTGGTATTAACTTATGCTAGGCCGGGCTATAGGTCCCACCCCCAGCTTCCCTTATAAGCTGTGCCGCGCCGCCCTGGCCTTACCAGTTTCTGTGAATGGTTCAGCCAGCAATAGCCCACTTCGGTCACACACACAGTACTCACTTCCAACAATGCTGATCATGAATCAAAAACTTCATATACTGTCCAGCCTTCACTAATATATTGACATGCGGTACGTCAGGCGAGCCCCACAATGCCCTGCATTCTCCTAGTTACTGGACCATTGCTTAGTACACACTCTCATGGCAAATTTCTGGACAGCTTCTAGTGAATTGATTAGACCCTGCTGATGAGGGTCCCATGCGGGTATAGGTACTGCATACTCTAGGTCAGGCCGGATGCAAGACAGGTACAATTGCAGCATGGTGGATGGTGTGGCATGTTGATAGTATTTGCGATACAGTATTCCAATTTTTAACCTCGGCCCGCCCATGCGGGGGAGGTTCTAGTACTCATCGTGTGTGTCTGTCTGTCTGTTACCGCTCTAGCGGGCGCTGCGGGTACTTGACGAGCGAGACCAAGGTATCAAAAGAAAGCGCTCGACGTAAGGAACAAAATCAACATAGCAATTTGGATAAAAATGTTTAGTTCGAGAGTTATGACAGTTTTTAGCTCACCTCGAAAACTTTACTTGGTGCTTGTGCCACAAAATCGACATCAGCGGGTCACTAGCGCTGTTACTAGACTACTGGTACGTGAAGCGTGGCATCTAGCGACACCAGCGCTACCACAAACCAAGCGGCACAAAGTGACAAACTGATTAGCTATCGGGCTATAGTCTGGTTCCCGGGATCCCGATACCATGTACCAGACCCTGAACGCGCACCGGATGACACGTGATACTTGCACCATCGTGCCTGGGCTTGAGCACCATGAACTTCTGCCTCCTCGGTGGCGACAACAAGACGGAGACAGCTCGTGGGTCTACCGCCATGGCCGGTGACGTACCTGCTAGACTGCTTCAGCTAACGCTAACCTGACTCACAGTTGCACGAGTGTATGTTTAGTGCATGTAGTATCATAATTCTGTGGCTCATAATTTGCCCAGTCACATAATTGAGTCTGATGACAGTCACTGTATGAATGCAACTGCTCCATGCATGTCCTGCACGTGCACTTCGCTCAGGCAATGTCCTGCATTCCACTAGTAGATCTTATGGGTTCGCTTTGCTACATGAGGGCGAGGTTTGCACTTTAGCGCTTTTTCATTTGTCTTGCTTTTTTGCAGACTTCCATTACCTGTTTGGACCAGGTGAGATCAGATGTTATCCAGATCCCTAAATATTTATAAGCATCCACTCGTTCCAGTGGTGAACCATTTACTGTAAGAGCCACCGGCATGAATGATTGACGTCTCTTTGAGATTAACATGTACCTGCATTTGTCTTTGGGGTCAAAGGTCACATGCATATTGGTCGCAGTGTTCAACAAGATGTAACATTGTATAATATTAAACCGGAACTGAAAAGGTCTCTAACAATACTACATATACACACAGTCAGAGTGAGGCCATGGTCTTCTTAATGATAGCTGTAGCCTCAAGTAGCTGTTCCTCTGAGATTGTGAGGGGAGGAGCAAAGCGGATGATGTCGTCGTGCGTTGGTTTGGCCAGCAGTCCGTTGTCCCTCAACCTCAGACACACATTCCAAGCATTGATATCTGCATGGAGTCAGATAGTACATGCAACATGATGTACGTATTCACACGGGCACAGTAGTCTACATGTAGATGAAATACAACTATCAGCAAACTATCTACATGCACGCAACACACTGGAAATGACCAAGGGCGTACCGAAGGCGGCGAGAGGGCATGCAACGTACTAGACGGCAAAATGCTAAGTGTTATCAATTCTTACTTGTATAAGCACATGATCCGTAGACGTGCGTGCCTATGCGGTCATTTACTTGATGATGACCTTGGGTCATCAACAAGTAAGTGACTGCTAGCTACCAAGCTGAAAAACGGAGGATATTTCAAGTAACCTATTACTTGACCTACTTGGCCTACCGGTACAACCCTGGCCCTAGTTATGGTCCTCACACAGATAAGTAAGCAAGGTTGCCTGCATGCCCCACTATGCTAACACGTGACGTCCAAGGTGTACACATGTAGTGATGGACTTTTCCCACCTCCTTGCGGTTTGATGACCACGGCATACAGCAATCCTCTTCCCCGCACAATAGAGGCAAGAGAGGAATCGAGGGAAGAGAGCTCTCGCTGGAGGACAACTCCCAACTTTGCAGCATTCTCAGCAAGACCCTCCTCCTCAATCACCTGCGGGGTAGTTACGAAATAGTTATATCATGGTTTGCTAGGGTGTATGGGATTTGTACTCTGAATGCAGTTTTATGTATTCCCGAGGGCGAAGCCCGAGGGAATACATAAACGGTACAAATCTCATGCACCCTAGTGAAGCCATGGTAAAAGTATTCTGGTACCATCGCGCAGGATTCTACAACTCTTACGCAGCAAACATTATATACATCCAGACTGGCAAATCCCGGGTTATTTCTGTGAGGGTTCATTTCGACCATTCTCATGGTCATGGATAAAAATTCTACCCACGATGGTTATTTCTCGGGATTTGCCAGTCTGGATGTACATGTATACACTGTTTGTTGCGTAAGAGTTGTAGAATCCTGCACCATCGTACCAGAATAAAGAAACCCCACATCTCAACTGGCTACTTACAGACATGGGTGTGATATCATGAGCTATTATTAGCATGATGTTATCGTGCTCTAATAATAGCAGTTATTGTAGTATGCCAGTAACTACATGCATAACTGCTTTGCATCAGTATTTTGGAGCACCAACTCCATTTCGGGGCTATAGGGTCTAATCTACAATGATTAGCATTTAGCACCTGTACGCTATGTCAGGGCGATGAAGATTTAACCCGAATTCACTGACCTTCAAGGATTCTATGGCCACTCTGCTGGCTAGGGGGCTACCACCGTACGTTGATCCATGCTACAGAGAGAGAGGAAGGAAGGACTAGGATGACATGGTATGCTGAATAGACCTTTAGTGCCTCCACTACCAAACATGTAAGGGTGCGGCGCTATACACTACCCGTACCTTGAGCCTCAGGTTGATGATGGTGTGCATGCAGTTTCAAGCTCGACTCGTGCAGTTCGCAGCTCGTCCTCCGCTTAGTCTGCACTTTCAAGTTTGTAGTGTAAAATTTCTCGTTCATGGCGGTCGGCAGTTTCAACTTGGTAGTACGTACCTAGAGACCATTTGCTCACAGTGATCTGCAGTCTCAAGTTCGTAGTTCATCATTGCCATGCAAATGTAGCAGGCTCTCCACCCTGGGCCCCGTCGTGCAATGCTTTGGTGACTGGCACGTGCACGGCGCAACATTACGATTTTCCACTTGGATATACGGTCACACGCTGAACGGACACCAAAACAGACAGACAGTGGGACATCTTGAGATCACGACTATGTGGGGCTCGCTCAGGCTTGCCCCAACCAGCACTCCGACCCTCCTCATACTCACTACCAACCCCATCCCTTCTCATACTCACTACCAACCCCCCCCAATCCCTCCTCATACTCACTACCAACCCTCCAACCCTCTTCATAGTCACTACCAACCCCCCATCCCTTCTCATACTCACTACCAACCCCCCATCCCTCCTCATACTCACTACCAACCCCCCCATCCCTCCTCATACTCACTACCAACCCCCCAATCCATCCCTCCTCATAGTCACTACCAACCCCCCATCCCTCCTCATACTCACTACCAACCCCCCAACCCTCCTCATAGTCACTACCAACCCCCCACTGATCATTACCTGTCCAGGTTTGATGGTCAACATCACTTCATCATCAGCTAAGACACACGATATCTGCATATTAGGAAGAGATTACTGGAGATTACTAGAGATTACAGATTACCAGAAATTACTGGAGATTACAGAGTACTCAATTAGTAAGCCATGCTCTGCCCTCCTTGTCGGCAAGCGACATCAGGGGGAAGGGATAGGTAATTAGCCCTAAAGGTCAAAGGTCAACTATGTGTTCCATTACTTTATACTACAAAGAACTAAAACAAGCTACTCAATGCCTCATTACTGACTGACATTAAGAACTGATGTAGTCATGACAATTTCAGTTAGACACCTACGTATGACCAATGGGATCTTGGTAGTTCAGAAACTCTCAGGCCCTTAGCAGCGCCCTTGCTGCACTTGGGATGCTACAGCTAAGGGCTTTTGGGTTTCTAATTCATGATCATGGTGTCACCCTGGCAACCTGGAGTCAGAGCTATTTGTCTCTGGTGTCTACAAGGGAAATTCCCTCTCCATGGACGAATGCCAGTAGAAACCATTATTATCAGGTGTGCTGAAGGCTGAAGGCTCAACTTACTACCATTCGCTACCAAGGAAGATCTGCCCAATTAAAGTTTGGCCACTGTGCTCCAGAGACTACTCTGACATCTGTCAACTTACGTGTACATTCATTGTAGCAGCAAATCACGGCTATCGCGGAGAGTGGTGGATGCTAATCGATCATGTAAACTAGAGGTGCTCAGCAGAGCACACACCCCGTGCGATACTTTAGAAAGGATGCACGCCGCCTATACTACTATCGATTTTAATACAGCATGCACGATGAGATAGCTAGGTCCTAGGGCCTACCGATTTTAATACAGCATGCAGAATGAGATGTTAGAAACAGGGTGTGGTCAGGTTGTATAAATTAGAACAGGTTTCTCAGCCTCTCGAGTGGATCTCTGGTGTGAATTGTGTTACAGTATATAGACACCAGTATTGTTCTGAATTCTGACACTTCTATTCTGAACAATGCCTTCAACAATGCCTTCACTACTCAAACTGCTGATTTTGGTGTACTCCACAGACACATCCCCATCACTCTACCCTACTGGCGCATGTGCACGGGGTAATAAACATGGTGCCCTTTTCTTAAAAGAATGCCCACAACCCTCTTAGATAAATGTGTAAGGTGCACTGCCATAGGTGCTAGCCTTCAGTTTTTGATCGCTTGCAGTATGCAAAAACAGGTCTGGAGAATCTTCGTACGTAATCCATGTTGTTGCATACAGTAAGCAATCCAAAACCGGAGGTGTAGAAGGCCTGGGTCTTTCGTGAGACTATGGTATGCAAGTACTAAGTAAACCCTGTCAATTGGACTGTGTGAGTTTGAGCAGGGAACCTATTATGGTTTAGAAACACAAGGGCCCCGCTAACGATAACCGGTATCAAGGGATGAACCTAGATACATGTACTCACAGGAAAGGTTCCTCCAGAGAGTGCTTTCCCCAGGAGAACAACATCTGGTCTGACACCCTCGTGGTCACACGCCAACCGCCTACAAAAGCACACCCAAACATTGATGAAGGTGACACTCTCTGACACTACATTCCACATAAAAATTTACCAGACATAACAGGAAACAAAATGATGAAACCATATAGACCTTCCAGAACAAGTAACAATTGCCTTTGTTTTAGTACTCTACAAGTTCAGACTCTTTCATGACATTGTACCCACTCTTCAAGTATTTGAATGTCGGAAAATGTATGGCCAATTTTAGCAGTGTGCTTATTGTGCACAATGCAAAAGAACAGCATGCATGATGAACATTATCCTATCATCTCTACCTGAAATGACCACATGGCCCGTTTTTATTTTCCACAGCTCTTCCGCTTCTGTGTATTATTGTCACCGCAAACAAAGCACAAAACAGGGTAGGCCTGGGAGACTAGCTTACTCTCTTACCTTCCTGTTCTCCCCAGACCGCTCTGAATCTCATCAGCAACAAACAGTACCTAGGTATGTAAACAGAAGATGTGAACGCTATGTAAACCATTAGCCAGCTGAGTGACCAGGTCAACCAAAGAAACTCCTTCAGCTAAATGCTGTCAATTCCATTTTTAGCTTCGTTCCTAGGTAATTGGTAATTCTCCTAACTTGCTCTTTTGATTGGTCACAGTACAAGAAGTGTCTCATGCCTACACGATCAAAATGTGGACCCGCATTGATGCCATAGCTATCACCATAAGTTGTGCTCACGTTATTTCTGGAGCATATTTCTCGGACGCCCCTGAGGTATCCTTCCTTTGGCACTACTACCCCATTCTCTCCCTGGATGGGCTCCACCATGAACCCAGCTACATGGGGGTCCAAGCACACTTCCTACGTGTAAGGTATGTGTGTGTGTGTGTGTGTGTGTGTGTGTGTGGGAGTGCATGCGTGTGTGTGTGTGTATGTGGGGAGGGGGGCATGATATTGATGTCTGTGGAAGCACTCAGTTGCTGGTCAGGCACGTAATCACATGACACTGACTGCTAACAGTTGTAGTAACAAACTTGGCACTGCTCTCCAGGTAGTCGTGCACATTAAACTTTTCAACGCACACCTCCAATGCGGCCAGATCATCAAAGGGGATGGTGAGGAAATGGCTCAGGAAGGGACCGTATCCACTGTAGCTCTCAGGGTCTGTTGATGCAGTGACAGATGCAATGGATCTCCCGTGGAAGTTTCCCTCAGCAACCACCAACGTGGCCTGGTTCTGGGGGATCCCCTTCACATCATACCCCCACCTCCGTGCTAGCTTCATGGCTGTCTCTGTCGCCTCTGTGCCTGTGTTCATTGGCAGTAGCTTGTCATAGGCAAACAGTTTGGTGGCATACTCCTCGTACTCCCCAAGGGCATCGTTGTAGAAGGCACGAGAGGTGAGGGTGAGTTGATCAAGCTGTTCCTTCAGTGCCTTGATGATTCTCGGATGGCGATGCCCCTGGTTGAGAGAGGAGTATCCACTCAGAAAGTCAAAGTACCTCCGCCCTTCCACGTCCCAAACAAACACTCCTTCTCCTCTGCTCAGCGCCACCGGGATGGGGGCATAGTTGTGAGCACCGAACTTGGCCTCCCTGTCGAACACAACCTGTGAGCCGGTGAGGGACGCCCCATAACGTCTGTAGCTGGTACAGGTGCGCAGAGGGAACAGTATTCTCTTCAGGTTCGGGCTAAGGATCGAAGAGGAACTACAACAAAGCCTGAGGGGAGACGCCATCCCGATCGACCACACGGAACTGTTCACTAATTAAGTCCCGCAATTACTCGCGGAGGCTCGAGGGCTAGGGGCCGGGGGTAGGTACTAGGTACGGTGTGAGTTACGCCCCGTGCGTGCACGTGCACGGACCTCCGGCCCGCGCCGCGTCCATTATTGCCAGCCCCACCCTTTTTTTGCTCAAGTACAAGTGGGCCCCCCCCCCCCCCCCCATACCGCGCCGGCGCCGCCGGGTGCGGGCCACGCACGTGCCGACACGCCCCTGGCCTAGCTAGGAAAAGTGACCTAAATTAGTATGAGTGGGCGGACACCACTGAGACTTGGAGTTCAACTTCCTTGCAAAAGGTTGCTGACAGTTTTCAGTTTGTTGCGTTAGGTCATGTCAACTCTACCAGCAACTTCGGGTCGTCGCGGCAACTACTGCTTGCCCGGCACAATCAAACAAGGTTATCTCACTAAATCCCCTCCGCTGGAAAAGAAAAGCTTGATGAAGGTGAGTCGACGGTGGTGAGGGTAACTGTAAGTTCGGTTGCTCCTGCGGTGAAAACGTGAACGATGTAGGCGCTGTTGAAGCATGGATAATGTAGTACGCGAGGTAGAGGCATGCTCCCCCAAGAATTTTACACCACCTGAGATCGTTCTTAGAATGAAATTGCAAGATTTCAACAAACCTAGTCAGATCAAGCACATGCAGTATTGGTGCGGCGACAGCCGCACCTACTCCTACGGCCCTAACTAGTAGATCTACTGGATACTATACATCCTGTACCTATCAGCTTCGCGAACAAAGTAATAAATTATTAACTCATTCATGATTATCTAACGTGTTGTACTGGCTACTTGAAACCACTTATCTACAAGTAGCCACATGATTCGTATGTACGAATGTCTTTAAAGTCCGAGCTTTAATTTTTTATACTTGATACTAATGTTGATTATCAAAACTGAACTGCAAGGTTCTTATTATCTCGGGGTGAGTATGAGGAAATGACATTGGATCCGGAAGTAAGGAAGCTGATCAGCGGCCTGGGAACGAGGCTAGCCATTCAGAGGAGTGTGCCACCTTCGAATGGGCACATGGGGATCGGAGTGAAAGCAGACTGTAGATTAGAGGACCTGCTTTGGTAGGGGGAGATCTAGAGCAGCAGAAAGAAGTAGCTTTGGTTGACTCAGTTGGATTTCTGTGACCATGTGCTAGTCTTATGCATATGCATGGTCAGTGACTTAACTTTGTGTGAGCTGTGCTAACAGCAATATTCAAGTCCCTTGGGTGTGTTAACTCTTTACCTGTTAAGATAGCTACATGTATGACTAACCTCTTTCCCAGGCCTCCGCCCAGATTTTATCTCAACGGCTGCGAGGTAAAATCTGGGTGGAGGCCTGGGAACGAGGCTAAGCTATGACAGTGTTCGGCATCATGGTCTCCCATATGCTCATATGGATGGTTTCATTAAGCAGTCGCTTGTAGTTGGTATGAAGAGATTTAGTAGCCAATACACGTGAACTTGCAAGAGCAATGCTAGCCCCATTCACAGGCCTTCACCACTTGATCACTTGCAGCATGCACAAAATAATACGGACGGGGAAAGTCAACGAGAAACTGAAAGTCTCTGATTCCTAGCCCTATAGGATATGGGAGAGCCCAAGGCAATAATGACATCATACAGGAAAGTGCTTTCCTGGAATCATGACAGCTACCCTGCTCTTCAAGTACTGAAACTCAACTGGATAAACCCCCTGAGCTTCCTCATTGTGCTATATTAAACTACTGGGTGGCTAGCCTCAAAAAAAAAAAAAAACAACCAGGGTTTTGCACATTATGCTCAAGATATTCTCTTTCCCAATACTCCTAACCACTCCGTGTAGCTCGTTATGACCCCCTCCCCCCTCCCCCTCCCAAGAGAATGCAGAAAGATTATCTTACGGAACCTTCTGAGACCATTCATTTACATTTGTTTTGTGATCTTGTGGTTCACGGAACTATGACAACAATAAACACTGTTTCCTACCACTATGAGCTGACATTCTAATCTCGTGACATATACATGTACTTGCTGTGAACTCAAACAAAAGACAAGTACTCCCAGTACTTTCACAGTACCATTGGTTGGGCTGTGGGCTTCCATGACTCCTCTATAATGTTAACTGCAGTTTTAGGATGTCGGTTATCAAGAAAGTTGTAGAATGAGTGCTTCTGGTGTATGAAGCCGAAAACAGTACTTTAATTTATTCACTGATGTCAGGAGTGAGATCGCCTCATCAGAAGCGAGCCCAGATTAAGGAGCAAGATTTGGCAGAGCTAGCTGTGGCTGGCATGGGTTTTAACCTTACCTCCATCAGCAGACTCTCTCTATTCAGTGAGGTGATGCTATATTGCAATATTGTGTTTCTAGCAAGGGAAAATAATTAATGTTCCATGTAAATTAGCAGCTTGGTTACAAAGACTGATTATGTACGCTGATACATTGTTGTTATCACTGTCATGCACTGACCGTGTCAAATGTGTTAGCCTTAATCGACTATTTGCTCGCATCAACTGTACAGGAGTGTGGTGCCCACCAGACCAAAAAGAACTAATCGATCAGAATCATAATAACAGCAAACGTTCTAGTACCAGGTCCATAAAGGGCTAGTTGTGTCCAAAAGCTTGGCTGGTTGCAAGCTAACCAATTAGTGAACTGGTTTGTCTCGGTATGTCCTGGGTTGTCATTTGATATCCCATTCTGATTGTGTACTACTACCCAACGGAGCTGTTTGTCATCACAGTAGTGACCACCGTGAACAAACAGGGAACAGCTGTCTCAGTACACACTGGCATGACCAGGGCCTCAGTGATGTTTATCTTGCGTGTATCTAGGGCTCAAGGTATGCAAACCAGAGAAGAGGGACTTAATATGATTTACGTATGTCAGCCTAATCTGACTGGGCCAGGTGCATGTAGCCTCAATCCCAGGCCTCCATCCAGCTTTTAACAAGAAGGGTTTTTCTCCACGTTTTCTGGTTTCCCTTCCCAGGAGAGGGCTTCAAATAAGCAGTAATTTGCTTCCTGCCCAATCCTTCCCATCTGGCATGAAGAAAGAAAAAAGCTAGAGAGTACATCATCAATTACCGGACACCTGCCAAACATGGTCCTAGAAACACAAATGCTTTATATGCTCTGTGTGGGGAGTTGTTCCTATACGTTCCGGGCATTTTCAGGTTAAAACGTACGTAGCTTAATCACACTGTAGATATGCATAACCTCAACCTCAAGTTTATTTCTGTTGTCGTGTGTGATTGCATTTCAACTCTGCCTACTTAAGAACCAAACTTAGGCACCAGTGGCCAAAAGTCAGATTCGAGCACCATCCAGTGTGTGTCCAGACCCTTATGACTACAGAATGTACCCATCCTTTACCTAAGAATGTACCTATGAACTAGCATGCATGTCCCCTACCTGTAAAAGTCCCCCTTCAAGGCGGACAACTGCAGGGCGAATGCAATACCACGTAGATAAAGAGTAGCCGTATTCCCAGGCTAGTAGATCCCCTGCCTGAAATGCGCTGAAGCATGCATGCTATAGCGTAGTACATACCATTCTCAAGCATCCAGCAATGTGCCTAATCTCATTTACTATAACCATATCAGCCGAAGACTGCTCTCCCAAGGGAGGAACGGTAAAGAAATGCTTTACCATTGAAACATTAACTGCTGAATTCGTTTCTCTGGAGGACACTTTCTAATATAGCCTGTAAGCGTGCCATGGGTTTTCACGCATGTAACTTGAAAATGTTGTGTGTGTTTGTATGTGCACGTGTGTGTGTGTGTTGTGCCTTTATTTATTGTAAGTGTGTTTTGTGGGTTTGTAAATATATACTGTGGGAATGTGTGTTTGCATGTTGCAGTATTCAGCTATATCCTCCTTCTCCTCCCCCTCCCTCCTTCCCCCTTCCCCTCTCTCCTCCCCCTCCCTCCTCTCCTCTTCCTTCCCCTCCCTCCTTCCCATCCCTCCTTCCCATCCCCCCTCCCTTTCCTATCCAGCACTGGAAGAAGCGTTGGTGCATCCTGGTAATGACCAGCAGCTACAACGAACCCTGCCTGGACTATTACCGTGACGAGGCGGACACCTACTCCAGTCTGCCTATCAAGAGATTATCCCTCGCACAGTGCTCTAAGGTGGAGATGGACCTCCAGCACAGCAATCATAAACATGTGTTTGCCATACACCTCCCTGGTAGAGTCTTCTACTTCGCAGCACCGTCAGAGTGAGTGGTTGTGAACTGTATGTTATTGTTCTCCATCCCACACGCTTCCAAACACACACACTCACACAATGCAAACACCCACTTCAGTGCCATTATTTTCACCTTGTAAATTGTACCAACAAGTGCACACCATGTATGTATGCACACACATGCACAACATGCAGTTTTGAAATGAGAGAGTGGGCGGACGTTCTCTGCACTCACCTGAAACTGTATGACACCTCAGAACGTGATGGAAACTTAAGATTTCCCTCTCCTCTTCGCTACCCCCGGGGTGGGTCACCCCCCCTGAAGGTATGACATGCCCCCCCCCCCCCCCCCCCCCCCCCCAACTACCTTGACATCTCATCAATAATTTTGCACTAAAATAGTAGTGGTCATTAGCTGATAGCCATGACTATCCTCATGAGTGAGTGGGTGTGGTTTAGAGTCACCAATCTGAGCAGGAAACCTAAGGAATGTGCAAGTATATATCAGTGCATGAATAGAAAGTGCTACTGGTCAAGTCAGTATATTGTCAGAAAACTCAAGTCCAGGAGAACTAACTTTAACAAACTGCTCGTTTCCAATTTCTTGGTTGCCCATGAGACAATCATGTCTTTTAATTTGAGGATAGTGACACATCTGTGAGGCTTCCCTTTAGGTTGTGATGCTGAAAGGAAATTGGCTAGCTAAATTGTGGTCAGCATGGTGCAGGGGTCACCAGAGGTGGCTATTGATGAATAGGATGTAACACGATGAGTACTAGGTAGGAAACTAGGTGTCAGGAAGAGGAAGTGCTTCATTAGTTTTAGTTTCAAGGTCTGTAATTCCACTGATGCCAGCACAAGGAAGAGGAATGGATCCTGAAGAAAGGATAGCAGACCCTCTTTCTCCATTTGTTGTGTGATAGCCTTGTTCCCAATTGAGGCTCCCTACGCAAATGGACTGTGCGTGTATAACACAACGTGCAGTGGCGGATCCAGGGGGGGGGCCAGGGGGGCCGGTGCCCCCCCCCTGGCTAGAGAAAAAATTTTATTTTATATAGCTAGCTGCCGCTACGTTGCAACTCCTGGCCTGGCGCCATGGCCTCCTCAGCTCGCAATATCGTGCGTTGCCTGAAACCGAACGGCTTGGGAACGAGACCACGATCTAGTATACCCCTCCGTGTACGTACGTATTACGTTCGTGAGCGAAATAAGCAAGGAAGAAGCTCATGGCGGCCTTGGGACCTGCAATCCTCGTACATCTGGAACTTGCAGTGCAAAGCGCGAAGGTGCCACGAGAGCCCATCCTGAGAAGTGAAAAATGAAGGCGAAAAAATTTTTCGCGCTTCGCGCGGACTGATCGGCGCTACGCGCCTCTATGCACTGCCTCCGGCAGCGTTTCATATACGGTGCCCCCCCCTTTCATAAATCCTGTATCCGCCCCTGACGTGTAATGCCTAACCTCTGTATCACATTCTAATATTTGTGCAAATGACCCTGTGACAATTATCGTGAAAGTGTATACAATGTCAACGTACGCACAAGATTGTTATTACAAACAACATGAAGGCTTTTCAAGCAACAACAACATATACACAACATACTTTAGGGCTGGTCGTGATTGTGAGAGTAACAACGTACACAACATACATAGCGTAGGACTGCTTGTGATAGCAGGAGTATAACATACGCAACATACATAGCGTAGGACTGGTGTTGATTGCGGGAGTGATTGTACAATGTACTGTAGGACTAGTTTTGCATGCGGATTGCATGTTTGTTTTTAACTAACACTAAAAATCATTTTTAGTCAGTCATGTTTCGTCTTAGTGATTCGAGCTAAAGTATGATTATGTTATTTCCTGCTTACATTGGGAAGTGGAATTATACCAGGACATGAAAGTATGCAAAATATAGTGTTCTTTTGTTCTTTTATTAATTTGGTCAAAACTTGAATAGACAGTTAGAATGACAGGCAGAATGACTAAGACAGAATGACAGACAGAATTACAAAACAAACTGATCAGGAGTATATAGGACAGTCAATAGGACAGGTGGAGGAGATTGCTTGATCCCGGGGTGCAGGGTGTAATAGCTTCTTACGTATTTCAGAGCGAGGATCATTGCATCATTGATATCTTTCTGTTTCCCTCTTGCAGCCTAGAATGGCCCACTCCATGGACTACCAAATGAGGAATGTCCCTCATTACGCCACCCCGCCCTCTCTCCGTCGTAGCATCACACCTCCTCCCAGGCACCACTCAGCACCAGAGCAGGTAGTGTATCATATAATACATACTACTTTCGTGCAACTCAGGTATGTTCGCATCTCCAAAACTGGCACATTTTGGAAACCATTTCTGGAGATGTCAATGAAGCCAAATTAGCTTGATTGACAGGAGGAGAGAAATGGCCCACCCAAGAGTTTTTCAAGGCCAAACCCAGAAGCGGGGCTGAGAGCTGAAACCCACCCACCTCCCCCTGTCCCGCCTCTCTGCTGGCATAGAGCCTAAGCCCCAAGGACATTGCTGGAAGTCTGACGTCACTAATGAAAGTCTCATGCCGTCTGTAGACGGCTTTTATCGGTTGAAGAGTTAATAAAATTGGTATGTCAAAATGTGCCATAGTTGGTAGAAACTAAATGTGCCAATTTTGGGGAAAAATATACCACCTGCAACCAGACCCTATCCATACTGTTACCATGTACATTAGATGCTTCTGCAACTATCTGCTGTCATGACATAATATTATAGCAGATCCATTTCATGCAAAGGTAGGGTTGCCTAAAAGCCGTAAAGGGATTTCTTACTTGTAGCATTACGGTAAGATAAAGGTTGTAATTTTTCTTTCCATCTACCAATGCACAGCACCTCTTCCCCCCTCATCCCACTTGGGATGCCACACCCGTGCAAGATGAGGTACGTTCACGCTTGTGAGATCCAGTCCAGCTGGAGTACGTCTTGGGATGGCCTTTTCTCCTTTTCATTGTAATTACCCTCTCCCCCTCTCTCTTCTCCCTCCCCTACTTTCCAACACACACAGTGCCCTCCTCCTCCCCCTCCCCCACGTAGCACCACTCCAACCCCACCAGCAAGTCATGACAAGGTCTCATTCAGGCAGCACATGATAACACTTCTGTCACACAACGCATACCATATAAGTTACTACTCCTTCTGCATAGCTCTATGCTGTGGTGCATAGCCACTT
The DNA here is from genome assembly GCA_963931865.1 of Axinella damicornis. NCBI lineage: Eukaryota > Metazoa > Porifera > Demospongiae > Axinellida > Axinellidae > Axinella > Axinella damicornis. The sequence goes on from OZ007509.1 coordinate 4,243,593, forward strand.
TGGTAAACAGAGCTGAGAATTATTTCCACAGTAACGTTTTTCCTTGGGAACATTACACACTCTATATGGTAGCCTTGTTCCCAGTCCCACGCCCAGCTTTTCGTCGCTTGCAGTACGTTACCGTACTGCAAGCGACGGAAAGCTGGGCGTGGGACTGGGTATGAGGCTACTATATGGCATGTGGTAGTATATGTGAGGTAGTTTGGGTCCATTATTCTTCAGGTTGGTCACATTAACTCTTTACCAACCAATGACTGCAAAAGCCGTCATGAGCTCCCATAAGCCCATAAGAATTTATAGGGGGGCTTTATTACTAGGCGTTATACTTTAATACAGGGTTTTTGTTTCTGGTTGTAAAGAGTTAAAATGAAGACATACGTCCCTTGCGTTTATTCTCCCCCCTCCTCCCGCCCCCTGCAGCCTCCTCCTCCCCCACATGGCACCTCAATACCAGCATTGGCAAATGATGAGGTTTGTACCACACTTTTATGATCAATGCTGGGTCTCTTCCAAGTCTATTCCCAATAGTTCATTGGTCCATTGTTGGCAGAAAGGCACATCAGTCACCCTATGGAACTAGCCTCGTTCCCAGGCCGTTTTGGGAGGGAGAAACGGCCTGGCAACTTCCGCGAGTTCAAACTGTTTACGTACGTAACGTCACAGCAATTGCATACCTCATTCAATCAGTGAAGTCCATGTGATACTTCTGATATTTAACCGGCTGAAAACGGTCCTTTCCTGCTCGTGGACGCAACTGTTTGCACAGGTTCTGCGACGGAAGGCAAGCAGAAGACGAACGAACAAAATTCGTCGCGCAGAGCACCTACACCAACGCGATCGAGTGATCAACTATTGTGATGAATGGGCGTGACTGCGACGGTTCAACGCATGATGCAATTTGATTTACTGTTGTCATGTGACAGCGAGCTGAAATCTGATTGGGACTTCCAACTCTCTGGCAGCGGAAGTAACAGTTTGAACTGGCAGAAGTTGCCAGGCCGTTTCTCCCTCCCAAAACGGCCTCAGAACGAGGCTACCTATGGAACAGGAGTGCTGTTTCTTCCAATTTTGGTTTAATTAACATTGGCATGTCAAAATGTGCCGTAGATGGTAGGCAACAGTTTCCAAAATGTTCCAATTTTGGCACAAAAGCATACCTATTGCAAGTATATTCGCTGTCATCAAGTACATTGAATAGCAGATCCATTTCTGCAATAATATGCAAAGATAGGTTCACCTAAAAGCCACAAAGGGATTTCTGCATTACGGTAGATAAATGTTCTAATTTTTGTTTCTTCTGCCATGTACCAATGTACAGCAACTCTTCCCCCCTTGTCCCACTTGGGATGCCATGCCCATGCAATGACACACAAAACAAAACAAAAAATAAAAAGAAAAAGAAAAAATAAAGAAACAAATTTAAAAAAAGGCTTCCAGATTGGACATCACACTCTCAAAATATTTCTCATTTCCCCCAAAATTGTATCTTAATTTCAATTGCTCCCAACTTCTTAACCTCACCCCTGCAACCCTCCTGATATCAAGATGTGGTAAAAATTTTGGAAAGGACCTTCAATATTGTGCAATCATATCACATGGCCAATTGGAATCCTTCCTGGGAGAATACAAATCCGATGTGGATCCCACCTCCTTAACCACAAGAGCCCAGAAGCCGATTAATGGGTGCATTGGGCAGATGTTTACTGTACTGTGCCGTTTCCGTTTACTTTACTTATCGTTATCGGTGTGTTTTTGTAAAACTACACATGTCTCATAAGCTCTCATGAGCTGGCTGCTCCTGGCTGGTGACATAAAAGTTTGATTGATTGATTGATTTGATTGCAATATGTTCACGCTTGTGAGATCCAGAGTCCAGCTGGACATCTTGGGATGGCCTTTTCTCCTGTTCATTGTAATTACCCCTCTCCCCCCTCTCTCCTCCTCTTCCCTTCCCAAACACACACAGTTCCCTCCCCCTCCCCCACCCCCGCGTAGCACCACTCCAACCCCACCAACAAGTCATGACAAGGTCTTACACTAGCATGTGCTAGAGCTCACTCTTTCAGATACCACATAGTACCACTTCATTGATGTCACACAATGCATACCATATACGTTACTACTCCTTCCGCATAGCTCTATGCTGTGGTGCATGGCCATTTTGGTATGCAGGGCTGAGTGTGTGATCTCTGTTTCCACAGCAACAGTTCACTCAATAACCCCCCCCCCCCCCCCCCCCCCCCCCCACCCCCTGCAGCCTCCTCCTCCCACACACAGTACCTCAGCACCAACATTGGGAAATGACGAGGTTTGTAACATAATGTTAATGGTCAACGCTTTCCTTGACCTCCTCCCTTCTCCTGACAGCTCTCTCCTGTGCTAAGCCATACATCAAGTGATGAGGTTTGTGAACGTCTAGCAACACATTTTGCTATATCAGTGTCTGTGTGTGTGTGTGTGTGTGATAGAAGTGGGATGTTCGTGGGGCAGGACTAGACTAGTGACGCGCGACCTTCGTACTTCATACCTTGGAACTTAGCGAAGAATGTTCGAGAACATTGGGCCTGGGCATGGGCTGCTACCAGAACAGCTGGGGCTACAAGCGGATGCATGCAATCGGGGAGCAGCGCAGTTGAAGCGGATGCAATCGGGGAGCAGCAGCTGAAGCGGATGCAAATTGGGGAGCAGTTGAAGTGGACGCAATCGGGGAGCAGCAGGTGAAGCGGACACAAATGGGGAGCAGCAGTTGAAGAGGATCGATGCAATCGGGGCGCAGCAGCTGAAGTGGACACAATTGGGGAGTAGCAGCTCTGCACAGAGCTCTGTCTGGCGCCAGATTACTCACGTAGGCGAAGGAGGGGGAAGTAGCTGAGCGAGTGAAGCGAGCGAAGCTACTTGTAGAGTATTAAAATTAAACCTCCTTTTCCTTACCTACCTTCCCTCTCTTTCCTTCCCTCGATCCCTCCCCCTCCTCCCTCCCTCCCTGACCTTCTTTCTTTTCCAGGTCTCCCATTCACTCCCAACATCATACAACTGCCTCACATCTTCCCCACAAGAGCCACCCTCCACAATGGTCTGTGCATATGATTATCAGCCTCTCAATGCATGCATTGACAGTCAAGCTACATGTATATACATGTTCACAGCTGAGCATTGACATATTCATAGCAACCACAGCACTTTTTATTCATGATCAGCTGCTTTATATGTGGGTGGTGGATACTAGTATCATACTACATGGGTCATAGTCTGAGTAGGTATCTAGCACTGCTCTCTGTTCAGCTAGATTCTAATGTCCTCAAAACATGGGTGTTTGATACGTACTCTACAGTACTAATTAAGTGGATGCTGCTTTCTCTTTTTTTGTGAGTTATCCTTCTCCCCTCTCCCTTTCCTCCCCCCCCCCCCCCCCCCCCCCCCCCCCCCCCCACACACACACACACACACACACAGTGTCTTCCCCCTCCCCCTCCCCCACGTAGCACAACTCCAACCCCATCAATAAATGATGAAAAGGTACGGCATAGCCTCGTTCCCAGGCTCGCCGTCTCGGGCCTGGGAACGAGGCTAGGTACGGCACTGCACTACAGGTGTAGACTACCTTGAGCCTCTGGTTGATGACAGTCTGCAGTTTCAAGTTCGTAGCTACCGTAGCTCATCCACCACTCAGTCTGCAGTTGCATGTTTGTAGTAGCTACGTAGACTATGTTGAGCCCATTGATTCTCATTCATGGCGATCTGCAGTTTCAAGTTCATAGTACTGACGTAGTTCATCTTGTGGTGCAAATGTGCACTGGTTACCAGCATCGCACAAAGGCTATGGCTACCTCACTGACTGACATCCTGAGAACAAGACTACGTGGGGCTCACTCAGGCTTGCCCCAATGAGGACATCACACAACCTAATCAGCGTGCTTCTGTACAAGTCCTGTGTGACGTGTTTTCTCTACAATACGGAAATGTGAAGAACAGCTGTTTGTCATGAACTATTGCTCATGCCCAATAAAATGCTATAACTCACTCCGTGAGGTCGACAAAATGCAGCAAAGTCATGCATATCTACTAACCATTCTTCACTCCCTTTGTATACCAGGTACTGCCTGCCCCCCGGATATCCCCTCCTCCTCCCCTCCCCCCTCGTCCAGAAGTTCTCAGGCATTCTGGTTCCTCTGGCATAGTTTATGGCACCTGCTAGCTGCAGATATTATAGGTACGTATCTAGTTGTAGTAATTATACACTCAGTCTGTATGTTTTATAACAAGTGAGTCTTTAAAAGACTTGATGTGTCTCGGCACGACTTGGTATCAGCTAGAATCATGCAGAGGACATGGCAGCTGCTTAACCCTTTATTATGACTGCAAAATCTGTTAGCTATGAGACTTTCAGCTTAAGTGAGCGTCAATATCCTTGGAGGTTCTGTGTGAGCAAGGGGTGGGTCAGGACAAAGGGTGAAAGCAGTATGGTCGTGTCTGGGCTTGATGTTTAGTCAACACCTTGGCCAATTCTTTGAGCACTTATCTATAGGCCTATAGCTAGCTAGCTAGAGCTGAGTGAGCTTTAGTATGCACTTGGGATGGCTGAGTGCAGCACACTGGATGGGTGAGTATTCATTGTCCTGAATTAAGTATTAGAGCTACGTAGCAGCAGTCTTGGTAAGAGGATTCATGAGCAGCCATGCAAACCCATAATCATATTTGAAGATCTACTTGCACGTTATAAATACGTTTGACACCCTATTAAGGGTGTAGAGCATGCATGCAGCACTTGCGCGGGCGCATTGCGAAAAGCGACGTACGTACCACGTACCACGTACGTACCTACGCATCCAGCACTGTGTCTCGGCACTTCGGTGCCGAGACAAAAACTGAGGTTTGGGTGTTTATTTTTCCAGATGGCAAAATTCTGATTCATTAATGCTGAAATTTGATTGTCCACAAAGGTTTATAACGTGAAACATGGGCTGTACAAATTGCCAGTCAAGCACGATCAGTTTTCTATATCCTGGACCAACTATAGCTAGTGAATGTTGACGTATAGATCTACTTCGTTTCCAGTGTGTTGTCATGGGTAATACATTACACAAAGCGGATACACGTTTTAGCCTCGTTCCCAGGCTTCTCCCCAGCTTAGTTTGTTACGTACTGTGCAGTATGTGGCAAAAAGTTGGCCTTAAATCAGAATCTGCATGCCGTCGCAACTGTTGTACAGACTGTATGTTCCAGGCCAGCTTACTGGGCAAGGCCAGTGTATACGTGTATGTATTAAGGTAGCAAGTGTCTCAGCCCCAGCCCCAAACCAACCCCCTGCTCAGATTGCTTCTGGTATCATGCAGTACAGGAAGTGATCCGTTGGTTTGGGTCTGGGGCCGAGACTAGGTAGCAAGTACCATCTCATTTTTTCCAAATGGTGGAATAATTATTACATAAAAGTGTTGACATTGATAATTAACCCTTGATTTGTTCTTTCTTTTGTCAACAGAAAAACAGCTTTATACTTGTAAATGTAGCTGTGTTGATCACCTGTGCATTGCGTCATGTCCGCTGTGATCACGGTTACAGTGAACTCTCTCTGTTGAATCAGATTGAGATATCTTTGGTCATGTGATGATCATTCAAAGAATTTGTGTGTTTATGCAGAATTCATGTGTGGTTATGCAACCAATTATTAATATGTTGTACATTTTTCACTGTACTTCTTAGACACCTTGTTAGCCTCGTTCCAACGAGGCTAACACTTTGCCTCATCCCTAGGCTCTTCCTCGCATGCAAATTAAGGTCATACAGTCAAACCTCCGATAGTGCCATGGACCCTCCGAGATAGGGCCACAATATAATAAACCTCTCTACAAAGGACGCTTTTCAAGGTCCCAAATAATTGGTTTGCCTATGGTTCTAATACATTTTGAACTTCCGAGAAGAGGACAACCTCTCTATATACAAAGGACAAAAGACTTGAATTCATATTGTTCCCAAAGTGTCCTTTGTTCGGAGGTTTGACTGTAGTTCTTAAAGCATGAATAAGATGTATAAATTAATTATGCAGGATGTCTTAAGCTTGGGAACACAATTAGCTGCATGCTGGGTATATAATATATAGTGGCAGCTTTGGTGGACTGGTTCCTAAAATAGTGTTGCAGTTATACTGTTATAGACTGTTATAGTCATGATTTTGTCTGTTTCTTTGCAACAGCAAATGCAATTAGTGCCGATTTCAACACAGATGCTAACATATAAGTTATATATACGGGTACATCCTATACTCTACAACTGGACAGTGACCTTGAGAAACTGAATATAGACTACTTCACTTCGAATCACTCTTCACTAGGAGACACTCCGAGACAGTACACTCAAGTTTCACTTCATGCATGTGATGCTAATTAATGATTTCATGTATATATGTGTATACGTACCCAGCAGTTGAAATGGACGTGCAATCTCCATAGAAAATCATAAATCATTGTGTAGCAGTTCAAGATTAAGATAACACACACACACACACACACACACACGTTCAATTAAGTTCTCTATCCTGACGTCACGCATGTGATACATTATCCCAGGCCCTCCCTCACTTTTCCGTACTGTAAGCGACGAAAGGCTGGGCGATGGCCTGGGAACGAGGCTACTGATTTTGTACTCCACAGGCAGACGGACACAAACCAATCACTTAACTTCCTGCTGTGCAAGCGCGCACTGGATAAATGTGACCTGGAAAGCAAAAAGGGCCCTTATGGCCGTATCAAAAAGGGAAATTAGTCCAGAATTTTTATTTCCGCAAAATGTCCTTCCGTTCTTGTGAAACCACCCTAGCAACACTAATTAATAAAGAAATGTGTCGGCATCACAAAGTTTACTTCTTCCGTTTGTTCTGTTTTCCGTCACTGTTGGGACGAGGGACCAATGGCAATGGACATGTAATGTTTTTAGCTAGGTTGTTAGTCTAAGAGCAGAAAGGGCGGATTTCATCATGCAAATAACATTGTCTCTTAACATCCAGGCCTGCTGGAATTATCTCCAGAGGTTTCTTCCCTTGAAGTGATGCAGTAGTCACACCTTTTTTACAGATGTCGACTTCCTCTTCAGTGGAGTGTGAGTATTCCTTCACATACACCTTTCCTGGACTTGCCTTCTTCACCTTGAAGTGATGGTATTTTGTGATATTTGGAATTGTCTTGAAAAATTCACCAAGGAGTTCTGACCAATTGTACCAGTGAACTAGACGAGTTTCTGTGCTAGAAATTGTCAACTGTGCCTTGTTTTTACCAGCAACAGATGACTCATTGACAACTCGCTCAATGTCTACCAACGTATCAACTTTAGATTTTTGAAAGAGATTCTTGAACAATCGATCCGGGGCAAACTTGGTGTGCCCAGCAAGCATGAAAGACGTACAGCTCAATCGTTTCGTTACTGCCGGCTAACATTCGCCACATGAGATACTGCACTACGTAATTTGGCCATCACAGTTGTCAGCATGTAGTTTGAGGTGTTTTACATTGTGACCATGGGTCTGTAGACAGTGATGAACCAGGCTTATAGTGGCATTACCTCCTTTTCCAATCGTGTCTGCCTCATCAATCAAATAGTTGACTTGCGTTGAGGTGGCTTCACAAGCAACTCCACATTTCCTGGGGGTTTTGAAAAAAATAGGGCCTGGTTGTTGAGAGTCGAAGGAGAAGGGATTTTTTAACCAGACTCTGGTCACCATTGTTGCATCTCAGTGCCTCCTCCACTGTGGTGATCAAGGAATGTGCATGTGCACAAGTAAAAATGACCCTGGGAGTTTGGTGACACTTTGCATGTTTACGAGGAATCACCTTGCCCTTACAATGCTGTAATGAAACCCGCCACTGATTTGTGTTTTTACCTGTCAGCAGAATGCAAACTTCCTACTGAAAGCTGCAAACATGTCTGAAACAGTGAAATCAAACAGGCTCACAGAGGCACAAGAACATCTTCATGACGCTCGATCGCAGTGACAGTACTATGACAATCAATGCAATTCTGCCAAAGAGGCTCTGAAAAGCAATCCTCCAAATGAGTTGTTTTGACTATATATGCTCAACAAGTATACACTATATCATTTCGAGGGGCGACCGCACTCCTGGTAGCCGCGGTTAACGGTAGCACAAGCTAAGTGTAACAGTTCGTTCCAATTATCACACATCACGTGACTACCATGATAGCTATATATATAATTATTATATATATATATGTATATAAGATATGGAAGATCAGAAATTATTTAGAGTGCTCTCAGTAGCCGCGTTGCAGTTGCGACTCGCGCCAGCGCGGTGAAATTAGGCATGTGAGCGTTAGTGAAAGACAGCGATCACTGCCAGAGGAGGACGGCCAAGGTTGACCTTTTCTAATCAGGTCTCATTAAAGTCACGTGAAATCCGATACTATGGATTACGTAATGCATGTTAAGTACAGTACTTTCCATAGACATCGTTTCAACGGTTTTCACCATCGCGCCCCGGCTCAATCAACAGGAATACTGGCTCGCAAGGAAGCGTAGGCATCTGTTGTCGTTATAAAAGGCCGAGCCCTTCAAGATTCAGCTGCGGCATGGCAGAAACGAGTTGAAGTAGTCTCCTGGGCCAGATGGTCCCCACGCGTGCCGCAAACATCTGGCCCGCGAGACTCGAGTGGAGGTTCGGTGCCGTCTCGTCGGTTTTGCAAAGCACGTTCAACGATTGCCAACTGTGAACACTCCATAGCAGCCACAGAAACGGTCTTCTATTCGTATGGTTATCTGCAATAACTTTTAATAACCGTCCACTTGTCACATGATAGAAAGTGAATAATTACTCGTGACGTTGCGGTGGCCAACCTCCTCTGGATCACGGCAGTGTGGTCAGAATCTTCGTGTGCCTTTCCCGAGGGCTGTACTGCCACCGGAAGTCGAAGAGAGCGCTCGAGCAATGGTGGCCGACGGCACGACAAAAGCGCTTGTATCTCCGCCACCAAGGTGAGTTTCAGCACTAATATTTTGATTTTGTGTCACTGCATCATAGCGATCACGACGGTGTAGTCAGAATCTTTGTAGGCCATTCCGAAGTAGTCGAACGTTATTTACATTATTTAATTAACGAGGGGCAACCGCACTCCTGGTAGCCGCGGGTGAACGGTAGCACAAGCTAAGTGTGACAGTTCGTTCCAATTATCACACCACGTGAGTACCATGATAGATATATATAGGGAAGATCAGAAATTATATAGAGTGCTATCAAGTCTCTAGTAGTAGTACCATTCATAGCCGCGTTGCAACCCCGCCGTAGCTGGAGCGCAAGCTGCAATTCGTTCCAATTAACGCACATGCCACGTGGCAACCACGCTCAGTCGATCGCGAGCAATGGCGACCAAAAGGAAGACAAGACATTATTACAACACTCACAACTTAGCCAGCACGGTGAGTTTCGGCATGTAAGCGTCAGTGAACGACAGCGATCACGGCCGTGTGGTCAGAATCTTCGTGTGCCCTTCCTAAGAACGGTACTGCCACCGGAAGTCGAAGAGAGCGCTAGCGCTCGAGCAATGGCGGCCAACGGCGAGACAAAAACGTTCATATCTCTACCACCAAAGTGAGTTTCAGCACAATTATTTTGATTTTGTGTCACTGCATCATAGCGATCACGACGGTGTAGTCAGAATCTTTGTAGGCCATTCGGAAATAGTCAAACGTTTATTAATTACATTATAGGGGCAACCGCACTCCTGGTAGCCGCGGTTAAACGGTAGCCCAAGCTAAGTGTGTCAGTTCGTTCCAATTATCACACATCATGTGAGTACCATGATAGCTATATACAGGGATGATCAGAAATTATTTAGAGTGCTCTCAAGTACCCATTCATAAAGTACACGTAGCCACATTGCTACCCCGGTTGCGTAGCGCAGTACGTTCCAATTAACGCACATGCCACGTGGCACCCACGCTCAGTCGATCGCGATCAATGGCGACCAAAAGGAAGACAAGACATTATTACAGCACTCGCAACTTCCCCAGCACGGCGAGTTTTGGCATGCAAGCGTCAGTGAACGACAGCGATCACGGGCGTGTGGTCAGAATCTTCGTGTGCCTTTCCTAAGAACAGTACTGCCACCGGAAGTCGAAGAGAGCGCTCGAGTAATGGCGGCCACGGCGAGACAAAAGCGCTCATATCTCCACCACCAAGGTGAGTTTCAGCACAATTATTTTGATTTTATGTCACTGCATGATAGCGATCACGACGGTGTAGTCACAATCTCTGTACGCCATTCCTAGCACTCAAACGTTATTTACATTAATTACATTAATTAATTACGCGGCACAATTTTTCCTATACCAGGAGTGTAATAGTTTAGATTACATTACGCGGCACAATTTTTCCTATACCAGGGGTGTAATTAATTACATTACGCGGCACAATTTTTCCTATACCAGGAGTGTAATATCATACACCTACGTTTGAATAATGTACAGCAGTCAATGGTACGCAAGCGCAGTTGATAAAAACCCGTATTTTGTACTGTAGGTCACGTGAAAAATCCGTATTAGTACTGTTGGTCACGCGAGAAATCCGTATTATGTACAGTAAGTCACGTGCGCTACAGCAACTCTGTGATAGTTTCGTGTCAGAGACTACCTAGTCTCGTTCCCAGACCCCAACCCGCGAGAAAGGGGTCTGGGGACAATGCTACAGTCAGCTCGACCCTATGACGTTGTCTGGAATGTGGGATGGCCAATCACAGTTTAGCTAGAGCTATAAATTGCTTCGCAGTTTCCGTGTCGGCTAAGTAGACTTGGTAGATACGGCCCAGAACGACGCGAAGAGGAGTGCTGCCTTCGTTGGTACAAAGAATATCTCTCACCGCTTTACTGGGCATCATCAAACATGCCATTTTCATCTGGAATCTACTGATTACGTCATCGTGGCACGCCCCTCGAAGGTCAGGCAGCATGTAGCATTGTCCCCAGACCCCTTTTTCGCGCGTGCGCGTTCGGGGTCTGGGAACGAGACTAGAGACTACCTGGACTAGCTGATACTGACTACCTTTTGGGCTCCTGAAGAGGGCTGACTTACATCTCGATACTTCCGGAAGTCGAGGTTGAACTCGTTCGTATACTCCGTTTGAAATGGACCGTACAACTGCCCAGCGTGGACCGACCGTACAGCTGCCAGTTATCGGCGTGGCTCCGCCTTGGGCTTGGTACGCAGGCCTTCTCGCCCAAGCGTTTGAAGCTTGCCGTACTAACGCGAAGGGTTGGCAACCAGAAATGAAAATATTGTCGCCATGAGCATGCAGCTATGGTAACGCGCATTCGCTACGTTCATTGGTAGAGGAATGTGCAATGAAATTCCAGGTTTGTATGATAAAATCAGTATCACCATAGTACCAAGCTATACCGGAAACATATCACTCGTTTGTCGCCTTCGGCATTGTTACTCGTGCTTCGCACTCGTAACAATACTACGGCAACGAACTCGTGATATTTTCCGGTATAGCTTGGTACTATGGTGATACTTATATAGTAAGAAGAGAAGGTAACCAGGCTGTAGTCACCTCAGTTGCATCTCAGTGCCTCCTCCACTGTGGTGATCAAGGAATGAGCACACAAGTGCAGCCTAATTTGATGCGCCATTAAACCTTGTTAATCCCAGGCTGGTTGCTATGGGGGATGCGAGCACAGGGACATGGATGCTATGCGCCTGATTGACCACAAAGTTGTAAAAGTGCGTAAGGGCCCTTTCCAGGTCACATACTAGCTAGCTATGTAGGGTGTTGTCTACAAAATAGCACGTTTAGTCTCGACCTCCCTGGGTCTGGGAACGAACAATATTTTTGTACTGTTAATTTTGCACCGCCGTACCATGTCAGACAAAAGTCTACGAACTCCCTACGGGCCGGAGAGAAGGCCATGGGTGGAGACGCTTTCGCCTATGGCCAGGTCGCCACACGACGGACGTCTGTTGGTGTCCGCACCAGCTGCAGACCCTTTACAGCTGGAGAGCTACAGCAGTGCGCGTGGCATCACTAACAGCTTCTACCAAGTCCCTTCCACCGGTCTTACGGAGGAGCAGCAGGCTAGGGCTCACAAGGAGACCGTCGCGTTCACTCGCGACCGCGCCAACGACTTGATTGGTTTCCAGGCCAACATGTCACTCGATCACCTTGAGGTGCTTAAAGAGTATCTTGGAACGCACCTCAACAACGTTGGTGACCCATTTCGCAACGGCAGCTACCTCGTCAACACCAAGTGGATGGAGCGCAACGTGCTCGATTACTACGCGTCGCTATGGAACGCCAAGTGGCCGCATGACCCGAACGACAAGGACACCTATTGGGGGTACGTGTTGACAATGGGGGCCACGGAAGGAAACCTGTACGGCTTGTGGAACGCACGCGACTACCTTTCTGGTAAATTTATGATGTCCGATACCCCACTCGAGGATAGCGGAGACACAGCTCCACCTCCATCAGATTACGTTTACATGCAGGGTCGTTGCCCTCCCGACAACCCCAATGCCCTCACTCCTGTGGCCTTCTACTCTGAGGACGCCCACTATTCAATCTTCAAGGCATTGCAAGTGCTCAACTTTCCATCATTCTATGAAGTTGGAATCGAGAAATATCCCAACGAAAACCCCCTCGGGGGTCACTGGCCGAAACAGGTGCCTTCCAAAGGTGGAGATGCTGGACCGGGTTCAGTTGACATTGAGGCACTTGAGAAGCTAGTTGACTTCTTCAGCAGCAAGGGATACCCCATCCTAGGCATCTTCAATTATGGAACAACATTCAAAGGTGCCTACGATGATGTCAAGGCAGCAGGTGAATCACTTGTACGAATCCTCGAGAAAAATGGCATGCTCAATCGGAAGATCTTCTACAATCTGGACGACCCAAGCAAATACTTCACTCGACAGGGATACTGGTTCCATGTGGATGGAGCACTTGGAGCCAGTTACATGCGTTTTGTGGAGATGGCCTATGAGAATGGCATGATCAAGGAAAAGCCAGGTCCCATATTTGACTTTCGGCTTGACTTTGTTTGCTCGATTGTTACTAGTGCACACAAGTGGATTGGGGCCCCTTGGCCATGTGGTGTTTACCTCACCAGGTCCAGCCTTCAACTGCTGCCTCCATCAGATATCTCCTTCCTCGGAACCCCAGATACCACATTTGCCGGTTCCCGAAGTGGCATAAGTGTAGCTGCTCTGTGGACATACATCAGCACTCATTCCTACGAGAAGCAAGTGAAGAAAGCGGTACACACAATGGAGGTCACTGCATATGCAGAACAGAAGCTGAAAGAGCTCGGAACGGAGTTAAATCAGGATCTGTGGGTGACCCGTTCTCCCCTGTCACTGACGATACGCTTCAAGAAGGCAAGTGTGGAGGTGGTGAACAAATTCTCCCTCAGCAATCAAATCTTGTATGTTGACGGCCACCAACGAGAGTACTCCCATATCTACATCATGGAAAGCATAGACAGGGACAAAGTTGACCGACTCGTTGAAGATCTTCGCAAACCGGGAGCATTCGAAGTTCCAGATTCCAGACTACGAGCAGTAATGAATCTGTATGTCTGTTGGAATGGTCAAGCAGTTTCCTTGAATATGCACATTGTTTGGAAGTGCAGCTGCATGCACTTCTATAGTATTTATACTTCTTCTAGTTAAGAAGGTTATCTCAATAGGCTTGAATGCGAACAGTTCTGTTGAACTGAATTCGAAAGAGCAGTTCTGTTGAACAGTTACCTTGAACTAAGAAATTGACCTAGGTTATCTCAACAGGCCTGCTAGGTTTTCCTATTGGGGGGTAGGTAAAAGTAGGCTGCACTTGTGTGCTCATTCCTTGAAACAGCCCTTCTCTTTTACAGTGGCCATGGTGTGGCGGCAGTTCATGAATTAATGCAAGCACAGACTGGAAGCGGGAAGACAAGTCTTGCAAAGCCCCTGCTATCCCATCGCCGTAGAAGCAACAACTTTATGTGACTACGGCTACGTGATTGAGAGCAAGAACAAGCTATCTGTTTTTTGTAGTACAGTAATAGCTTGTGTGCCTGTGTGCCTGTGTACCTTAAACTTAAAGGATGGGTGCAATTACTTCCTTAGATAGATCTCTAATCACTTCCTTAGATACCAGCAAATCTACTGGGGCAGACGGTGTCTCTGCCAAAATGCTCAAATCCACTGCTCTGTTCATCGCTAAGAGTCTCACCAACACTACAAAAAGAGAAGGGTTGTTTTAACCAGGCTGTGGTCACCTCACTTGCATCTCAGTGCCTCCTTGCATTGTCATCAAGGAATGAGCACACAAGTGCAGCCTACTTTGATCTCTATAGGATAACCTAGTAGGCCTGTTGAGTTATATAACCTAGGTCAAGTTTCTTAGTTCCAGGTAACTGAAGAATGACTGAAGTGCGTCATCCAAGCAGATCATTTAGTACACTTCTTGACCACTATAGGTCCTATATATGGGTAAACAATTAAGCTAAGTCACGTACCTATAATTACAAACCATTAGAAGTGAAGCTACACAACATTTGTGGCTGTGGGTACATCCTTTGATCACCACAGTGGAGGAGACATTGATATGGTGACCATCAGAGTCTGGTTAAAACAACCCTTTTCTTTTTACAGTGAAACTATTTAACAAATCTCTAAGAAGCGACACTCTGTCTGGAAAGTTGCTCCAATTCTGAAGGGAGGTGACCTTGAAAATCCAGCCAACTACAGACCTATATCAATTTTACCTATCCTAAGCAAACTCCTCGAGAAACACCTGCACGACCTCTTGTCTCATCACTTGAAAATTTTCTCGCCATTGTCAGAACACCAATGGGACTTTACCTCAGGGAAATCCACGACCTCAGCTCTCATCTCGTATGCACACGATTGCCAAGAAGCACTTGATTGTGGGAACGAGTTGTGCTCAGTGTTTTTCGACCTGAGCGAAGCGTTTGATACTGTCCCCCATCAGCCTCTTCTTTCCAAACTTTTCCAACTCCAAGTCGATCCTTTCCTCATAAGATGGGTTAGTAACTACCTATCCGATAGAACACAGTCAGTTGTACTAGGAGGTGTTCCATCTAACCCTTTACCTGTAGTCTCTGGTGTGCCCCAGGGATCTGTTCTTGGGCAACTGCTCTTCTTGATATATATCAATGGTGTCTCAGCCTCTGTAACAGACAGCAAGATCACCATATTTGCCGACGACATTGCTCTCTATAAAATCATTAGAAATCCTAGAGACTACACCCTGTTGCAAGGAGACATTACATCAGTATGCAGTTGGATAGCAGACAATCACCTTGTTCTGAATATTTTGAAATGCTGTTACATGGTCTTTTCTAGAAAACATCACCCAACCCTTCCAAATGCCCCGCTCTGTGCTGGAAATTCACACGCTCTCAACAAAAGAGATCATTACAAATACCTTGGGGTCAACTTCTCATCAGATCTTACCTGGTCCTACCACATCAATACAATTTGCAAGAAAACTCGAAAACTAATAGGACTATTATACAGGAACTTTTATCAATTCTCGAACCCCTCAACACTTTTGAAACTATACAAATCTCTGATTCGTCCTCATATGGAGTATGCCTGCGCGATATGGGACCCTCATCTTGAGAAAGACATCAAGTTGATAGAGGATGTACAGAAGTTTGCTTTGAGAGTTTGTTCAAAATCATGGAACTCAAATTATGAGTCTCTTCTCAGCTATTGCCACGTACCTACCTTAACCAACAGAAGAAAGGTCCTAAAGCTCTGTTTATTGTTTAACATCATGACTGGCAGGGTTGTCCACCCAAACAAACCTTTTGAAAGGACAATTGCCCACTATCCCAATCGAGATGCTAATGCCACCCAGCTGTCAGTACCTTTTGCAAGAACAAACAATTTTAAAAACTCCTACTTTCCCTCGACCACTGCTCTATGGAACTCTCTAAATTTTGACACCAGCTGCATCAGCTCCTTGACATCATTCAAACATGCGCTTTTCAAAGAGCTTGAATCGCCTGACTCTTGACTCTTGACTCTTGTCTTCCTAAGTAACTTCTGCTATTGTCTGTGCATGCTTATGCATATCATATTTATATACATACATAACTATTGTGTAGTGTTTTGTCTTGTCTTTGTACAGGGTCCAAGATTAATATTAGCTCTCTTATATATGTAGCTATCTTCTTGTGACCTTTGCTGTTGTATAAACCTGTTTCCATAAAAAAATAAAAACTTAGTAAAAATAAAAATTATGCAGAGTAGTCTATATCCACATTGTGGGAATTAATGACCCGAGACATTCTCAAAAGTGAGTGTCGACTAGCCTGCTGCCAGCAGTGTGGTCGCCACCCGAATGGATTCCAAGAATAGGTAACACACCTACAGAGTTCATATAATACTAGGGGCAAAAAAAATTTCCCCAAAAATTCTAGGGGATTTAGTGATGGCCTGTCACATTCCATGCACCTCACAAAAAACCTAAGAAACAAGGGGAAATGCCATTAACCAGCCTCAGTCCCATTCCATTTATTTAAAAAATGTAGAATTTAGGGATGGCATGGGACTGAGGCTGGTTAATGGCATTTCCCCTTGTTTCTTAGGTTTTTTGTGAGGTGCATGGAATGTGACAGGCCATCACTAAATCCCCTAGAATTTTTGGGGGAAAATTTTTTGCCCCTAGTTTGTGCACTTTTTTGAGCGCATGAAATGTGTAGCTTATTAGTCATGGTATCACTTAGCCTCGTTAGGAAGGAGGCTAGGTATCACTGTAAGGGTACCCTGAGTCGCAGGAACTTATGTAGGAATTGGACTAGAGGAGTATCATTCATATGAGGAAGTTTGTGCCAGAAAAGGAACTATATCAGATCAAAGGGTAACTGTTTTTCACACTAAAGAGAGGTGCTAACAATAGTGTGAGGTAGCTGCATCTAGTACTGTATGTATAGTAAAACTTCATTATGACAAACTACCCAAAAATGACGCACCTAAATAAGCTTGAAACCTTGTGAAACCAGTGCTACTCGAATCTATAAGCTGTAGGCTTCCTTGGGAGGGGCTGGCAAATGTGATGCAGTACTCTAGTAGACATAGCTACATAGCCAGTTTCTTTGGATAGGTATATACAAGAAGTGAAGTGCTTCAAGTACATTAAGTCTATTGGAGTGGTTGTAAGCCTTCATATATACTGCTGTTTTGACGGAACAGAACAATGGCTGAGTGTTGCATAACTAGTATGGTACACTCAGCAGGAGCTATACATGACTGTGGTACCAGGGCCAACTTGTCAGCATTCAAATATCAACCTTGAATACCATTTTTAGGCATTTTAGTCCACTCTTTACAGGGAAACAGTGTATGTGCCGGTCATCGAACTGCTAATTTCCCCACTATGGGTGTGAATAGCAATTTTCCTCCAACTTCCTCATATGAGAAGTTTCTCATAATTATGGTCAAAAAATGCATTTTGTGTCACTAAATTAGTAATTTTACTGTTATCACAACTTTGTAAGTGCTATCCGCTTGAGATGCCCACTTCTTATGAAATCTTGAAATTGGGGAAACATAGCAACCAATTTGCAGAGTGCAGTGTCTATCATGTATACAACTGGTCTTTGAAGAAGAAGAAGAAGAAAACCGATTTTGGCGGTTTGGC
Organism: Axinella damicornis; assembly: GCA_963931865.1. NCBI lineage: Eukaryota > Metazoa > Porifera > Demospongiae > Axinellida > Axinellidae > Axinella > Axinella damicornis. The sequence goes on from OZ007509.1 coordinate 4,261,242, forward strand.
GACTTTTTGGCGCGGTACTTTTGCGACGGTTATTCACGACACTGGGAGTCTTCTGGGCCAGGAAAACACTCGAAGACCAATAGTAAGTTGTCATAAAGGATTATTTGCCGCCCGTTTTTGAGATTTGGAGAGATTTAATTGGGAAGATTTTTTTGTATTAGCTTCAATTGCGTGTCCGTTGTATCCCTACATATAAAGTCTACCGACTCTACCGACTCTATGATACCGACTCTATGATAATAAATACCTATAATTATCCGTCACACTGAAATTTCCGTCACACTTTTAATTGCGTGGGGGCGCAACTGAACTTCGCACCTTACTGCACGCGCACTGGCCCACGAACCACGCCGCGTAATTATTGCGTATTGCAAGCAGGCAAAGACACTGCGCATGCGTATTCCTAGTTATTCCTAGTTATAAAGGTAAAGTCATACTAATATTTTGGTACTAGTAATTTTGCACCGCCGTACCACCATGTCCGACAGAAGTCTACGAACTCCCTACGGGCCAGAGAGAAAGCCATGGGTGGAGACGCTTTCGCCTATGGCCAGGTCGCCACATGACGGACGTCTGCTGGTGTCCGCACCAGCTGCAGACCCTTTACAGCTGGAGAGCTACAGCAGTGCGCGCGGCATCACTAACAGCTTCTACCAAGTCCCTTCCACCGGTCTTACCGAGGAGCAGCAGGCCAGCGCTCACAAGGAGACCGTCGCGTTCACTCGTGACCGCGCCAACGACATGATAGGTTTCCAAGTCAACATGTCACTGGAGCACCTTGAGGTGCTTAAAGAGTATCTTGGAACGCACCTCAACAACGTTGGCGACCCATTTCGAAACGGCAGCTACCTCGTCAACACCAAGTGGATGGAGCGCAACGTGCTCGATTACTACGCGTCGCTATGGAACGCCAAGTGGCCGCATGACCCGAACGACAAGGACACCTATTGGGGGTACGTGTTGACAATGGGGGCCACGGAAGGAAATCTGTACGGCTTGTGGAACGCACGCGACTACCTTTCCGGTAAATTTATGATGTCCGAGACCCCACTCGAGGATAGCGGAGACACAGCTCCACCTCCATCAGATTACGTTTACATGCAGGGTCGTTGCCCTCCCGACAACCCCAATGCCCTCACTCCTGTGGCCTTCTACTCTGAGGACGCCCACTATTCAATCTTCAAGGCATTGCAAGTGCTCAACTTTCCATCATTCTATGAAGTTGGAATCGAGAAATATCCCAACGAAAACCCCCTCGGGGGTCACTGGCCGAAACAGGTGCCTTCCAAAGGTGGAGATGCTGGACCGGGTTCAGTTGACATTGAGGCACTTGAGAAGCTAGTTGACTTCTTCAGCAGCAAGGGATACCCCATCCTAGTCATCTTCAATTATGGAACAACATTCAAAGGTGCCTACGATGACGTCAAGGCAGCAGGTGAATCACTTGTACGAATCCTCGAGAAAAATGGCATGCTCAATCGGAAGATCTTCTACAATCTGGACGACCCAAGCAAATACTTCACTCGACAGGGGTACTGGTTCCATGTGGATGGAGCACTTGGAGCCAGTTACATGCGTTTTGTGGAGATGGCCTATGAGAATGGCATGATCAAGGAAAAGCCAGGTCCCATATTTGACTTTCGGCTTGACTTTGTTTGCTCGATTGTTACTAGTGCACACAAGTGGATTGGGGCCCCTTGGCCATGTGGTGTTTACCTCACCAGGTCCAGCCTTCAACTGCTGCCTCCATCAGATATCTCCTTCCTCGGAACCCCAGATACCACATTTGCCGGTTCCCGAAGTGGCATAAGTGTAGCTGCTCTGTGGACATACATCAGCACTCATTCCTACGAGAAGCAAGTGAAGAAAGCGATACACACAATGGAGGTCGCTGCATATGCAGAACAGAAGTTGAAAGAGCTCGGAACGGAGATAAATCAGGACCTGTGGGTGACTCGTTCTCCCCTGTCACTGACGATACGCTTCAAGAAGGCAAGTGTGGAGGTGGTGAACAAATTCTCCCTCAGCAATGAAATCTTGTACGTTGATGGCCACCAACGAGAGTACTCCCATATCTACGTCATGGAAAACATAGACAGGGACAAAGTTGACCAACTCGTTGAAGATCTTCGCAAACCGGGAGCCTTCGAAGTACCAGATTCCCGGCTACGAGCAGTTATGCATTGGAAGAGGCTGTTCCATAGTGTGGCGGCAGTTCGCGAATTAATGCAAGCACAGACTGGAAGCAGGAGGGCAAGTCTTGCAAAGCCCCTGCTATCCCATCGCCGTAGAAGCAACAACTTTATGTGACTACGGTTACGTGACTGAGAACAAAACTTTTTGGGCTTGCATGCATGTACCTAGCTATTGTAGTACAGTAATAGCTTGCGTGCCCATGTACATTAAACTTAAACTTAACGGATGGGTACAACCATGCAGAGTAGTCTATCAACATCCCACATGGTGAGAATATTACCCGATACATCATTGATTCGCAAAAGTGAGTGTCCACTAGCCTACCAGCAGTGTGGTTGCCAACTCCAAGAATCAGTATAACACAGCTGTAGTTATTAGCTTAATACCGGCCATATCTAGCTATGCTCATGGAATCCAAATTATGCAACCTTAAGCTTTAATAGGACATCAATAACGTCATGTCTCAAGGTCTACAGGTAACCGGCTTCCAAGTATGTAGGGGGGAGGGGCTATTGTAAGGAAGCTTTTAGCATAAAGAGGCAAATTACTACTGAAGTGGTAGGTACCCTGTACAAAAACCTGAACAGACTGTGGGCTCAACTGTGGACTGCATGATGAATGGCTATGTACACCCCTGTTCATTCCACCTCTGCATGTGCTTCATCCATCCAATCTATTTCATCGTTGTCCAGAGTGCCACTACAACTGTATAGCTACCTTCCCTTAAAATAAGTAACTGTAGTTACCATGCCACCATATCCTGACACACAACCACATCGCCTGTTTGAAGATATGACCTAGCTATACAACCCCACCGCAGGCACATTTTACCCTACTGGACTGTTATTATGTCCAATCATATGTGGCCTGTTATATTTCCATCTGGGAGAAGCTCACTGAGTAGTATCTCGGGAAAGGTATCAGGTGATCAATGAATGGTTGCACTTCTCTTGACAAAGGGTTTTGTGTTAAATTATCCATTTGTTTTTTCATTGTATATACATATACCCTGCATGATGGTTACTTTACCTGTTGTCTTGTTCTCTCAGTACCCGGGTTTACCAAGCTAGGGCACCGTCCATCCCACCATGTAAAATGTAGTATGTGTACACGCACTGTGCAGTCACTGTGCTTGCTTCCCCTAGAGGTACATAATCTTCAGGAACTGCAAACTTTTAACAGTTAATGTGCTGGGAACAACATAAGCATAAGTAGCTATGGGCTATACACAGATTCTAATGGTGCATGAATTGAAGCCTCTCAAATACCAGTTACCAAGGTGTACTGCCTGACTGTCTTGGTACTTATCAGGTATAGCTATCAAAAGCACCTATCTATAGGTAACCTACCCTTGCATGTTCCTATCAAAACCACCTTAAGTCAGTCCTCTGCTTAAGTCAGTCCTCTGCCATCTTCATACTAGCCTTGTTCCCAGGCTCCTCCCCAGCTTTTTGTGTACAGTAGCTATGTGACAAAAGCTGGAGAGGAGCCTGGCAAAGAGGCTACCTCATGCTGTGCAAGCAGATATGGCCCTCACCCGAGGAGATCTAAAGAGGAGTGGCTACCTTGGTTGCAGAGATAGCGGTTATTTTGGCATTGGAGACTTTGTTATTGCATATACATGTAGGCTGACAACAGAGTGCACTGCAGTGAAAGTTTTGAAGTATTGCTTTTGTCAGCTGAGTTATGGGACGGTTCCGGATGGTTGTTTATTGTAGTACTCCGTCTCAAGATTGTATCCAAGGGATCCCTTGGTTACAATCTTGAGTACTCTGGTCTCAAGATTGTATCCAAGGATCCCTTGGATACAATCTTGAGTACTCTGGTCTCAAGATTGTATCCAAGGATCCCTTGGATACATGCAATCTTGAGACTGGAATACTACAATCAACGACTGAAGTTGCTATATCTACACAAGGGCTGGATAATGGCACAATCTGTGTATAGCACTTATATTATGTCTGTGGCCATCTAAGCAAACTTCCCAGCCTTTGTAGCACTAGCATACACATTGTTGGTGTACCAGTGTCAAATGCAGTTCTAAGAATCCTTGTTCCCAGGCTCCTCCCCAGCTTTTTGTGTACAGTAGCTATGTGACAAAAGCTGGAGAGGAGCCTGAGTACTCTGGTCTCAATCCAATTGACAATGTTGCTAGGTAGCTGATGTAACAAGGGAAGTAGCTACTCCCCATGAATGGCAATTCAGGCAACAAAATAATGCAATCGTCAAAACAACAGATCCGGCATTCTAGTGATGGAAGCTTGACCAGATCGTCCGTAATCTGCTGAACTAGCTTGACCAGATTGTGATCGTCCATAATCTGCTGAACTAGCTTGACCAGATCGTGATCGTCCATTATCTGCTGATCGAACTAGCTTGACCAGATCGTGATCATCCATAATCTGCTGAACTAGCTATATTGTGAGGAGATGGATCTAGCTACCTGCCATCACCAAAGAGCACAAAAGATCCTTAATTAGTCGTATAATAATTATTATACTGGCACATATAAACCTGTACATGTGATACTAAGTTTGCACAGCTACATGTAGCCTGATTCCCAGTCTACTCTACATGGCCTGGGAACAAGGCTAAGGTACACGATGAGTTTTATGGGATGGCCATGCACTAAGACAATTTGGCTGTTTAGCTAGCTACATGTCATGATGTGTACCCGTAAGATTTGCTGATTTTAGTCATATTATAATCTGATGCATGCATAATTATGACAATTTGGTTGCTAGCTACATCTGCACGATATACCTACTTCTTATAGAGGACTTGCCTCAATCATCCCCTTCCACAATGTATGCCAGCTAGCTATGACTGTAGTTTTAAGTCATGAACTGGAGTATTAATAGATGGGAATGAGACTTGTGTAACAAGCAGCTTAATTTGGTAGACTGCGTGTTTCTTGAATTATAGACCTTGATCAGTACGGTGAGTGGGTGAAAGTGGCCAAGTGAGATTGCGCCATTTTACAGTCAGCTGATTACAGATGACAAGATTTGATGCATAATATCTAGTGGCTCAATCTGTGTATATAGATCTTGCAGTTTTGCAAATCCCAGTTGTTACAATTTTGCAAATCTATGTGTTTGCAATATCCATACGCTTATTCTTGAAGTTTTGCACTTTTGCAAATCCATGCATGTTCTTGCACTTTTGCTAGTTCCACTTGTCGCATTCCCTGGGCCTGGGCCTGGGAACGTACACTTCCAAACTTTACGGGAGCATGCAGCCAAGGGCTGGTGGGTACAGGCGATTGTGTGATTTCAATCAGTGCTAATAATAGACCCTGACAGCTTTTGTTCGATCACGTATAGGAGAGCCTGGGTATGAGTTCAGGCTACAACTGTATATATTATATATTTGCAAAAATGCAGATTTGCTTTTTGCAAAAACAGGGATTTGCAAATGTGCAAGAATACAAAATTGTAATAACACAGATTGAGCCACAGTGAAATTCTCGATCCTTGTAATCAGCTGATCACTGCAAAACGTTGCAATCTCACTTGACCACACCCACTGACCCAGTATATACCATCAAGAGTTATTGTTATGAGCTCTTGGTACCATGAAGAGTCTATTGACTGCATTTCTCATCATAACACAAAACCACGTGATAGCTCTATAACCAGATCTGTGACAATGAATAAAATCTACAACTGGACTACGAAAAGGAGATGCTATATGTTGCATAATAATAATAATACAATGCAGCACCCTACCCAGCTACTGCTAAGATGTTATGTATTTTTCATTGATGACCACCCATGCATGCTAAGGAATGGCCCTACTGGTGTCCGGGGTAGGTGATCCTGAAGTAGTACGACAACAAGAGGGGAAGGGTGTGCAGCCAGGCTGTGCACATGCCTCTGCACTGTTGCTGACTCCCCGGTCCATCTGGCTCTCGCCCCACACCATGGTAGCTTCAAAACTGCTCTTCACCTAATTGGAGACAGGAGGGAGTTTTGCATATGATGTGATTGATACCAATGATGCGGTAGACGTGGACTGAGTACTTTTGAGAAAAGGTTTAACGTTAATACCACAAAAACAAATACGTAGGTACTCCCTCCAACTGTAATTCAAGGCAATATGGTGTGCTGCAAGATATCACTAGAAATACAATTATCAATAATTAACAGAGGCCATATAGATATGCCACTGTTATGTAAATAACAGAAAGGCAAGCAAATATAGTCTCCATATGCTGTGGTATATTTGGCCAGTTGTGTCTTCTGAGGCCAGACGCTTAGCATACTGAAGTGACCACAAAACAATGCAGCACAAACATCTCCCTTGTTTACACTTAATGAACAGTTTCAATTTGATGCTGGAGTCATCATGGTTTAGACTACTCCATTTGAAGTAAACAGCTAACTATCAGTAACCACATGCACCTAGCAGCACATGAACCTCGTAAACAGGCGGTTCTGCTATGTGGTCACTGTTTAGGTCTGGAGGAAAACATAACTCACAACTTGTGCCCAGTGACTGCACAAACACTTCATTCAAAGCAAACAACAAATTTTGGGACTGAGTCATTAATCACATGTGCCTATAGCAGTAACGAATTTGCTAATACGATTTGCAAGAGGGGAAAGACAACTTTGTTTACAGATACCCCTCAAGTAATGGTACTGAGCTTCACTGAACGGATATAGAGTCACGCACACAGAGCTTGGACCGAGTATAAAATGTGAAGAAAGCGACATATACATCATACCAACTGCATTGACCACATCTCAACTCCATTTACATAAAGGAAACTGCGACTCAAACTTCAGGTCTGGTGGTGATCAAGGAGAAGGATGAAGCTCAAGTCGGCAATCACTATTGGACTGCTGGCCACACTGCTGGCTGTATACGCAGATGCAGCACTTGTAAGTTGTCAGTTCTCAATGTAAACTAGATACGTTAGCTAGATAGCTCTTCTGTTACCTAATATACTAGCTACGTACTTGCATGCATTTGTTGCCATCTTCCTCCTGCTACGTACCATCCACTCATGCCAACCTCTACCATACCATTATCTGTGAGCAGCATTGACATCATACAAGACATATAGTTAATTCCCCTCCTCCTCTTGACTCTCTCTCTCTCCCCTCAGACTGTTCCCCCAAGTTAAGCCCCCTCCTCCTCTTGCCTCTCTCTCTCACCCTCAGACTGTTCCCCCAAGTTAAGCCCCCTCCTCCTCTTGCCTCTCTCTCTCACTCTATCTCTCCCCTCAGACTGTTCCCCCAAGTTGCCCACACAGCAACTTTGTGCTGAAGATCATACAAGGGTCATGCAAGTGCGAGTGCAAGATTAACGTGTCCTGTCCAAGTGGCTACACATGGAACTATTGGGACCTCTGCCAGTGTGTAGCAAATGGAGGAGGAGGAGGAGGAGGAGGAGGAGGAGGAGGAGGAGGAGGAGGTGGTGGAATAGAAGCTTAAGAATTCAAAGAGTGGAGAAGCTCCTTGATACTGCAGCAGTCTAACTCAAACCCCACATCATATGAACTTACTGAATATTGGTTGTACTGGTAACTTTAATAATTATGCAAATACTGCAGGTTGTACCTTATACTTCAGTGGTGTCAGCTGACTGTTTGAACTGGACATGTACACCTTCTACCGGTAACTACAGCCCAATTTACACATACCACTATACCGCTGGATAGAACAGTTTAGAACGAGTGGCATGAATTACTATACCTGAAAGAGTGCTAGGCAAATTCTAACCCTATAGGTACAAGTGTGTTGCCTAGCAATCTTTCAGGCATACTCAGTGTGGTTTACATGTAAAGCTGTTTACATAACAACATAAGTGGGGGATGAAACTGACTACAATTGGTGGGTTAGTACATTTTTGCAGCTGGACTAAGATAATACAGTAAAGGCTTGACAATGTACTTCCTGTCTACATGGAGTTACCATCATGTGACTGTGTCTTGAATCTGCATACAGTATAGGACTGGTTTTTGATTGTGAGAGCATGTAAGTATTAGAGCTAAGCACACACTCTACACATTACACATTGCATTCACAATTATTATTTGCAAAACCCGGAAACATTAATAATGCTTTTACTGTGCAATCAAAAGTCGTCCTATGTATGTTAATACAGCTCCCCTCCTCTTTGGAGGGGAAGCCTGGGAACAAGGCTGAAGCCAGAAATGCAGATAACATGCATGGAATGAGAGTTATGTCACAATTCCTGATGGGACGTGGTTTACCTAACTTAAAGTTAGGGCTAGGCTTGACATCATACGTAGCTACGAGCTAGTCTCTGAGTTGGAATGACAAGTTATATAGGAGGTCCAATCGATGGCCCTCCAAAGGACACAAAGGTTCATCAATTTCTGTATAATACCGGTACCATCAAGTACAGGTGGATGTGATGCATACTGTATTATTACTACACTGCAAATGATTGATAGATCGTTCATTTAGAAAATCGTTCAAAGGGGGGAGACATCTTGGCATGGCAAAGTAAGGTTGCCTTGCATACATCTCAAGGGCAGAGCAGCAATAATTCAAGGGAGGCAAACACCTCCCCGATAACATCACTGCAATAGCATTTAAAATCATTGATCTATGGAACTTTGATTGCGACCAAATGCAAATTGCATCTTGAAGGGATACCAATAACAAGCTTGACAGTCCATTCACCAGTCAGGTTATACCTACAGTGAGACTCATGCACAATGCTCCTTTGCAGGATGCAACTATCATTATTGTACCTTCTTGATTTCTGCCATGATGTCAGCGTATTCAGTCGTGTCCAGGTTGTAGATTTCACTGGGGTCAGAGTGCAGATCGTACAGCAGTGGAGGGTTGTAAGCAGTGAAGGAGTAGTTGGAACGGCACATGACATCAGGATAGGTGTTGGAGCACAGGAACCTATGAAAAGAAAAGGACAATCCCTCAGTTTGCTGTAAAATAAATTGGGAGCAATCTCAACATAGGGCTGATTCACAAAGTGTTGATTGTTATGTATTCTGATGTAATAGAGTTGGCTGGGTTTTAAGGTGTGTGAATTGGGTCAGGTATGATTTTGTATATTGTCTCTGGTTGCTCTTGTCCTCGGACGGTGAGATCTTAGACGCTCTACCTGCATCTGCAGATTTGGTGTATGTATAGGGCAGCAGCATGAGTGGACTACTTGGTGCAGTCAAAGGGCCAAGTTTGTGTTGAAATTTCTTGACTACAGTTGTAGCCATGGTTACGGGTTGTAGCTGTCTTTGCCGGTTGTAACTGTCACTACATTACAGCATGTAGTATACATTATTCAGGAATGAGTTACATACACCCACAAGTGGATGTGCTAGTAGCTACAAGTTGGGAGCTAGGCAGCCGGATGACTTATTCAAATGGCATGCACGGAATTCAATAGGCTATGAATATTCAAATAAAGTACCATTTGTAGAAAGTGTGTCCATATATAATCATTCAGTACATACACCCACAGGAACTTGCACAAGTAGTTGGGAGCTAGGTGGACGTGTGGCTTATTCAAATGGAATGTCAAATACTCTTATGATATGAATGTTCAAATAAAGTACCATTTGTAGAAAAGTGTCTACGTGATACCTCACAAACTGGCTATCAGCTGGCAGATGTGTGCAAATGAAATGCATGGAATTCAGGTTATGAATTTTCAAATGAACTACAGGAAAGCACGGTGCAGAAGTATGTGCACAGTTAATAGAACACATGCAGGGGGATCTCTGCAGCACATAAAGGTGGGTGGAAGACGTTTGCCTATAACTAAACACCCATACAATCAAAGATAGAAAGAACAAGTCATGACACCCATCTAGAATTCTCATTAGGTCCTTCTACCATGTACTCCAATTTGTAAATGACACAGAGTTAACACTGATCGTTGGCCCTCACTCACCCATGGGAGTAAAAGTGGGCTTTGTATTGCCTCAGTCGTACAGCGTATATCCCGACCTTGGGGTCAGCATCATTCGGATAGTAGATGTAGAAGTCTCTGTTGCTCTGGAGAGATAAACATGTTGGCCCTAACAGGCTGAACAGCTAGCTGTCTAGTTTCATTCCTTAAACTATTTTCATTTGCAATGGAATTGGCTAACGCTAGGTATCCAGCAGCCTCATTCTTAGGGAATTAAGAGGAAATGGCCTGGGAATGAGGCTAGCTTCCCAGAGGCTATGCACACCTAATATGTAAAGTACGACAAAGTCAACAACAATTTATTGGAGTAAATAAAGCACATGCAGTTCGTATCCAGCATTTCTGTGAACAGCACACGGGGTAAGTACTGTGGGCACCTCTAGTTTGAGTTACTTAAGAAACCGCTTGTTTCTGAACTGCCAATCAGCTCTGTACACTGGAGGAGCCCAACTAGGCCATTGGTCTCTTGCACTCAGGCAGGCACCTGCCATCATTCATGCGCCCAATATGGCTACCGAAAACTATATAACATACCAAAGAAACCACAATTGAAGGACCTTCCCAGGAACAATGTTCTCCGTGTATACTGACTTTGGGGGAGAAAACTACCCTGCACCAAGTTGCCCCTCCACCAAAGCTTATAATTAGTATCCAAGGGAATAACATAACACTTCCCAGAGAACAGTGTTCCCTGTGTGTAGTACCAAGTTGCCCCTCCACCAAAGCTAAGAATATCTGAGAGAACATGCAAGAAATCTGTCAACTCTCCCAGAGAACAATGCTCTCTGTGTATACTGACTTTGGTGGAGGGGCGTACGAGGAGTCTGATCCCAGCATGCACAAGTGCCACACCTTTCCTTCTCCAAACAGGATGGGGGACATGTCAGTACCATCAATGGTGGCATTTGGTAAGTCTGCTCCCACCAGCTTCACTAGGGTTGGGAAGAGATCCAGTGTAGCAGCCAGCTGAAGACAGAAAGGAGTCATTTTTGCAAGCATGTAAAGATTCTATTTTTCAAGATTTAAGATGACACAAGCTTACACAACCCTGGGTTGATTCAGGTGAGCAAAGGTGCATGTAAGCTATCCATACCTCATGTGTCTTTCCGGGACTAATCTTGCCCGGCCAGCGAGCAATGGCAGGCACCCTCTGTCCCCCCTCCCACGTCGTTCCTTTCCCACAGCGAAGGAGGCCTGCATTCCCACCCCTCTGCTCCCGAGCAAGAGATGGTCTAAAGGAAAAATTTGGTAGACCCTTAGCATCAAGCCAAAGGCAGTGAGAAGATCAATGACAAAACAAATTGCGTGAGGATTGACTGTCCCACTGCCATGTTTGCATTGTACTGAGTGGGTGGTGTAAGTCATGTGGGGATGCATGTGAGATGCAAGATTGCACCACATGTGCATGCTCTGGGAGTGTCCTGACTAGAACAAGAGAATTTTGAAAAAAAAAGTGCTTTGTTAATAAAGAAAAGCTTTAGGTGGGATAATTATTCCTTAGCTGCCTCATGTGTATGGCAAAGTATGCCCTTACTCGTTATCAACCTTCCCTCCCCCTCCCCCCCCCCCCCACACACACACACACACACACATGCACATGCACACACACACACACACACACACACACACACACACACACACACACACACACACACACACACACACACACACACACACACACACACACATGCACGCACGCACGCACACGCACGCACACGCACACACACACACACACACACACACACACATTCAGATGGTGTACCCATTATCAGCGGTGAAGACGACAAGAGTATCATTCTCAATCTCTTCCTCGGCAAGTGCCTCCAAAACCTGCCCCACACCCCAGTCCAGCTCACTCAAAGCATCCCCAAATGGCCCCCGGATGCTGGTGTTGGTGAACATCTTGCCTGCAAACTGAGGCTGGTGGGTGTGCTGGAAGGCCATGTAGAGTAGGAAAGGGGTGTTGGAAGCTGGGGGGGGGGGGGGGGGGGGGGGGGGGGGGGGGGGGAAGAATGCAAGCAATTTTGACTCTAGCTGCCCTATCTCTGACCTCCTTTCCTTTCTTTCATCTGCTCCCCCTCCCCCTTCCTCTTCTCTCTTCTCCCTACCCCATTCCTCTTCTTCCTACCCCTCCCCCTCCCTCCCCTCCGTCACTCGGAACTTATTTTCAAGGCCAGCCTTTTGTGAATGGATTGTGTGGTGCTTGGCGTGTGTACATGTGTGTGTGTAGGATAACAGTTGTGTGGTATATACCTACCTGCCTTTGCCTTGATGAAGGAGGTGGCTGCATTCGCATAGTTGGTAGTGACTGTTAGCAAGTTGGCCGGCTGCTGAACTATCTTGTCATTCTCAAACAGAGGACAGGGGACTACGTCTGAGTGTATGAGTGCACGTGTGTGTGTGCATGTGTGTTGCATGTGTTTGATGTGTGTACATGTGTATGTGTGTGGTGGTATGAGTGTGGGAATGGTGCAGGTGTGTATGTGTGTGTGTGTGTGTGTGTGTGTGTGTGTGTGTGTGTGTGTGTGTGTGTGTGTTGCGTGCGTGCGTGCGTGCGTGCGTGCGTGCGTGCGTGTGTGCGTGCGTGCGTGCATGTGTGTGTGTGTGTGTGTGTGTGTGTGTGTGTGTGTGCATGTGAAGTATACCCGGGCACATGTGTGCATGTGTGTTTCAAAGGAGGAAGCTGTGAATGTGACTATAATTATTTTTCAAATCCTCTTGTAATCATTTCGGGCTAGGACAGCCGTCAGAGTGACAAACTCTGAGTGCTATTATGAGCAGCAGTCGCTTATCCTCTCAGTGAGTGCTCTTGTACATCCACCTACTTGAGATGCAGTTCTCGTGTGAGTCAGGAGGGAGGCAGGCTCCATCGGGGTAGAAGCACACGGAGCAGGGACACATGTCATTGGAGTACGGTATACCCTGGAAGCAAACGAAGATGACATTATAGCAATGTTTGCAAGTAGCTTTGCAACCCAATGGGGAGGAAGAGATTGCCATACCAGAGAAGAGGGGTCAAAGGGCAATTTTGATGGCCAGACAGTTTGACCCAGTTGTAGGCGGAAAAGCATGTGGAGGGGTCCCCACTGAGCTCACCATGTAGTAGTCGAATCCCTGGTGAGTGGGGAGATACGTGAACCCTGCCCCAACCCCCAGATGCCATTTGCCCACAATTGCTGTGTCATAGCCAACTGTCTTCAGGGCTTCAGCCAGGGTGGTTTCATTGTGGGGGAGACCTAGAGAGGGGAAAAGGGGGGAGGAAAGGAGGAAGAAAGGAGGAAAGAATGGAGGAGAGGGGAGCAGGGAAGGAAGGGCAGTTTGAGGGCAAACACGTTTAAAAGTAGAATGTATCCCTTTGATTCTCAAGGTCAGGCATCCAGCAGGCAGGGTTTAGTTTCATTGGGGGGTGGACTAGTCAAGTTAACACTCCACGTTGTGATTCTCATCTCTGAGCGTAGCCATATACGGGCATAGAAAACATTCAGATTGCAAAACCCAACAAACATCTCCTTGACTTACGTACATGAATCAAAATTAATGAGTGCAATTTAACTTGGAAGTCATGTGACTAAACACATGCTTATAATGGTACCACAGGCTGGGAGTGCTGTTGTTGTGCAACAAACCTCCAATGCTGTTCGCTGCTAGCACATTCGGATAGATCCCAGAGCGTGTCTGGTACCTCCCTGTCAGCAGAGCTGCCCTGCACACACCAACAGATGACTAAAGTGACTGACCAATCAAAACAATTGTAGTTTGTAAATAATGCTGTCATAGGAATAGCATGTGGGGGAAATCTACTGCCACAGGTGAACTGCCCATATCTTATTTCCGGTGTTGCAATATGTGTTAATGTGTTGTGGAGGACGTCAATCGGAAGTCAATCTCGGAACAGCCCATATCTTATTCCTGGTGTTGTGGAGGAAGTCAAGCTCAGAACAGCCCATATCTTATTCCTGGTGTTGTGGAGGAAGTCAAGCTCAGAACAGCCCATATCTAATTTCTCAGGTTTAATGACTTAAGTAAACTCTAGTAGTATTACGTCACAATCATTATGTCCCTACATATTTACATTGTGATGTACTGGTTCATGAATACGATTATAAACTAGGGAATTCATTGGATTGTGGGGCGAGCGTGAGTGAGTTGTAAACAGTGGAGTGAGAATACAAGACAAAAATACATACATGCACAACACTCGTACAAGTACCAGCCATGTGGTAGCCCCTATTGCTCTGCAGTGGTTTGCGTTGAATTGAAATTGTACATAAAATTTTGCGCCTTAAATCTCTTGCAGCTCTTATTTTTGTGTTCTTGCGTCATGCATTAATTTGAAACCAAGCCAGGCAGCTCAGACGATGGCGACAACAAAGACAGAGGCCTACCTATTCTTTGGCTCGGACGATGGAAACAACGAATACAGAGGCCTACCTATTCATTGGCTAGACTAGACTAGCCAATGGGCCTAAGATCACTATTCCCAAGATCATTCCCTCCATGCTTGCAAACTGTAGGAAGTGCTCAGGGTCTGGCATATGAGAGTAGGGGCCCGAGGAGATGATTAATGATGGTGCAGTACCTTGACGGGCTGCACACAGGACTGGCAGTGTAGAACTGAGTGAACACCAGACCGTCCCTGGCCAGCTGGTCCAGGTGTGGAGTTGAGGAGGTCGGATGGCCATAAGAGGACAGATCACCATAGCCAAGCTGCATGCATGCATGGGTGAGGGTCAAGACAGAGTTAAAGAATAATGGTCATGTGCCGTTTTATTTTCAGCGAAGCTAACAGCATGTGTAGCTTTTCGTCACATACTGAGCCTGGGAACGAGGCTAGGTATAGCCTCATTCCCAGGCTCCTCCCCAGCTTTTCGTCACATACTGACCCTGGGAACGAGGCTAGAAGATGCATAGCCTCATTCCCAGGCTCCTCCCCAGCTTTTTTCGTCACATACTGAGCCTGGGAACGAGGCTAGGTATAGCCTCATTCCCAGGCTCCTCCCCAGCTTTTCGTCACATACTGACCCTGGGAACGAGGCTAGAAGATGCATAGCCTCATTCCCAGGCTCCTCCCCAGCTTTTTTCGTCACATACTGAGCCTGGGAACGAGGCTAGGCATAGCCTCATCCCCAGGCTCCTCCCCAGCTTTTCGTCACATACTGAGCCTGGGAACGAGGCTAGAAGATGCATGCAATGGGAACTTGCAAGGCAACTCTTCTGACTTTAATATGGGGAAGTGCATAATACTCTACCTTTGTACTTCCAATGTTGTCAGCGAAACTGCTGCTTGGTGGGACATTTTGCTGTTGCAAATAAAATCTATCTATCTAAGAGCAAAAGCTTAGGCCATGTTAACACTCTATTGTCTGGAACCCCCCCCCCCCCCCCCCCTCCCCCCCCCCCCCCCCCCCCCCACACACACACACACACACACACACAATATGAACATACAACGATGTCAGGATAAGAGGTGATTTTCAACTGAAGCTGTGTTTATTACATTGCTCCCCACCCTGCAGTGGACTATGTTAAGAGTCTGTGCAGCTAATTCGTATCCAGTCCCTGCTGTCTGGAATCCCGCGGGGGAGGGGCATATGCGCATAGCAGCAAAGAACTTACATCATCCGCCAACAGAATTACAATGTTGGGTTTAGATGCCTTGGTAGTGTCGGCAGAGAGGAGCCCACGGCACCACAGCGTGACGAGAACAGTAGCAGCCAGACAGTACGACGACGCCCTTTTCCTGGTCATCCTGGAGGTCAAGGTGCTGACTCAGCACCCTAGCTCCGAAAAAAACAAAAATTAGGAAGGCTTCCACGTGTCCACTAACTAACTGAGTATGAATATTACCTATCAGCAAATGGCGCCGCGGCCTGATCGATCTCAGCCCAGATGTTTCAAGTCACAGAACACATGCACATTGCTCCAAACTCTTCGATGTTTTCATCTATCAAGGCCACTGTCGGAAAACATCTCTCTCTGTTCCCATGGCATGTAACTACAGAGCCATTCCCCCATCAAGTAATGAGTAATGAAATGTCATTTCCATAGAAATAAGTGATATATAATACAAAAGTGTACGAGGTTCTGAGCTTGCATCCGGTATTACAATCATGTATAGCTACTATAGACTGACACATACGTAGTCAATGTTGAAGCATGGCAAATGCTCTGACTTTCACACAAGTCACTGACAGCTTGTCAATGGAGCAGGAAGTGCTGTTCTCTGTTAGGGTGTTTCCTAGCACACTGTTTGTCTGCATGTGTATGGACATTGAGAACACCAAATGAGGTCATCATAGCTAACAGGTTCGATAAGAGGAGTGCTGGCTACTTGGGGCTGCCGAATATCAGAGTGAAGTACTCAAACGGGCAAACAGGCTAATATATTGTTGTTAACATCACATCACTCATAGCTAGCTACATATAGCTACAGCTAGCTATGTAATGAATGGCATGGCATGGCTTGTAGCACACGGGTAATGAATGTCAGCTCTAGTCATATACATAATAGTTTATGGATGCACCCTGCAGCATGTGCTATGTGCTGACATAATATAGCTATATTTGTTTCTGGTAGTTAGCTACAGTGTAGCTGCGTGCTCTAAACTTGGCTGGCTACGTGTTCATTGCATAGGTATAGCTAGCTACTGACTAACCCAGTTGCAAGCCGTTATCTGGACCTGTTTGCTAACAGCAATGAGAGCAGCCACTTGTGTCAGGCGACTGTTGCTGTACTTGCTCTTGTAGTCTCTGTGCAGCTCATTCAGTGTGTCAATATACTCCAGCACCTCACAGACTGAGCTTAGCTGCGCATAAGTTTCCTTTTCAGAGTAGTTCCTATTCCGGTGAAGTTGTGAGTAATTGAAGGGTCTCTGATGGGAAGAAACAGCATTATAATTATATACCGTATTAGAAGGCTGCAGCAACATGTTGTCGCATGCAGCCTTATTGCATAGCATGGCTGCAATACTTTATCTTATCAGGGGTTTAATTGCACCTCACATAATATATTCCGTCCATTCATCAATTTTACGATGACTCAAATCTGCATTAGCTACATAGGCAAGTCACATTTGGTGTACTGTTAAGTTGTCAAAGTAAGTTGAACCTCACTATTATGTCCTTGTAGTCTCTTGATTGTCCACCGTCAGAGTCTGCTTGCTGGGTCACAGTGACAGCAATTACCATCAAGAAGAGGGTTGAAAATGCTACAAGGTTCATCTTTGATTTTTATATGCGATCAGAGAAATTTTGCCAATCTGTTTGTGCACCGGCTTGCTTTTATTCAACACTACTGCAGCACTGCAGTCCATATGAGTCTCCCTCACATTCCAATGTACACTAGTAGTAGGAAGTGATATTCTAATCCGAGCTGGAAAATATGATATCATTGTACAATTAGTGGTTAGCCACAAGGAAGGAAGGATCACAAACTAGTTTATTCATTGTAGGAAGTGACGAGTTGTACAGCAATTGACTTAAATGATAATAAAAAAAATCCCATGCGTCACCTATGGTGCCGTTTTAAGTCGCCATTCCGGCCATGTCAATAAATTATCATGATCTAGTTAGGATTTGGTACACATTTTCCTTTGTAATCAGCACTGTACTAGTTAGTAACATAATAATTATCATCCCTTTGGTGCTTAGCTAAGTGTAGTGACTTAGTAATTCGCAGGACACTTAAGGTGGCAGATACCCCTTTACGTTAGGTTACCTTTAAACGTCGGGGGCCCCCGACGTTTAAAGGTAACCTAACGTAAAGGGGTATCTGCCACCTTAATCTAATGAGTATGCAAGAGACATTGCATGGTATATATGGTATGTTAAGCACTGTAGTGACTTTAAATTCTCCATGGTGCATATTCTGGTGACTTAAATCAGTCCATCGACTGAGTAATGCAGTGCTTCATGTATGCTGGTGGCATTTGAACAGGGTAACAATGATGTTGTTAATCATAGACGTCTTCAGCTAGCAAATAAGCCTAGCTCATGTCCTGGTCTTTTGGATGCTCATAGATGGTTTCATCATCACATGGGAAGTATCTCAAGATTGGGATCCCAACGATATAATGGTACCTTAAATATGGATTAAGTAAGAAGTATATTATACTGTGTAATGCTAAGTCATGGTATGTTTTCATAGGAGTTAAGTCATTCATGGAAGTTAAGCCATGAGTATGTGGATGCAGAGAAAGGGACCTCACTGTGATCATCAAAGTTAACCTCCTGTTAGCTAGCTAGTTTCTTACACAAGTTTAATAGGAACAAACGAAAATGTATAATATCCGTTTGCATTACACAATACCCCATTATGTAATTGAGGTAACAACAGTTACCGTATATAAACAACTATCCAACAACTGAAAAGTAACAAGTTACTGAGGAACGTTAACTGTACAGAATTGAACAACTTAGCATCCGGATCATCAGTTATGGCTTTAAGTTTTGCTTGTGGATTTCGACTTTTGGCAGTTGCCATTCTTGTAATGTTAGTGTGCAGTACTACAGCCCTTCCTCTCAGACTGACTCGGCAGGCCGCACCAGATGAACTCCAGGTACAAGCAATGAGGAACTCACTACTGATCTTCCAGGCTGCAGCCGTAAGTAATTATGCAACCACAATCAATCGTTGATGCTTGCATGTTGCTTCCCAAATCCCAATGCAATCACGTGTGTGTGCTCTGTCATCTTTGCATCTGATCGTCCTCCTTCAATATTTCAGGTGCCAAGTCCAATGCTGTCATTTCAACATCAAATGGAACTAATTGGTGCATGCAAAGTGTTGGATTACACAAGAGTGATACACAACGGGAATGAAAGTCAAGGAGAGAATACAGATGGACAGCAGTCATCCATCACCAGTGCCGCTGAGATGATCCAAAATTCAACATGTACCTGGGTATGTATGTGCTGCTCTTGTTGCTACTCTTGTAGATGCTCTGCTGTATATGCTTACACATGTACCATCATTTTACCCCAACATGTACACCGATACAGCTGAACAATGTAACAGGTGGATTGCTGTTTGAATGTATTACAAATGAAGTGAAAGCATTCTGCAACCAAGTGGATATCTTCCATGGCACACAAGCTGTGCTGAACTGGCTGATTGGCCCGACTAGTGACCCCTGCACTTGGATAAGTGATCATTTTGCAACAGAGAGAGACACAGAAGTTAAGCAGTTCCTTCTTCAGAGGTCTGACTGCCCTACATAAGTTTGGTTAGGTGCAACAAAGAATGCCAATCAACAAGTTTAGGTACATAATGTCATCCTACAAGTTAAGTGAATTTTTGTAACAGCACTTGCATCTGTTATTTATATTACTGTCACACTATACATCAGAGCAACTCCTGCTGTACTGACAGTGTTGATTGTGGTGCATGGTTGTATTACATGGACACATAAATTTCCCTGCCGACGTATTACCGAATTGCAAATGTCTTAGGCTATCCTGCCTTGGCTGTTTCAGTGAGTATAGTCTTGTCTTCACATTCCCTAAATCAATTGTTATACAACACGTGCGTACATTCTTCAGGATACTAATTCTCCTATATCCCAGAGCACATGAACTACACTCTTGCATACATTCGCCCATATATGGTTAGCTCTGGGTCACAACAGAACTTTCATTCATCTGACCTAGTAGTGGTGTGAGAAACAAAAAGTGGTAGCTGAATGACAGCACCGAACACCACAGCTGGTACTCCTTCATTGGAAGACGACCATAGAGGAGGATAAAACTGCTTTTGCTCTTACTTTCTGAATCTCTCAAGCTCCAGCTGCATTTTCAGGTGCATGGTCAATATTAATGGCGTATCTGCTATGGCACTTACATGGTCATAATGAAACGGATTAAGTTCCCACTACAGAATACAGGGATTTCCCTTACGTTTCTCGATCGTACAATACAATCATGACTGTTGCAAATAGTATGCAATTAAGAAGCTAGTACTCATTCCCCTGTGTATTTTTATCATACCAATTATGTGGCGCGATATCCACAAAATTAATGACACTTCCTCTAGTGAACTAGAGCATGTACATCCTGTATCGAAATAATGATATGCTCCATTCTAGCCAGAAAAAATAACCAGCCAACTTATACCAGCAGGCTATCAATGGGTATATTAGTAGCATTAGTAGCAATCCAGCAAGGCCGGTGTTTCATAGCAGTTCTAAGAGCAAGTAGATAGAGATAGATCGATGATGGTTTTGCACAAATGAGACTCTTGTTAGCCATGAAAACACTACATTGTGACACACTGAGCTGAGGGATGTCATGTGTTGTGCAGCAGTTGGTGTATCCCATGTTACCTACTGGGGACCGATTACTTTTAAGTCACCATATCAACCATGTCAATAATCAAGTCACGATTTGGTTAGGACTTCACTATACATTTCTTTTGTATAATCAGCACGGTATTAATTAATGAGTAACGTTTGACAATATGTTTTATAGTCTACATAATGCCTTGGTGCAGGGACTTGGCGATTTGCAGGGACTTACTCTGATACGGTTTTTATCAGTGACTCAATTATATGTTCATAAGTAAGTCAACTGTAGTGGGTGTCCCATGGGTTCTGGTGGTTTACTTAAATCACTCCGATGGGGTATTACTGTGGGATGTTTTAAGCCAATGTTGTACAAGGTGACCATTCTTGCATTCTTGCTAGGGTGTGTATAAACACTACAGACGTCGAAAAATGAAAACTGACATCATCATCAAATTAACTTCCTGGTAGCTAATTTCTTACCACATTCTTTCCAAAACTGATGTAAATGTCAATGCTGAAGGCATAAGTAAAACCATGAATATCGATAGCAGTAACTTAATTCCTAGGTGATTTCCTACTCAATAGAAATGTGATACGCTAAAAGGGACAAACATAATACCCCCTTGCATTTCACAATGCACGATTATGTAAGTGAATTATGCAATTCAACAACTGTATATAAAAGCGTGTCTATTCAACAGCTAAAAAGCATGAAGTTACTGAGCAACTTTAACTATTGAAATTGAACAACTTAACGTCCGGATCATCAAGATGGCTTTAAAATATGCTTGTGGAATTCAACTTTTGAAAATGGCAGTTGCCATTCTTGCAACGTTAGTGTGCAGTACTACAGCGCTTCCTCTCAGACTGACTCGGCAGGCCGCACCAGATGAACTCCAGGTACAAGCAATGAGGAACTCACTACTGATCTTCCAGGCTGCAGCCGTAAGTAATTATGCAACCACAATCAATCATTGATGCTTGCATGTTGCTTCCCAAATCCCAATGCAATCATGTGTGTGTGCTCTGTCATCTTTGCATCCGATCATCCTCCTTCAATATTTCAGGTGCCAAGTCCAATGCTGTCATTTCAACATCAAATGGAACTAATTGGTGCATGCAAAGTGTTGGATTACACAAGAGTGATACACAACGGGAATGAAAGTCAAGGAGAGAATACAGATGGACAGCAGTCATCCATCACCAGTGCCGCTGAGATGATCCAAAATTCAACATGTACCTGGGTATGTATGTGCTGCTCTTGTTGCTGCTCTTGTAGATGCTCTGCTGTATATGCTTACACATGTACCATCATTTTACCCCAACATGTACACCGATACAGCTGAACAATGTAACAGGTGGATTGCTCTTTGAATGTACTACAAATGAAGTGAAAGCATTCTGCAACCAAGTGGATATCTTCCATGGCACACAAGCTGTGCTGAACTGGCTGATTGGCCCGACTAGTGACCCCTGCACTTGGATAAGTGATCATTTTGCAACAGAGAGACACACAGAAGTTAAGCAGTTCCTTCTTCAGAGGTCTGACTGTCCTAGTTAGAGATAATAAATTATTACATTTGTTATACCTTTGCTTGGTAGTATATTTTTAGCCAAAGAACGCCAATCAACAAGTACATAGATACATGATGTCATCGTAAATTTTTGCATCTGCTATTATTTCTGTACTTTATCATGCAAAATTGATTATAGCAACTCCTGCTGTACTGACAGTGCTGATTGCAGTACATGGTTGTATTACTCATAAATTTCCCTGCCAACATATTGCAAACCAAATTGCAGATGGCTAGCTGAGGCTGGGTGTTCCAGTGGGTATAGTCTTGTCCTCATATTCCAGGATAGGTAACGATATAGTTAGGAAAACATAGGAGTAAAAATGAAGAATGACAGCCCGTAGCTAGCCAATGGTCCAGGGGGGTTCTACTGGCCTAATATTTGGTCTTGGGGGTTCTAAATGAGTGAAAATGAGGTAGCCACTCCCACTTTTATATGATAGGTCCCTGAATCTAGGGGGTTCCATTGAACCACCCAACCCCCCCTGGCTACAGGCCTGCATGATTGTCACAGGTTGTTGCTTGCTCTGTTTGTAGCTAACAGCTGTGTTGTGCAGTGCTGTTGTTCAGCTACTAACTCGTTTGTTTCTCACACAACTATACCTGTTCTGTTGAACAATCAAATTTTGACCCAGAGCCAACCATATATGGGCGAATGCACGCAGGAGTGTGCTCTGGGATTGTCTTGGGTATGATGAAGAGCATCGTGCACTCTAGTCTCGTGCCTAGTCGTCCACAACGCACTTGAACGGCTGGTCATGGGACTATGTGCACCCGTACTTCATTCAGCAAGCTTAATTAAGGCATATGAGAATAGGGACGTTATCCTGGATATAAGGAATGATGTGTTGTATGACAATCGTGCGAGATAAAACTGGTTCTTGCTCTTGCTCTGTATACCAGCTGCATTTCAACACACGAGTGTATTTATCACAAATGCCCACATTGCCACCACAGAATGCACAAATTGGGTGATTTCCCTTTTCATTTCTCGATAGTACAATACAACACTAACTGTTGCAAAAGTATGCAAATAAGAAGCTAGTACTCATTCCCCCTGTGTACATTTTTATCAAACCAAGTGGCATTTAATGTATAAACTTTGGTGACGTCTCCGGTGTACATGCTGTCAGAATTAGCCTAATAATAATTATGCTCCACTCTAGCCAGACTATAGTGGGCTTATTCCCAGACCCCTCCCCCCCCCCCCTCGATAGTGCACCAGAGTTGCTTGTGGTCTGGAAACAAGACTAACCAGACCACCAATCAGTGAACTCAAATATTGCTATAGCAAGTTTATTGTGTCTGTCCAGTAACAAGCAGCGCTAGTAGCAATTCAGTTGTACACAGCTTGTCCATAATCCATGCAACACTGTATCAGACCACAGAGGTCTGTAACTTCCTCGGAAGATAACGCTCTTCTGTAAGAATTTACTGGAGAGAAATATATTTCAAAAACTTAAAGCTGACTGTGTGGAGAGTGGGAATAGTGCCCTGTACTGTTCAGAGGTGGATAGTAATTCAAAAGGGCATTTAATTCACACATCGATCATGTATAATGTATTGAATAAACATACGGCTGCTTTCCAGACTAAAATTCCAGTGGCTACAGTGGTGTATAAGTTGCAATTGCCAAACCATAGTAATCTCTCTTGTGTAATAACAATAATTGTTTAATTTGTTTTGTGTAGTAATCACAGTCATGAATAAAGCTCACCAGTAGACCTACATTGTATTAGCTGGAGCAAAAATGTTTTAGTGTTGACAGTTAATTGTATTCATAGCCTGTGAATTGGATCTGATGGGTAGCGTATTCAACCTACCGGTATACATTATTTGGGAGTCCACCACAAGGTTCATCAATGCCTTTCCTTCCTTTGCTGGACCATGCCAGAGCTGTTAGTCATACTATGACAGAGTGTCCCTATCCCCCGTGGAAGATGCCAAGTTTATCCCTCTGCGTATACTCAACAGGAAAAAAAATTGCTATGATATGGGACTTTTGAGTTGCCAGACGTGATCATGACTAAGTACTCCAATCCAAATTCACTGGTAATTAGCTAATCCAAGTGTTAGCACACTTTCATGCTCAGTATGTTTACAACACTGCTTGTGGGTGCGTATCAATAAAAGTCATTCAATAATTTGTAGCAAGCACACACAATCAAAACATCATGCATCCTTAATTTAAGTGCCTTTAACTTAGTTGAATAACTTAGTTGAATAAGTTGAAAACTCAGCAGTGAAAGGGCTTAACACTGCAAATAGAATGAATGCAAGCATCTCAAGAACGGATAAACAAACAAGCAACATGTGGCACCTAATTAAAATGTTATGACAACGGTACAACAAGCCAGGAATTATCTACAGTAACAACCACACAAATTCACAATGAAATTACATAAAATTGATTTTAAAAATCAAGCTAAATAATTAGTGTGTAATAACAGTGCATGTGCTACTTCCATGTCCATGTAGACCATACCACACACATTAGTAATACCAGGATGACAACATTGTGATAACATGCCTGAGGTTAAACCAGCAATTTAACATCCTCATCCATCCGCAATATAGATTTTGCTGTTGTTACCTCATGATGTTGCATTGACTGTCATTCAGTGTATTTGGAATGGGAGCTGGGTGGGGGGGGGGGGGGGGGGGGGGGGGGGGGAGTTTAAGGGAAGGCATATAGCTGGCCTCTTAGCTCAGCAGCCAGTCACCTAGGGTACTGCCCAGCTTGTTGTCATGCTAATGTGTAGGTCATTATAATTATACCCTTCCTTGTTTGTGTGGACCATACCAGTGGTACCACACATGTATAGGATCTGGGGTAATGCCTAGCCTCGTTCCCAGGCCGTTCTGGGAACGAGGCTAGGGTAATGCCTGGACCATACCACACACACTAGTAGTGACACTGGCCGTTGTTACCTTAGTTAGCTGGCTGTTTGTAGCCAGCTAACTACATGTACATACAGGGAGTCACAAAATGTGTTTTCTTCTTCTCCCTTCTTCAGATGAAAAGAAGTTTAAATGTACAATCAACTCTGTCATGCAGCTATGAGAAAGGTTATATAATTGTCTGAGAGGAAGTACTCCATAACTGATGCAAGAATGGCAACTACATATACTCCAAAAGTCAAACATGCAGGACTTAAAGTCATCTTAATGGTTCAGATCTCAGTGCACTAGTTGGATAGTTCTTTGCACAGTAGTTGAATTGCACAGTTATATATGTCAGTCAGTTCACTTCAGTTCATTTTGATTTGATAACTCAGGAATACCCACATCTCCAATAAGTTTTCATGCAGGTCCTGGGGCTCATTAACGGAGGATGATGATGACATCGTCACTGAGCTCGCTTGATTTACCTTAAATGGCATTGCTCATAGTTGTTTTTGTGGAAAGGCAAAGGGCATATTTCGTTTGGAGGTGAACTACCCTTCAATAGAAAAGAACGAACCTGAGTTCAGCACTAGAGATTCTCAATCACTCTACCAGCTAGTGCACCACTGCACACCCGCCTCCATGCAGTTGCTGGGGGGACTAATTCATGCTATAAAGTTGTCAACGTTAACTTCCTGGCCTATAGCAATAATGCATGCTTCAGTGACAACAGTAGCTCTCAGTATTCATAGTATTCTTGTGATTATAATGTGAGTAGTAACTAATTAGTTTGTGACAGTTCTCAGAAGCATGTAGTAGTATCCTGGTGATGACGTTGGTCATTATCCAGCACTTGGCGTTCTAAATTATAGCTTAATTCAAGTTAATGGGCAGCGTTGGGTTTGGCACAGTGACACACACTATACTCAGAAGCATGCAGTCTAACCACCTGGAGGTTAACTGGTGATGATGTCAGAGATCCAATGACATGCAAAATTGACTTCCAATTGATGTTGAATGGACAGCGTTGGGTTTGTAACCTGCCATACATGAAGTATATCTGTTGCTGCCAGTCTTATCCTTACCACCTATACACTGGTGGCTTAAGTAGAAGGTCACTACCTATAGTATAACTGCTAGAATTCGCAAAATTATTCTGCCCTTGTCTGTCACAGATTGCACTATGATTCATCACTTTGGGAATTTCATCCAAACTACAACCGATAGTTAACTAGCTAGCTAAAGAAAAGTGTTCCCATTCTGAAATTGTAGCAGCCAGTATAGCCTCGCCCCCAGATCCAAACCAACCCTAGCGTGGATGGCTTCCAGAAGTGATCCACACTGAGGTTGGTCTGAGGCTGGGGCCGAGACTACAGCAGTAGGACGAACGTATGGTGGTCAATTTAATTGTATTCATGACATTCCTCCAGCTCAGAAATTCAAATGTGTCACTTCCTGTACCTAGTGTGCTGCAGAATAAACTACCAGAAAAGTTTTCATTCTTTCTTCCGGCCTGTAAAATGCCATGGCTTTCCCCCAAATCGTACAGAGGTTAGAGTACTCGGCACAATGCTTATAACTTCCTACCACTAGTGTGAACAATGGAATGTACGTTTAATTTTGTGTGGGGTGATCTACATTGACTACATTGCTTGAAAATGAGGAAATGTTACCTGAGAACATTGCCTCATTACCAGAATGAGTCCAAATAAAAGCAAGAAAACAGATACACTAGCTATAACAGGTAACACAAAGACTTCTAAACTGAAGATGAACATTGCCGGATTTTCAACCCTCTTCTTGATGGTAATTGCTGTCACCGTGACCCAGCAAGCAGACTCTGACAGTGGGCAATCAAGAGACTACAAGGACATAATAGTGAGGTTCAAGTTACAACTAGCTAATTTATACTGTTAATGCTGAGTGCAGTTTAAGAAGAATTAAGTCTGCATGCAAGAGTGCATACCAATGCCGTTTTAACAATTTCAGAGACCCTTCAATTTCTCACAACTTCACTGGAATTCGAGCTACTCTGAGGAGGAAACTTATGCGCAGCTAAGCTCAGTCTGTGAGATGCTGGAGTATATTGACACACTGAATGAGCTGCACACTGATTACAAGAGCAAGTACAGCGGCAGTCGCCTGACACAAGTGGCTGCTCTCATTAGAGTTGGCAACCAAGTCAAGACGAATGCTTGTGACTGGGTTAGTCCATGCATAATATAGTGTGTGTACAAAGGAGTGACTGCATTGGTATATAAATATTATCCGTATACTGTTGCATGCACTGCATACTAGCTATAGAGCTGGATAGAACAGCTGATTCCTGCACATGCGCGCATTAGGATTCACTCAGTTAGCTATACACTTCACAGAATAGCCTCGTTCCCAGGCGCCCCAATTACCGAGCGCCTGGGAACGAGGTAAAAACTTGTTGAACACGGCTCTATTCTTGTCACTGCATTCACTGTATGCATGTCTTCCCACTGCACAGACAAACCGTGTGCTTGGAAACACCCTAACAGAGAACAGCACTTCCTGCTCCATCCACAAGCTGTCAGTGACTTGTGTGAAAGTCAGGGCATTTGCGATGCTTCAGTCATGACTGTATCACTGTGTCTCTGCTGTTATAATTATATACATAGCTAGATGCAAAGGACCAATAATCAGATAGCTAGTACTTTGCTATAAGCATCATTTATAGCTAGCGAGCTACCAATAGAAGTTTAGCTACACCGTCACGTCATGCATTACTTATTGAACAAAGCTAATATGAACTGGTGGATGCAAGCACCTCATACAGCAGAGTATTACGAAGTGGTTACTGATCCGGCAGGAAGTAGGGCTAGGGTACCGTATATTAGGGACAGGGCCGGTTAACAGTTCTCAATGCGCGCGCGCTGCTGATGCTGTCGCGTGACATGACACGCCCCCATGGCCGACGACTCCAACCGATAGGCCTAGGAAGGAGGTTGGGTATATACTAGGACGGTGTACTGGAGGGTCAGACTCAGAGACCGACGAAGGTGACAAACAGAGGTCCGTGGTGTGTAGCTTGTAGCTACTTGTCAAGCTGCATGGCTGCCGCATAATTTAATATGCTACATAGATACTATAGTCTCGTTCCCAGACAATTTCAGAATTCCGGAGCTTGGAAGGGCCAGGAAGCGATATGCCACAAGCATCTTCTGCATTTGTACCCGTCCTGATTGGAGAAATAATCAACAAAGGATAGTTTGTGCTACGTGGATATTGGTCCGGCAGGAAGTACATACTTTAGTATAGGTACCGGAAACGCACGCACATCTAGAACCAGCCCTGGCCCTAATAATATACCCTAACCCTAGTCTCGGAACCAGACCCTTCGTGCGGGGGAGGAGGAAAGGGTCTGGGCACCATCTTACATTCGAGTTGTCCCCAGGTCGGAATGTTGACCTAACGAATCAGAAGCGTTGATTGCGAATGACGTCAGGGAAATGATTTTTCTCCAGGCTTTCTGTGTCGCCAGTGACTAGACATGGCGAATCGCTGTGTCGTACCGCGTTACCCGCGAGTGACTGACAAAAGTCGAGGAGAGCAACGAGCAGGTCGACTGTGATCGTACGCGTGGTATCGCAGTTGATCGCTAATTACAACGCATAATTACGTTCCGTGAGGACAACTCGAATGTAGGAACGTGCCCAGACCCTTTCCTCCTCCCCCGCACGAAGGGTCTGGTTCTGAGACTACCCTAACCCATTGCCGTACTTCCTGCCGGACCAATATCCACTTCGTAGTTTGTGCTGGGTACAACATAAATTCTGTGACACAGAGTTGCACCAGGCTATAGTGAATCCCAAATTAGGGTGTGGCTGCATGAGAACTAATGTCCTACAAAGCCGAATGTAGTGCCTCCCTCAAAAATATGGGGAAGCTGAATTTCTTCATGACACTGGCATCTGTGTGGAAATCAGGAGCAACTGGAGAAATGCCTCTACTGGTGACGAAGCTATCGTAGTTAGCAGTTGAGCTTCAAACCATAGCTTCTGTATATGGCATTCAACCACTCATTTTTGGAATAGCATTGCCACGTTTGTCATTATGCAAGACACAGATTCTTGGGACAAAGTACAACCACCCTGAAAGCACCTTGGGTTTTACGGGTACCATTGGTGTTAGCCTTGTCCCCGGACGGTTGCTGAAAGAAGAGGGCCTGGTCACACATGCCACATTTCCTGTGTGCATGCCCCAGAAAGAATAAAATTGCCGAGTGCATTAGCGTGAGGCTTTGAATGGAGGATCTATTTCTCATGATATATGTACATACGTACCGGTACCTGTCACGCTCAGGAATGTTGATGACACTTAGGAATGTTGCGGATTCCTGCCAACCAATTGAGTTCTATTTCCACGAGGACTCGACGGTGCGAGATTTACAACCTTGAGACTCAGATCAGTTGATGAGCGTGCTGTGCCTCCAGGGCTTGCAGAGCTCGAGCAGTGCATGAGCACAGTTGATATCTGCAACTCCACAATAGTCTTGGGTAGCCAGATGCTAGGGTACAAGTGAGCGGGGGCCTTCAGGGCGTGCAGAGCTAGAGCAGCTACATGTGGAGTCGAACAGTGAGCATAACCAACATCTTTATCTACACTCTAGCTAGAGATCATGTAGATAGTAGAACTCGTAAGCATGTGGTCAGGTCACATGTACGCATGCAGCATGTGTGAGCCATGATGTGGATATGTATTCCTATATAGTAAATACCTTAGCAGAATCATATTTCAAGAGAAATGCAACCATTCACCTGATACCTTTCCAGGTACCCAGTTGAAGATAATGGCCATGCATGATCAATACTACGTGGTGTGGATCCACTGGTGTGGGAGTACATTATTGCTAGCCCTCATCTTCAGACAGGCAGATGAGTGTGACATGTGGCAGGATATAGTGGCATTCCCCAACACTACAGTTATTTTAGCTACAAGTGTCCAGTATATAGTGGGCACATTTGGACACCTGTTCTCACTTGGCACGTGCACCATTGGCATGTCAATTCACAGGATGAGTGCTGTTTCAGTTTCAGGCTAGTATTGATAGCTAGGCTAGTATGTAGCAACTTGTTGGGTATAGTTAATCCATTACTGACCCTGTTTCCATCATTTCTATTTGTATACAGCTGTGAGTTCAGGGTTTGCAGCATACACTGACTGCACTCGCCATGGCTGGTGTTTCTAAGCAAAGCGATTTTGAGTACGAATTTGTCGAGAAAGTATCCAGCAAACTCACTTGCAATATCTGCCACAAGGTGCTGTATCAGCCTCAGCTAGCCGTGTGCTGTGGACAACACTTCTGCAAGTTTTGCCTGGACAATTGGGTTCAGCAGTGTCAAAGTGAGAAGAGGCCCAGCAGCTGCCCCCATTGCCGTACTGAGGGGAAGAAGTTTCAGCATGTCGATAATAGAGGAGTTGAACGTGAAATCGATGAGCTGAAAATCCACTGCATTCACCATAGAGGTGGGTGTGCGTGGGTAGGAGACCTGGGTGATTTGCGATCCCACCTCAAGAACTGCGGGTACGTTACGTTATCCTGCTCCAACAAGTGCGAGAAGAAGATGAAACGAAAAGATCTTGGCAACCATCTGCTCAATGAATGTCCCTTACGAGAATACCGATGCGGATACTGCGGCCATGCAGATACATTCCAGGCTATCACCACCGAATCTGAGCCAGGTGGTTGCAGCCACTATGATATTTGTGTGAAATACCCATTAGAATGTCCGAATAAGTGCGGTGAGACACACGTTATGAGGGAAGAAATGACTGGCCACAAAAATGTCTGCCCACTAGAGCCCGTAGAGTGCCCATTTTGGGAAGCTGGCTGTGATGCCAAGCTTGTTAGGAAGGAGTTGGAAGGTCACGTGGCAGCCAGTGTACAAGAACACTTGCTGAAATCTTTCCAGACCTTGAGAACTAAGGTTGAAAGCGTGCAGTTTGAAATTTCACTGTTGCAAAAGGTAAACAAAGACAAGACAGTTGCCACTTTTCTCAATTGTGTCGGAACGCAGCTACAGTTTGGACGGCTGAGGCTTCGTCAAACGGGTGACACACTCAGCTTTCGATTGAAGGACGTTTCTCGCTACAAGCAAAAACGAGAGCCATGGTATAGCCAGCCGTTTTACTATCGTGATGGCTACAAGATGCGTTTGGTTTTTCATGCTAATGGGATAGGTGTTGGGGCATCATCACACATATCCATTGTCGTCCTTCTGTTAAAAGGAGAATTTGATGACCAGCTCAAGTGGCCATTGGTCTATGAGGCACAAGAGCGAAAGGCTGATAGCGTGTGTATAGTATTGCAGCCAATTCACAAGTATTCCTCAGAACAGCAGACACCTGCGCACATCTGCTGCTATTGCACCCCAGCTGATCGATGTCAACGAGTGTCCGACGATGACTCTTACAACTTTCGAATATTTGGAAGCGAGGAAAAGTTTTTGGATCATCGAAGACTGGACAAATTCCTGTTTAATGACTCTGTGGTTATTGAGGTTTCTCTCTCACACCACAGTCACCGTCATATGTAGCCTAAGTTAAGATCTTGTAAGATTTGTAGTGTTCGAAGTGCACGTGTGAATATTGCCTGTACTATATACCTTTTCCAGTGTGTATGATACTAGCTATAGTCCTTAAACATTACTTTGTGAACGAATGTTAATACCGTTACAATTGAGTAATTATTAGCCCTGTATAATATGTATGTACACACTTTTATCTTATGGAGACATTGTGCAATCAAATAAAAACGTTTAGTTATTGGTGCAGCCTTCCAAGGTATTCGGTCAGTGTGGCAGCTTCGGTGTGAGCACAACTGTAGTACACTGCGTACTGTACAGTCATTAGCACATGGAGTATAGACTACTATAGCCGTTTACGTCTAGGCTGCTTTAATCCTGTTTCATTCAATTTTCTGGCCATGTACACTTCCTGTTGCATCCTAACGTTCAGTTCCTGCAGGTCACGCTTGTGGGCCTCTTCAGACTGCTTCATCTGCTGCCTCAGCTTAGCAATCTCACCCTCCTTGCTTGTAAGCTCTTCATCTTTCTGGGTACACAAGGCTTCCAGTGCTGCAGTGTGGTATTGCAACTACATCAATGTGGGTAGCACGGTTGGAGTGCAAAATGTAAAGCCAAGTACAATGTTATGGATGGTACATTCATCCAATTAATGCTAATCGTAAGTCCCTTGTGTGGTCAATGTGTTGCGAATAGTTTACCTGTACACTTAGCAAGCAGATGCTCAGCCTTTGATGAGTCGGACAGTGCCTGTGATTTCAACAGTCCAAACCTAGAATAATGCCGATAAGCAATAGGTCACAGACTGCTCCCTGGCAATGTTGTTAACTAAAACTAAAACTATAATGCATTTTGGTATGGCATATTTCACTTTAGTAATTAAAACTAAAACTAAAATGAGACTGTCTCAGCCTGTTAATTAAAACTACAACTAAACTAGAATGAAAATCACCCAAAAATGGTGTTTACTAAAACTAAAAGAGCCTTTACTAACCTTTTTGAGATTTAGTAATTAAAACTAAAACTAAACTAAACAACGCGACTTCTACCTAATTAAAACCAAAAACTAAACTATTTCAGTTTTAGATAACTAAAACAACATTGCTCCCTGGGTAGCCTCGTTCCCAGTCCCACACCCAGCTTTTCGTCGCTTGCAGTACGTTTTGCATGTTATTCAACCATCTACACATTCAACCCCCAGTGAGTATGACAGTCACCCCCCGCTAGCTAGGTACAGGGTGCAATGGGTACCTTCGCTCTTCTTGCTGTTCTGAGTCCCAGTACGCCAACGTTCATTTTAGGTCTTTCTACCATCTTTCTATATACCCTTGACGTCACCAAGAGCGCATAAGTAGGTCGCGCCACCTACTTATGCACTCTTGACGTCACTCATGTGAGGAAATGTACCAGGCCCTCCCCGCTTTTCCGTACTGCAAGCGACGGCGTGGGACTGGGAATGAGGCTACTCCCTGGGTGCACAGGAACAGTTGCATGTATATGTTTGTTAGCTGGGTTCACAGTGGAGT
Organism: Axinella damicornis; assembly: GCA_963931865.1. Taxonomy (NCBI): domain Eukaryota; kingdom Metazoa; phylum Porifera; class Demospongiae; order Axinellida; family Axinellidae; genus Axinella; species Axinella damicornis. The sequence goes on from OZ007509.1 coordinate 4,294,166, forward strand.
GCCCCTCATTGGGGAGTGGCTTCCAATATACTGAGAGAAGGCCAATTTGCATGTATGCCGACCCTGCTGCAGAGTACGTACTCACAGAGATGACTATCATGAAATCCCAACATACAGCACAAACTAGTTGCAAAAATGCAGAGTCACAGTAACCACCCACAGAGGCGTGCTGGAACTATAAAGCATGCACACTCCTAAATTACATACTACATATTATGCTCTTATAGGAATATTACTTTTCTATCAGCTCGGAATGGAAGCTAGAATACGGAAATGTGTTTCAGAGGCTAGCAGGCTCTTGCATGGTGCACACACTATTGTAACAATACAAGTGTGTATATAGGACATACATGGGCCACCACAGCTAATGAAGATGCCTGAAGATACTTTACTGTGGACACATACATACGCTCTCTCAAATGTTGCCTTTTCCCTCTCAAGCTGCTTCTTGAAAATTTCTATCTCTCTGTTTGCAAACTGAAGTTTCTCTTCTTCGTTAACAAGGACAGTTTTTGTTCTTGCATGTTCCACTCTCTCATCCTGAAGGATAACAAGTACACCAACTACTGATGGAAAGACAGATAACAAAATACCTACTGTAGTCGCCTGTTATTAAGTGCATGCACCCACATCCCCACAAGAAATATAGGCGCCTATTAGAAAGATGCACTTAGTTTCAACTAAAATTAATAGGAAGTGTGCTTCATAGCTTTTCCATTCAGTAAGATAAAAAAATGGCAGTGTTTCTGCATGGTACAGTGCTTAATAAAGAGTAGCTTGGGACAAGAGTTGAACCTGCACCTAACAGTGAATATGCTGTGCTTATAAGTGAGCTGTGCTTGACTATGGTATACCACAATCATGCAAAACACTTATCCCTCTATAGGCACATGTTTGCTTGCCACCAGCGTCATAAGTGCATGTCCTTGTCCACCAGAGTTTATGTAGGTTATGTCAACCACCACGACCCTAAGCCTTTTTGTCAGTCACTTATGGCTTCAGTCGATACTACAGACCCATCGCACTTTGAGTTGAAAGTTTGGTGATTCTCTGTTGCTTGGTTCTGGAACTACAGCCAGCCAAAGTCCATTTTCGGACGAAGGTATGATCGGACAAATTGATGTATTATCGTACGACGCTCCCTGCTTCTTTTCTGAAGGAACTTTCTCCGAGATCTTTACATTTTCGGGAAGCCTCATGATCCCTCTGCTGCAGGCTCACTTTTTGTCTCTGTGGCTGATTCGAGCACTAGGGAGTATCACCGAATGTCAACCAGGGTCTCCAGGTCTGTGTCGGACAGTGTCGGGGAGTGAAGTTTCGCCGTATTTTGGCATAGATACGTATTTTGGCGATTCAGTAGAATGTGCTGGTCCTCAGCAACACAACGGTGCAAGTCCCGTGTTTATACGTTGCACCGTTCCTGAGATACAGCTGTTTTCCCAATTTGTTCCTGTAAATGCGGTCCACGATTATCATCATCAACTCAAAGTGCAATGGTCTGTAGTATCGACTGAAGGTCCCGCCCACTTCCGGTAATATACGTGCTCGGCACTAATGTGTCTGATTATAGTAGGCGTCCGATATTCAATTCCCTACTCTAGTACTGCAGTGCAGGAGGCATGGGAATGAGGTGGAGGCATGGGAATGAGGTGGAGGCATGGGAATGAGGTGGAGGCATGGGAATGAGGCTAGTCAGGCACTTACAAAACAGCATGCCGTTTAGTGTTGAGGGTCCACTAGACATGTAGCTTATATTTTTGCTGTTTTTTTCTTCTAGCCATGTGCTGTCTATATGACCTTTGACCTGACACAACGAAATCTGAAAACGTTATGGGTGTGCCAGCACCCAGAGCACCTCAGCCACTGATTTACATACAGATAGTTCATGGTGGAATTAACATATGATGTAAATGGCTTATCTTGTTTGCGCATCATCATATATTACTGCACAACATATGTGCACCTGCAATTCCCTGTAGAGGTATTCATAGTCATCCCTTGATATATTCTGGACAACCTACAGTAGTGGAGAATAAACAGCAAAGGACGATTGACTAGAAGACTCTCCTACTCTTATCTAAATGGTAACAGAGATAGGTAGGTGTTTACTTTTACCACCAAGCCCCCCAATTTCAGCCAAGCCCCCTAATTTCAGCCAAAGGCTGAGGGGGGGGGGGGGGGGGGGGGGGGGGGGGGACCAAAACATTTTACCAGTGAAGCAAATGGTGGGATTCGAACGTGGCCCAGGGACTTTCCACACAGAACTGGGTTTATATACAGCAAAGTGGTGCTGACAATAATATGACCTGTTACATCAGCATTAGGCCTACATGTGGTGTTCAGTACATTATGAGTTCTTGCTTAAGGTTACGGGATCGTCGCGCGGTGGGCGTGGCCTGACAATTTCTTCAACCCCGTTTTTCTCGCACAGAAAGTAAGCTAGTGAAATCAAACTTACTCGACACAAAGCAGGGAGGGTAGTCAACATGCAGACCAAACATCATTACAGCAGCTCACACTGTAGCCGTCGTACGCTGGTTAAATCGATTCCAGCAAACTATTCACCAAAAATCTCCAGTGCGAAGACCGCCAGCAACTCGATTCTTCTGTTGGGAGACACGCCATAGGAAGCTCTAGGGCGGGACGTAAGCGTTTTGTGGCTAGGTTGAGCAGTCCTTGAAAGAACGACTCTTGAGTGTGAATAACTGCCATCTTGACTCTCCTCTTTGGAATACAGCGTCGTATAACTTCGGAACGGTCATCAGTATTCACAAAAACGCTTCGTCCGGCCCTTTCCATACTGTTTGTGCCTATTTCAACACGGTCTTCCAAGTCCAGGTCGGATCACACGGCTTTGTTTTTGGTGACAAAAAAACTATGAAATAGCGCTTAATTAAGTATACGGTGCGCGTATCCGCGCGCAGGGATCCCGTAACCTTAAGGTTACGATGGACAATTCAATGACGTTTATGAAGCCAAATTAAACGCTTTATATCTCAGAAACTGTAACTGCTATTAATCTGAAACAAGTTGCGTTCTAACGCTCTAACACCAAACATAAGCAGCACGAACTCCTGGAACAGGAAAGTAAAACACCGTAATGCAACTGGGCCTACAATGGGGCTCACCGCTCAAGCACCTATGCGTCAAATTACGGCGAGGTTGATGGGACCACAACCCGCAAATTGTCTCTGGCACAGCTTACGCAGTACATGCTAGGTCGTGATGAAGAGAAAAGCGACAATCTGTCTATATTTCTCTCTCTTTCCGTGACAAGCACATAATACATGAAGTAATGTGCAATTACCAAATTTACCACTGGGGGGGGGGGGGGGCATGAAAGACAGGGATTAGGGAACATGTACCGACCTTTCGCTGCAAGAAAGAGCACACTTCTTCCTGTAAGATCAGAAGATCAGTACACTGCTGGAGGCAAGGGCTCTTTCGGAGGACAGGGGATACCTTCTGCTTCCCGCCAACTTCCATACCGCGTTCTGGAAAAGTAACCACAAGTCTCGTTCCCAGCCCGGTAGTCTGGGAACGAGACAAATTCGAAAGCAGCAATTATGGCAAACATGTTGATGAGCAAGCTGGATGGTTTCTGCAGTCCGGGATCACTGTTTTGGGTATGTAATCACACTGTTTGTCCGAGGTTGTTCAATTCAATTTTGATTTGCTAACCCACGAATGCCTGTAGTAGTAGTACATGTGGTATAGCTACAGTCTCGTGGGCCAGCCTCTCGATCGCCACACCCACTACACGAATGCCGCATCTCCAATACAGCCCTGATTGAGGTACAGCGTGCACATGTGGGAAATGGGTAACCTCGTGTACCTTCATATCTATGGCAAACCATCTGTTTCAAAAGTGCGCTAAAATAGGGTGGCGTGCTGTACGCATGTGCACAAATCCAACCGAAGTGACTCCAATATCGCATGTTAAAACAAACCCAAGTGGTTCTATCGCACGCTAAAACAAAACAAAGTGGTTCTATCGCGTGCTAAAACAAAACCAAGTGGTTCTATCGCATGCTAAAACAAAACCAAGTGGTTCTATGATCTTCTATCACACGCTAAAACAAAACCAAGTGGTTCTATCGCGTGCTAAAACGAACCCAAGTGGTTCTATCACATGCTAAAACAAAACCAAGTGGTTCTATCACGCGCTGAAATAAAACCAAGTGGTTCTATCGCACGCTAAGCCTTTACTATTCATCTTCGAGTGTTTTCCTGGCCAAGAAGACTCATGAAAAACCCTCGCGAAAGTACCGCACCGGAAAGTCGCCAAACCGCCAAATTTCTTCTTTCTTCAGATGGGCTTAGCCTAGTTCCAAATTTGGCTGACTCCCTCACGGCGGTGTTTGCACAAAACAGCAGCATTTTACACTGAGCAATGCATCGCTTTTAGACAACTTCGAAGTCCCACGAGGTGTATCTACTTAAATATCTACTTACCTTGGGATCTACGTATACCTGACAAATTCCTTGGCCAACCTGGTATGATAGTATTCCATCCAGTGCCTGATGTGGAGCGAGGGCAATAAACCTGACTAGTTTACAACCAGCACTGTGTACCTGCTAATATTTACCCCACGCGCGCATGCGCGAAGCGGGGTTAAGCAATCGGTTTTGTCCGTCTGTCAGTCGTCTGTCTGTCAGTCGTCTGTCTGTGCCGTCCAAAAAATTGAAATCTCGCCACATAGACCCTCATAAACCATCGAAAGGGAGTCAAACAATAGCAAATAGCAAAAAACCGCTCTATGTGTACCTGACTGAAGTCAAAGGCGCTTCGTTTCGCTGTATTTCGGCTATTTCCTACTTTTCATAACTATTCATAACATTGGCTCCACCTCTTCGTCCCATCCAGAACAGAACACGTAATGCATTTGGAAACTTCATGCTTCGAGATGACCGCTAGAAAACAGTACTTTCCCACGATTTATGTACTTACAGACGTCGTGACTATTGTTTAGGCTGTTTTTTCCAGCTATTTCCTATTATTTGTAACATTTGGCCCCACCTCTTCAGCTTACGTGTTGTATATACGGTAAGCAGTCACTCCCACACCTTGGATATGGCCATATACGAACACAGTATACGCGATAGCACCTGTTCGATGCTCATCGGCAGAGATGCCACGTCGATTGTAGCTGCACTGTATCCTGTAGACGTTCCGCGCGGGGTATGTGTTCTATGAACATCTCTAGTTGGTATAGGTGTTCAATAGGGATAGCTATGTGATTGAGTCCTTCGCTTGTGGCACTGATATGTTGCAATGCTTCTTGATACGAGCTGCTGCATTGAGTTCCCTTCTTGCGGCCCTTTGTGGAACCCTAGAGGCTTATGTCTCAAGCACAGCAACCGTATTTCATCCTCTGATTAGCACTCTTGTTCTATTTCTGTGACGCAGCCACACATTCTCTTAATGTGTCAAACATGGATGAAGTCACGTCTGTTGGATCATTCCACAGGATGAGGGAAACATCTCCCTTGACGTACTTGCAATACCTTCTTGGTGACTTCCCCACTTTGGCACAAAGTGCTTGAGCTTTTTCTGTCAGCAGCATCCTGACAAGACAGTTTAGCTTCACACATACTAGGATTGCCAGTATTGATCACTACTGCAGCTGGATATACATGTTGAGTGTACGTCTTCATGGATGGTCCCACAGCCGATGTCATTATGTGCTTCTGACATTTGTCCCATAGTAATCAAAAAGGCTGGCTTATGAAGGTATAGTTCTGACCGTGTTACATGGTATAGTTTCCTTGTCTGAAACACATGGCTAATTGCTTACATGGTTGCTTGCTCGCCAGTGAGTTTTGACTACAGCTTGATCTGGCACTGTCAATGTCTCCTTGCACCTCCATGAATTCCCCTCCCCATTCTATATAGTACTTACTTCACTTGCAGTAGAACCTCAAGCGATAAACTCTCGTTTCCTCATGCACGTGGAAATCAGTACTGGAAGGCACAGATAGGGCTGTAGTAGTAGTAGTAGTCTCCTTAATGCCACAAGAGAGAACGTGGTAGGCCTTCTCCTGCCCTGAAAATGCTCCCGGATGGTCTTTGAGGCCGACACATCACTCGGTTCGCCATTTTCTATATACACCTCCACATGCTTAAATGTCATGACACAGTGACCCATGCAAATGTGCTTACACGGTGACCATGTAAGCAGTAAGAATGTACGTAGGCTTAATTGAAAAAGCATACGCACAGCATATTTTATTTCTCCATGTAAATGGTCTCACATCATTGTAGTATATGTTAGTAAGGTAATTGATTTTTTCTGTGCTGATGTTCTTGTCCATGATTAAAATGTCATGATAAGTGAAAGGGAGTGCCTAAGTTACAGTTGGTCAGTAATTTCCAACTGTATAACATGCTCACATTGCCTTGTATTCCACAAGTATTCATGCACCTTTTGTCCTGTTACGAGTGCTTTGACTTTTTCACATTCAGATTTCAAATTGCAGTAGTTGCAGTCATCGTACTGGTGTGGGTCAGTACAGTTCGGCTGCTCTGACGGTGTGTTTTGAAGACACAGCTGTTCTGTACACCATCAGTCTTCTGTTCTGGGTGTCTGCTGGCCTGAGGTTACTCTGGAATGGTGCAAAAAGCATGGCCATACCAAAACTTTCTCATAGCTATTTGTCAGCAATGAATGTCATGAAAGTGGTAAGTGGATACGTATGTCTTGGTATAGTTTGTGATGTAGTATGCATTCTTTGTAAGTAGCAATGGCCACGTGGGCCTGCAGCCAGCCGCTTGGTCTTGCAGGAGCGGCGGTTACGTAGAATTGAGTCAACCACACCCAGTTATCAATGATATCATGTACAGATAACTGCTCCTCCACAACTTTGCCCTTGTCCATCACAGGTAGTCATCTCTGTCCCAGTTGTTACGTCTGTCTGTGATTTCACCTTCACTGTTTATGAGGGAACCCGTCAGCAGGCAGCCAACTATCAATACCTTCAGCCCATTGCTGTGTTAACAACCAGTGTATGTCAGTTGTAGAACTCCTGTAGCTTATCTTATCACAGAGTTAGTTGCACAAGAAGGGAATATCAGTGCCACTTAGTTCAGTTTGTTCGTGTATACCTTTCATTGTGATTGGCCTCAATCATTTCCTGCCTGTCCTCAGTTATTAAGGTCACATTTTTCAACACCCTATTGGATATAGTGATTAGCTGATGTATGCATGTAGGATGGTCCTCAATTTTTTGACATTAAAATGCAGCAGCATGCAGTTATGTGAATGCAAATTATTTTACTGCTGGTGCCAGATATATGATTGTCTTATGATGATATGTGTGCACAGGTCCTTGCTGCAGCTGTGACTGTGCACGAGAGATGGCTTGGTGTCCGTTCGTCTACCCTGATGTTCCTGCTCTGGTTGGGCCTAGTGATTTACGGAGGATTGAAAATGTGGACATTAGTCACACTAGCACGAGAGTTTGTGAGTATAATTGTTCTCGTGTGTTGGGATGTCAGTTTGATTCTTTCAAGCTCAAACTGCAAACGTCTCTTTCACTTTCACAGGATGAAGTCAGCGACAAGTTCCGTTTTGTGACGTTTTGCCTCCAGTTTATCACTTACCTGATTGAGTTCGTACTTGCCCTAATTCCTGACAATCGTCTAGTCACTCTTCAGAAGAAGGGTGAGGTAAGTAGCATACCAAAGATCCATTGCAGGAGATTTAGGAATAATTTACTATCACTACTTCTTTGTTACGACTGTCAGAAGAGACAATCCCCGGAAGAGAGTGCCACTTTCCTCTCTAAAATGACTTGGTGGTGGTTAAACCGGTAAGGCGCATCAACATCATAGCTCCTTCAGATTCTCTGCTAGTATGCCTACATTGTCTATCCTACTCCAGCTTGATATGGTTAGGTTGGAAAAAGAGTCTGGTGTACACAGACCTCGCAGATCTGAGTGAACAAGACAAGTCAATAACAGTGGTCCCCTCCTTCATAAAGTATTGGGAACACGAACTGTGTAGGAGCGGGTAGGTATGACTAGTACCTTGAGAAGGGTACCCAATTATCGATCTGACTTCTACTACTATTTCAGGGGCTTTTGTTACAATCAATGTGCTTGTGTGAGGTCAAGTTTGATTGGAGGCATGTTTCCATCAAAAGTCAAGGGGTAGATGCTGTATCTCAGTGCATCTCAGAAAACCAACTGAAAGATTTCTTTATGGAAGCGAACCTCTTAAACTTCACTGCATGTGTGTGTCTGTCTGTCTGTCTGTCTGTCTGTCTGTGCACAACAGAAGAGATGTTCGGGGGGGAAGGACTAGACTAGTGATGTGCGACCTTTGTATTAACTATACAACCTCCGAACCTCGAACTCTGCAAAGAATGTTTGAAAACATTGGGCAGGCCTGTGGCTGGAATAGCTGGGGCTGCATGTGGATGAATTTGCGGAGCAGCAGCTGACATCAGGGAGCAGCAGTTGAGGCGGACACGATCAGGGAGCAGCAGCTGAGGTGGACGCAATCGGGGAGCAGCAGCTGAGGCAGATGCGATCGGGGAGCAGCAGCTGAGGCAGATGCGATCGGGGAGCAGCAGCTGAGGCAGATGCAATCGGTGAGCAGCAACTGAGGCGGACGCGATTGAGGAGCAGCAGTTGAGAGGTGAACACGATCAGGGTGCAATAAGGGAGAAGCTACACTGGGTGCCGGACTGCTAAAGTAGGCGAATGAAGGGGATGTAGCTGAGTGAGCAAAGCTACTTGTATACTTATCAATACAGCGAAGTATAAGAGGTTTCACTAGTGGTGCTTGCTTCCCTGGCCAATAAGAATTCTCAACAACTTGTAAGATAGTGACAGACTTGTTGCAGATTTGGTGTTCAAGTAACACTATTTCATCAGACATGCTGATTCTGGTTGTCATTGCTGCCACCCAGTCTTGGGTCATGTCCGCAGTTGATTAGCAATCATGCAGTGGTGAGGCCGGTAGCAATCAAATCCTACCCCATTTTATCTGGTTTTTCTGTGGTCTTGCCTATTGTACTGTCACGTGTCACTCTCAGACTCTCAGAGATATTGTGGTTTTAAACATACCTCACAGGTACCATAGCCACACTCACTCAACGTTTAAGTACCAACCCTTGAGGGCAGAAGGAGCTGGTGGTATCACTACTGATAAAGTTGGTCTGTGCAGACAGCGGGGACCTTCTCTACTGATGGCAATTGCTAAAACGATATGGAAGACAATGGCAATGGCAGCAGTGTTAAAGTTGGCTCAGGACCTTCTTGGATTTGTCAGCCCTCAGATTCTGAGGTATGTGTTGAGCACACATGTCTAGATACTGTCCAGGCAGCTGCATTACATGGTACGTACCATTTTGAGCATTGGAAACAGTCTATTGATCGGTTGCCAGCATTCAAACTACGTATGTCAATCACCTTCTGCAGGCTGCTCATCAATTTTGCGAGTGATGCCAAGGTGCCTGCTTGGAAGGGCTACCTCTATGCTGTTCTCCTGTTTGTTGTTGCCCTCATCCAGGCTCTGTTGCTACAGCAGTATTTCATCATGGCCTTCACCGTTGGCATGAGGATCAGAACTGCTGTAATTGCAGCTGTGTATGACAAGGTGATCATGCAGAGGGAGGCGGCGAGGCATGCCCATACATACCATCAACAGCATGTTTAAGTGCATGCATACATTGTATTGATCTCCCAGCTTCTGTACAAGCTAGGGAAGAACCGGGAACACGGCTGCATTTGTGACAATCTCAGTAGCTGGCATGAATTTTGTGCAGCTGCTGACCACTTTTCATGGCAGGAACCATACAAGCTAGCCACATGCATGTCCTTATGCTCATGTGACTTACATGGGGTATGTTGTCCTTGGAGAGAGAAAGTTGAAGATACCATATATGGTCAGCAACTCAGTTTGCAAGTTGTTATGAGTTTACAAGTCTTATATCTGATAAGCTGCCCAGCAGCAATATAAGTCTACCCTCCTTTTTGTTCCCTGCAGGCACTCAGACTGAGCAGCAGAGCCCGCCGGGACAGAACCGTTGGAGAGATAGTGAACCTGATGTCAGTGGATGCACAGAGACTGCAGGACTTGATGACCTACTTCCACACAGTATGGTCTGCCCCGCTGCAGATTGTTCTCGCCCTTGTGTTCCTCTGGTTCACAATGGGTCCCTCCATCTTTGTTGGGGTCATGGTCTTACTGATCCTGATCCCCGTGAACACAGGATTCGCTGCTTTAAAGAGGAGGTATCAGGTAACTAGACCCTGATTTCCGGTAATGCATCAGAGATGTGTAGGCGTGTATGTATGTATGTATATATGTATGTATGTATGTATGTATGTATGTATGTATGTATGTACGTATGTATGGGGGAAGAGTGGAAGCTAGGAGTCTGAAACATCGAAGTTTCATAGTCTGGACCATGTACACTGGTAAATTTAGCAGCAGAGGGTTGTAGTCCAAAATTTGCCCCAATATCAGGTTGGACTACCCCCCCCCCCCCCCCCCCCCCCCCCCCCCATATTATGTATGTATATATGTATGTACATATGTATGCATGTATGTTATAGTTAGACTATGGCCTTGAGTGGTTTATGGGAAATAACCACGAGAGGCTGTTTATTTAGACCACGAGGCGCAGCCGAGTGGTCTAAATGAACAGCCTCGAGTGGTTATTTCCCATAAACCACGAAAGGGCATAGTCTAACTGGCTTAGACTATAGCTACCTGAATTAGAGATCCTTGCACGCTCCAACACTCCAGAATGCGCTGAGCCATGGTCTAATTTCCATAAACGCTGAGTCATCATGCTCCAATTTCTATAAACCCACAGCTGTTGCACGGCTGCATGGCTTCGGAATATAAACCACAGGCGGTGCCTTTGATTTGTATGGCTGCTATAGTCTAAGCATGTATGTACCTATTTGGTGCCCATATCCTTCAATCAGAGTTAGAGTGTTTGCAAGCATTTAGAGATACACAACGTTTGTACGTAACTCCCTGTGAGGGACCACAACAATTGAGTCACGTCCATGAGCTGTGGTGAACATGATCGATGTCATGGTGTTTGGAAACAAATGAGGAAAAGCTCCATCCTTGCAGGTGCAACAACTGACCAAGAAGGATGAACGTCTGAAACTGATATCTGAATTACTTAATGGTATCAAGGTATACAGTCATATTGTCATTCTCTAATTTCTGTTTCTGTTTATAATGAGAGGAACAATTAGTGTTCCATCAGACTGTTTTTTCTTCCTGGTGAACAGGTGATCAAATTATATGCTTGGGAGATTCCTTTCCAGAAGCAGATTGCTGACATTCGAGAAGCGGAGTTAAGAATTTTGAAGAAGCTAGGATATATCAACATAGCTTCTACATTGACGTGGTACACTGCTCCTTTTCTGGTGAGTTTACACATGCATTGCACCTATACATGATTTAACCTTCAGCATTCATACGGACGGGGACAACCATGCAGCTGGTCTTCTCTCTACATCCTGTTGTGCACTGTGTTTGTGTCACTATAGGCCTCGATGTACATTTCATGTCTTCTCTGGACCCACAATACCTTTACTCTAGCTTACTAGCTATGCACCAAAAAGTTGAATGGGTCACTGAAAGATTTTGTTTTCTGGGTCACTGAGAGATTTTTTTTTCTTCTCGAACTGTGTTCAGTTGTACTATGCAACAGTACTGTTCATGCAATTTGTGTACATTGCTTATGCGGCTTACATAGCCTTGATTGCTCACAAATCAAAGTTCTACTCCCCGGCATTTGCCATATAGATGGGCTGATTATTGAAACTTGCCACTGTGACAAAACATTTTCAGTAATTTCTGTCTCATTCAAATCTTTGAAGCATTACATGCACTGTGTTTATGTTTGCAGGTGACTCTAGCCACTGTTGGCACCTATGTCGAAGTGTACAAGAATGACCCCAACAATCGTCTCACTGCTGAGCGGACGTTTGTGGCGCTGTCTTTGTTCAACCTCCTTCAGTTTCCCCTGGCCATGCTTCCACACGTCATTTCCCAGCTGATTGAGGTAGTTGTATAGGGATGTAACCTTGTTCCCAGGCCCCGCCCAGTTTTTCGTCGCTTGTAGTACAGAACTGAAAACGGTCCAGGCATGGGAATGAGGCTACTAGGGATGGTCACTCATCTTTTGCTATACATTGACTCATACACGTAGTACTGATTACTATGTACTGCAACAGCGTGATTGTGCAATTGATCTCTGGAGTGTGTTCTCTCATGTTTCTATAGGCTAATGTGTCGATGAAGCGTCTGAGGAGTTTTCTGAAGAGCAATGAATTAGATCCTGAGAACACTCAGTGGTACTCTGAGGCTGCTAAAGGTATAGACTGACCTTGTGTGTGCTGTACCTAGATCAGTCATGCACGTTTAGCCAAACTGATGTGGGCTAAAGTTACTTCTTAGCGTCCCAGTTCCCTAGCTGACACTATAGGCCTACTTTGACAATTGTGCTTGGTGAGCAGGAAGTGAGGCAACTGATTATGCAGTGTGGGGTGGAAATGACTGTAATTTGAAATGGCTTATCCAGAGTATCGAATTTGCCTTACTAGGGCTCTATATACGTTTCGTGCACTAAGTGTGAGTGTGCTTGGAACAAGAACAATTTATGCTTTTTCTTGTCCCTGAAATTTTAGTATTTGCCCTTTACAGGTGATGAAGAGTCGGTATCAGTAGTTAGTGGAACATTCACATGGGATGAAATCGAGAGACCAACCCTATCGAGGTGGGTGAGATATGCTCCTCTTGTACATGTTGACTGCTTGGTTCATTGCAGAAATTAATTTCAGTACACACATCTATAAGCGGGGATAGCGGGAACTAGCCTCGTTCCCAGGCCTTCTCACCCCCAACGTATGTCGCTTGCACTAAGTACTTTGTTAGTACTGCAAGCAACAAACACTGGGGTGAGAAGGTCTGGGAACGAGGCTAAGTGGGAACCATGTTAAATCCTCCTGTGTGGCATCATGTTAAATTGAAGATGGAAGTGCATAATTATAACTTGTGAGGTCATGAAACTTCTACCATGTATAGTTATTCTCATTCATGTGCAGCCTACATCTGCATATCAAACCTGGTCAACTGGTTGCAGTTGTAGGACAAGTTGGTGCCGGGAAGTCCTCCCTCATTTCATCGCTGCTGGGTGATATGGAGAGATTGGAAGGCTCCGTCACACTTCGAGTAATAGGATACTGTCCAATTAAAGTCCCATGGAAATAGAACACCACAATTATAATTACATGGTCACAAAACTGCTAAATGCACTATAGCAAATTTAGAATTAACCCTTGCATGTTCCTGCAGGGTTCTGTAGCCTATGTACCTCAGCAAGCCTGGATACTGAATACAACTCTGAAGGATAACGTTCTGTTTGCCAAACCGGAGGACACAGCCTATTACGAAACTGTACTCCATTCTTGTGCTTTGGAGCCTGATCTGAAGGTGCTACCTGGAGGGGACATGACTGAGATTGGAGAAAAGGTGCGTGCTGGTGGGTTAGGGTTAGACCTGCTCACATGCTTTTAGTCCCATGCCCAGGTCAATCTGAGAACAAGACTAACATTCTTTGAGGGCCATGTGCCATACCCATACTTTTTGCATGCATGTATATGACATATTTAGTGGAAATCATTTGGAACAGCGGTTCCAAAGTAAGGTCGTAATCTAGCAATTCACAGAAATACGTGATACAAGGAATTTACTATTTACATAATTTATGTTAGGGTATCAACTTGAGCGGTGGTCAGAAGCAGCGTGTCAGTCTGGCTAGAGCTGTGTATCAAGATTCAGATGTGTACCTCATGGATGATCCCCTCAGTGCCGTGGACTCACACGTCAGTAGACACATCTTCGACAAAGTAGTTGGACCTGAAGGCTTGCTTAAGGGGAAAGTAAGTACTTGATAATAGTGTTCTTTTATGGTATGGTATGGTATGTGTCAGCAGGTGCAAAAAGGCCAATTACAAGTATGTTGCCTAGAAACCAACGGAGAATATTTGCAGATTTGTAGAGTTTCCTGATTGTTGATATGCATGAGTTGGCATGATTAGCCTCGTTCCCTTCCGAGTGCCTGGGAACGAGGCTAGAGTTTGATGACTGTTTTGTGTCAGAGTCCGCACTGCAACTGGGCTATCCACTCAAAGGGTTTTTGACCCAATTATTTCTTGCAGTTTGGACTTGTTCTAGAAGTATAGCCAGACACAGAAAGAGGACCCATGCTTGTGGTTTACACTCTGCATTGTCAGTTAGCATCCACCACTGTCCACAACAGCCATGAAGATGCAAGTGTAATCTCCGAAGCATAGTTACTGTAGCTACACTTGGCAAGATTATGTCAGAGGCATGTAAATAGTCCGTAGAGCCTTCAGTACACCTAGCAATAATGAAAGATCTACCCTCAGGCCAAAAATTTGCTCATAAAGGGGAAATAGGAGTCATGCTGACTTGACTGCATTTTCCATGTGCTCTCGGAGTGCCTGATGCCATCACATGAACCTGGTTTGACCAACTAAGCCAAAAGTGGAGGGTGGGTACTCTTTTGCAAGTGGGTACTCTTTTGCGAGAATTCATGCAGTATACACTGTTAGATGTGTATGTATGTGATACCTACTAATGCTTCTTCTCCAGGTGCGCATCCTGGTAACGCATGGCTTGATGCACCTACCTCAGTGTGATGTGATTGTTGTAATGGACGGAGGGAGGATTGTGGAGCAGGGTAGCTACTCTGAACTCAGTGAAAATGATGGCGTCTTTGCAGACTTTCTTCGTACATATGCTAATGCAGAGAGTGAAGGTAAGCGTCTCCTGTGGTAACGTATCGGTAGCCAGCAAGTCTGCGTAGAGACAACAAAGCAAGACCCACACAGAATGGTTCGCCATAACAATCTTGTTATATAGTACTTGATAACCATATTGGCATGTCAACCATGTTAACAATTATCATCTAATGGGACTGTTCACAGACCAACCGGAACATACATCAGATGATACGGACGTTGAAGTACTTTCATCCTCGGAGCGTATTTCAAAGCCAGACTATGACGGTAAAGGACCTGGTAATGATTATGGGAATTCTGTTGGTGATGAATCCATGCTGATTGCAGAGGAGAAGGCACAGAAAGGAATGGCAAGTTTACTTCAACCCTGCCGTAGCACTACCAATTACCGACATCAACCACCCATGTAGCTGGCCAGCCCCGGATAATCAAGTCAAACAAATGGAAGATTCACCATAATAATTTGACCGATTATAAACTTGATCCCTTGAAATACTGATTTTCCAATCGTGTATGACTTGATATCGTGTATGACTTGATAGTAGATGGCAGCTAAGCTGGGCATTGGAAGGGATGTTACAGAATTCCTTCAGCCTCATTCCTAGGCTGTCCTGTCTCCACCTTTTTGTAGTATACAAGAAGCAAAGGGGAATGCCTGTACCATGTGTATCAGGTGATGTGAGTTAGACAGTAGGTACATAGACACAAAGGTGGATGGTGCCTGCAAATCTTATCTAAGTCATGAACTTGGAAGCAAAACTACTGGAGAGTTCTTGAGAACTTACCATCAAGTCACTTATAGAGATTGTCCAGCACTGCTTCGGAGTTGATGATCTAGTTGGGTATTTCTGCATTGCCTCGGAGTTTGTCTGGTGTGTCTAACTACCGTATTTCCGCGAATAGACGCCGCGGCGTTTATTTATTTCGTTGTTCAGTTTGGTGCGGCTACTATTCGAGGGCGGCGTTTATTCGAGGGCGGCGTTTATTACTTTGGGCAGTATGACCGTGCCCCGTACACAGCATCCCTAGCTAGCTCACCGTCGACAAGCTGGTATGGATCATACAAGAAACACAACACAACAACTCACAACGGGCAAGATTCGGCAAGTGCCGTCCGCAGATTGAGCACTGAGTCACTAGCCGTCGCTTTGCGACAAAGCGATACACACGGGACGAAAACGATGGTGAAGAAGATACCTTCGCGGGATGGCAACGAGCTCGAGGACCCAGGTTGTCTTCTACGACAGTTGGAAGACGCCGCGCCAGTAGTACGAAGTGTCCACGTCGTTATACTTTACGCACATGCAAATCCGCCGCGGCGTTTATTCGAGGGCGGCGTTTATTTCACTCAGCGCCTCCAATTGTGCGGCGTTAATTCGAGGGCGGCGTCTATTCGAGGGCGGCGTCTATTCGCGGAAATACGGTACTCTACTATGATCTTGTTCCACAGGTGAATTTCTCGGTAATTCTCAGCTACTGTAAAGCATGCGGCTATTGGATGGCTGGAGCTGTGCTTCTGATGAATGGCATCTTGAATGGGTTTTCTGTGGCATCCAACTTCTGGCTGGCTAAGTGGAGCACTGCAGTAGAGCGTACACCCCCAAATGGCACAGTTAATGTGTAAGTAACTGTTTGTACTATCATTAATTCTCTCAGAATTTAATTTTGTGTGCTCTTTTCGCAGTGACTATTACCTCAGCATATTTTCGGTACTGGGATTTGGTCAGGCATTCTTTGCCATCTTTGCCTTCCTCTTCTTGCTGTTGGCAACCATCAAAGGGTCAAGGACTATCCATGGCAAGATGCTACGCAACATCCTCCGCTCACCAATGTCGTTTTTTGATACAACCCCTCTTGGTCGAATCATGAACCGATTTTCGAAAGACATCTACAACATTGATGAAATTATTCCTACTTCCATCGATGACTTTCTTGCATCTTTGTTCATGGTTGTCAGCGTTGTCCTGGTGGTGACTATTTCCACTCCTATATTTATTGTGGTCATCCTTCCACTTGGAGTCTTCTATTGGCTTGTTCAGGTATGTAGTGAGGCTATTTGTAAATATAGTTGTTGAAGTTTGCTTTTTGGTTGACTTAACAAGTATGAAGTGAGTGTTCACTACATTTATATTGTAACCATACCAGCATCTGTAAACTAGTACAGTGGACCCTGTCTATATAGTGGTCACTGTTAGAGGCAGCCATCTGTCTATCATGGTCACTACTGCTATAGTCCCAGCTGTGCTAATCCTGTATAAAGCAACCTGCTTAAGGCAGCCACCTGTCTATATAGTGAGTGGCCAAAAATACTGGGCCCCTATGGTGACTGCTATAGACAGTTTCCATTGTACTTGGATGGAAGTCTAGACACCCTATTCCAAGACAAGGATTTAAATTGTCACATCCAGGAAATTCCAACTTGGTACACAGCCGAATGTCTGCTGCTCTATTATTGTCCTACAGCGTTTCTACATTGCAACAGCACGGCAGCTGGAACGTCTGGTCTCCATAACCCGTTCCCCAATCTATTCCCACTTCCAAGAGTCTATTGCTGGAGCCTCCAGCATTCGGGCTTACAGAGAACAGGCGAGGTTTATTCAAGAGAGCGCCCAGAGAGTGGATGATAACAACGTTGCCTACTACCCCAGGATATGTGCAAATAGGTCAGCTCTGTGTTTGATAGATGTAAACTATGGGCTGTGTGCACAAAGAATGATTTTGTATACGGTCCTCACACTGAGCAATTAACCCCCCCCCCCCCCCCCCCCCACCCCCGCCACCACCACCACCACCACCACCATTTTAGGTAGTTTTGTTAGTCCATTTTTTGTTCGTTCATCCTATAGGTGGCTGGCTGTCAGGCTCGAGTTCATTGGGAATCTTATTGTGTTCTTTGCTGCACTATTTGCTGCTATCCAGCGCAATTACTCCGACGAGCTGAATCTCCACATTGATGCTGGGATAGTTGGACTTTCCATAACCTATGCTTTGCAAGTGAGTCTGAGTGTGCGTGGTCTGTGCATGTTTATTGTATACAAACAGTTGATGTACTCTACCACTGATGACAGGTCACCATGAGCTTGA
The DNA here is from genome assembly GCA_963931865.1 of Axinella damicornis. NCBI lineage: Eukaryota > Metazoa > Porifera > Demospongiae > Axinellida > Axinellidae > Axinella > Axinella damicornis. The sequence goes on from OZ007509.1 coordinate 4,312,056, forward strand.
ACTGGATGGTCCGCATGGCAAGTGAACTGGAAGCAACCATTGTTGCCATTGAAAGGACTAAGGAGTACTCAGAATCACCAACAGAGGTCAGAACGGAATGAGAGGTAGATAGATAGGTCAAATGTGATAATTACCCTAACACCAGAAGCCCTATCTACTGTTGTCCCTTACGTTTACTGTTTATTGATCTATAATCAACACCAATTAAGTAAATAAACTAGAGGTGTTCATAGAACACATACCCCGCGCTGAACGTCAGGCCAGGATGCATGCAGTGCAGCTACAATCGACGTGACATCTCTGCCGATGCGCAACGGCGAACAGGGCTGCTATCGCATATACTGTGTTCGTGTATGGCCATATCCAAGGTGTGGGAGTGACCGCTTACCGTATATACTATATTGTGAAGCTGGAGAGGTGGGGCCAAATGCTACGAATAATAGGAAATAGCTGGAAAAAACAGCCGAAACAAAAATAGCTGGAAAAAACAGCCGAAACAATAGCCATGATGTCTGTGAAGTACATAGATCGTGAGAAAGCACTGTTTCCTAGCGGTCATCTCGAAGCATGAAGTTTCCAAATGCACTGCGTGTCCTGTTCTTGAAGTCACAAAGAGGTGGAGCCAATGTTATGAATAGTTATGAAAAGTAGGAAATAGCCGAAATACAGCGAAACGGAGCGCCTTGACTTCAGTCAGGTACACATAGAGCAGTTTTTTGCTATTTGCTATTGTTTGACTCCATTTTGACGGTACTAGTAGCGTGTAGAGTAGATTTCAATTTTTTTTCGCTGGACAGACGACAGACACCAAAACCGATTGCTTAACCCCGCTTCGCGCATGTGCGCGCGGGGTAAAAATCTCCAACACCTTGTTTACTGCTGGGTGCCTGACCTTGAGAATCAGGAATGTTAAAGCTTCGCAATACAACACTGTATGCATCACAGTTTGAACTAGAGGGGTCTGGTGGACACATACCCCTCACTTGTTGATTCAGATGGCTGATTTGTGAGCAGCAACGGTATATCACAGTTTTCAACGATGGTAGATACAAGGAAAGGTCACGTGCAAACTACTGTGTGCATTTCGAAAGGGATGGAGACAAGAACCGATAATAGGAAGTAGCTGAAATAACTACATTGACTTGTATTAGGTACAGAAATGACCAAATATTATTTTGTTCGTTGTTTTGCATTGAGTTTAACATGTGTAAATGCCTTAGGTAGCCTACTTGAAGCTATTTTTTCCCGACCAGAACACACACACACACACAGACGAGAAAGGCATTGCTTAACCCCTTGCTGTGCATGCACGCGCGGGCTAATAACTTGCATTATTGGATCCTGTGTTGATGTTTCTGTAGGCTCCGGCTTCCATTGATGGTAGTGTACCCCTACCTGAATGGCCATCACGCGGATGCATCAAGTTTGACCATTACTCCACCCGGTATAGGGAGGGCCTAGGTCATGTGCTCAGAGACATCACCATCGAGATACAAGCCGGATTAAAGGTACAAACTTTAGTAGGTTGCTTCTTTGTAGTGTAAACCACACATTAGTGAGCCTAAATCCAACTTACCTGTCCAAGTTACAGCCTTCTCAAAGAGGATTGCACAACGATTCGGTAATATATGAGTCTTGTACATGATGTCACAATCAGCTGATCAAACAAGGAAGATTGTTGTTTATGGAGCATGCGTAACATCAGTTCCGCTCTGAAGGTCATTCACACCTCCGCGTACGTAGTAATAACTGTTCCATTCACTCTTGAAGAGTGCTAGAAAGTACTTCAATGTAGATACTACCTGTGGCAGCAAATCAGCCCAGAGGCAATTCCTTAATTGGCTATTTTGGCCTAATACTAATTTGCAGTGAGTTGGTCACATTTGGACTATTATTATGACATCTTTCATTTAGGCTGATAGCTTAATTATGTAGATACATAAAATGCCTGCTGAGGTCTTGTGTTAACCTAATTCTCCTCTATTAACTCATTCATGTGTATTGTGTGCGTCGCACTAAGTTGCTCAGCAATAATTATCAATTGCTTCCCCTTCACTTTCACATCATTCCATAATGCTTTTATGAACCTGTTCGATACTTGTAAGCGCCCATCTTGCTCATCAACACAAACCCCTCTTAGATTGGCATTGTGGGTCGAACAGGTGCTGGGAAGTCCTCCTTCACTCTGGCACTGTTCCGTATCATCGAAGCTGCAAGTGGGTCCATTGTTATTGATGATGTGGATATTGCCAGCATTGGTCTACAGGACCTCAGATCGAGGATTACCATCATCCCTCAGGCAAGTGATGACATCATGTTCCTGCATCATTATGTCCTTGTGTACTTTCAAATAATTATTGGAATAGATATGTAGCCCATTGCTGTCGTAGTCATTGAAGAGGTAGGTCTGTGAGTTGTCTCTGTCCGTTGTGGCCATCGATCCTTAGAGTTGTTTTTCAAAGTCAGTTACTGTAACACTCTCATAGTATGCCGTAGACCGATTTATGAAGAGGAGTGTGGTCCTTCTTTCTCTGAGCCAAGCTTTCTACACACGGTATACAGTCATCAATGTCTGTATACAATCATGATGATTCCTTTGCTTCCCTATAGGACCCTGTCATATTTGCAGGCATTCTCAGGGTCAATCTAGACCCATTTGACCTCTACACTGATGATGAGATCTGGTGTGCCCTCAGGAGTTCCCACCTCCAGACATTTGTGTCCACCTTGGATGGAGGACTCGAGCATGCGATCACAGAGGGGGGAGAAAATCTAAGGTTATTGCTATGATAGCCCTGGATAGTCAAATGGCCAACAGTATAGATTGAGCTGTAGCCAAAAGATAGTGTTGGCTCTCAGAGCAAGGTGTTGCAAAAGATCGATCCTCTCTAGCAGATTTTGGGGTGCCAAATATGCATGTGACCACTGCCTATAATCATAAACACTGTTGGGGTCGAAGCACATGTGGGTGGTTGCCATAGTAACAGCTGACATAATTATGAACCTATTTCTGTTCTGATTCCAGCGTTGGCCAGCGTCAGTTGGTGTGTCTTGCACGTGCCCTGCTGCGCAAGACAAAGATCTTGGTGTTAGACGAAGCTACAGCTGCTGTTGACCTGGAAACCGACAACCTCATTCAGGAGACCATACGTTCTTCCTTCGCCAGCTGTACAGTGCTCACCATTGCTCACAGGATCAACACGATAATGGACTACGACTAGTGAGAAATGTTATTAATTGCACGTCTGAAAGTACCCCCAGTCATGTTACCGCATGCATGTTCCAGTATTTTGGAGCGGCTTGGAAGTGTTTACATGAGGTGGTACATAGTCAAGAATGGCAAGTATACCTATTGTGGCCCAACCGTATACGTCTTCACTCACTTTAGTTAGTTATATACCATGCACTTCCAAGGTTTGGACCGGAGGGGGGGGAGCTGGTAGGCACAATTGAGCGTATAGCCATGCAGAACTGTAAGGTGAACTTTCTGCTACATATGTGGTTGAAGTATAGTGGACGAAGTTTACAGTTCAACTCTGCCAACCAATAATCGATGTCATTTGTCACCCATTGTGTGTAGTCTCGTCCCCAGACCCTCCACGCGCTCCCGTAGGAAAAATCGAAGAGAAAGGAGGGTCTGGTAAATGGACTTACTAGCTAGCGCACCAGAGGAATGTAGGGATGAGACTACATTGTGTGTGTGTGTGTGTGTGTGTGGGGGGGGGGGGGGGGGGGGGGGGGGCAATTTGGAGTTTGGTAAATTTAGTTCCTGAAGACAATGATGTCATTGGGTGGTCGAGTAAATTTGAAGAGCTGTTGACAGGATAGTAGTACTTTCCTCCCCAATGTATGTGCAGTGTGATGGTGCTCCAAGATGGGAGCATTGTTGAGTATGACACACCTCATATACTCCTTGAGAAGAGAGGACAGTTCTACACCATGGCAAAACATGCTCGAGTTGTGTAGCAAAGATTCTGCATTGCGTATTATTATTGTACAAACAACGATTACTGATATTTGATATGACTGTTAAACAAATCTTCATCATCACTGTACTGTAATACCCTCAGAGTCAGAGGTTGGGAAGAAGGCCTGTACATGAGAGATTAGAATACATGTAGCTGGCCTAGAAATGCCAAAACTGATTGTAACTCTGTTGCCCATAACGTAGGCCGGCCAGGAATACTAGGAGACACATAGTCATGCAAGGGAGGAAAAGAAACTGGAAGCTCCTTCCCTGCATGGGAATGAGCCCCATTAAGACTCACCTCTGTCTGTTGATGGAGCGTTTCACAAATGGTGAATGATCTCCCACCAGGGAATCATCACTCTCTTCACCGGACGATGAAACAGCTAGAGCACTTTCAGCCAGGTGTTGGGTGGCTCTAGTCTTTGAGATTCTAAGGGAGAAAAGGGAGTATCCAAATATAGCTCAGTGAATGACTCGCTATATAACAGGCACAGTCACACTCCCATTCTAAACGTAAGTCCATGAAGTGGCAGCCACTGTCCCGGTAGGGCACACTCGCTTATACTGTACAATGATGCTTCATGTCTTGCTTTACTCTTATACCTGTATCCTCATTCCAGGCCAGTACCCTCTACCCCACTTTTGGGGGAAACGCTGGATTAGGATCAAACAACAGGTTCAAGCCCGTACTGGTACCTGCTGGAAGGGGTCCTTGTAGGCAGCGCTGCAACTGAGGCCGGATCGACACTGGATTGATGCAAACCATAGTAACAACGAATGATCAACCATTTTGTAGAAAGAGCAACAGCAAGTCTAGTTAGTAGTAGTATTCTCACTTTTCTTCATCTTCTTCACTGGAAAGTTGTTTTGCAAACGTCACCCTCCTCTGGCTTGTCCGTCTAGCAGTGCCCCTCACTGCTGCAGTCTTCCTTACTGTATATAGTACAGTCATTGATACAGTAACATCCACTTGGTTATTAGAACGTGAGCCTTGTTCCCAGGCTTCTACCAACGCGTGTCACTTGCAGTGTGGGATGGTCTGGTAGCTAATCTCATACGAGCATGATACACTCATGTTGCTGCCATGGCCAGTAGCCAGTACGCCATTTTTCTGCATCTTGATTTATAGTTGGGCTTTTGTGTTAGGTTTTCATTTTCCATGCCCGCATCACTCCTACGTATAACATTGCTAGAACAGCGTGACTACAAGAATTCACAATATCCATTAGTTGGATTGAGTCCCATTCCCAGGCCTGCACCATTTCCGTACTGCAAGAGATGAAAAGTTGGCTTGGGACCTGGGAATGAAGCTACATGCAGCCATTCTGCAAGATCATATAATTGTTGGGACCACGTGAATGTGAGATTACAGGGGCACATTTATACCTGTTGCTTTACGACCTGTAGTCGTCTGGCCATCCTGTGTAGGAGATATGCCCACTAGTGTTTCATCTGACTCTGCACTGGGAATGCCAATGGTGGTGTCCCCACCGCCACCCAGCACACTCTCACTGCTGGAACTCTGTATTACTGGGAAATTACACACGCAGTGGAATTAGTATACAGGATAGGTCGAAAGGCGGCTATTAGTAATCCTGCAGTAGGTGAGCTGACTACCATAGGGTTACAATGGAGACAGTCTCTGGTTGAAGTCGCAACTAATTACTAGAACACTGTGGGGCAAGTGTGAGTAAGGTAGCAATGTATTGGCTGTGCACTGCAGTGGTGTGGGTGCAGTGTTGGCCAAGCAAAGTTATTCCAGGTGTTTGATCATGATGTCATTAGTCATGCTGTGTGCGTTCGTATGTGTGTGTGTGTGTGTGTGTGTGTGTGTGTGTGTGTGTGTGTGTGTGTGTGTGTGTGTGTGTGTGTGTGTGTGTGTGTGTGTGTGTGCATGTGTGTTGTGTTGTGTGTGTATGTGTCTGTGTGTGTGTGCGTGCGTGCATGTGTGTGCATGTGTGTATATGTGTGTGTGTGTGCATGCATGCATGTGTATGTGTGTGTGTGTGTGTGTGTGTGTGTGTGTGCATAACGTACCTGCTGGAGGGTTTATTTTCTTCAGCATTGCACCAAACTTTTCCAGGTATCGCAAACTGATGCGATCTGTCACTTCCTGGTAAAAGATAAATGTTTCAGGCCCCGGCCTCCACACATCTACACATGTTACTCAATGGCCAAAGCCACATTAGCAACTTAAGAGTATGGTATAATAGCTGAGGGGTAATAAGTCCTATGACAAAGATTCGTACTCTTCAAATAGGTCTGCTCAATGGTCTGCAATAGAAACTCGGTCAAACTGTACATAGTTTGACAAGTACTAGACATACTTTAGCATGTACGGAGGGGGGATGTAGCCTCGTTCCCAGGCCTCCGCCCAGATTTTATCTCGCAGCCGTGGAGAGTTTTCTCCGCGGCTGCGAAATAAAATCTGGGCAGAGGCCTGGGAACGAGGCTAGGGGGGTTGATGTCTCTAAACCAAGCTTGAATGGCAAGTCTCACGACCCTTACTTTGTGAGGAGCTTGGTTAATGATTCCATACCTGTTTCATTTGCTCCCAGAGCACTAGCAGTTCAGTGCTGTTACCCTATGCCAAAAGAAGTTCCATTAAGAACATACCGGGAAACAACAGTTACACATACATCCATATGGATGATTTAGCCATGAACGAAAAATTTGCTCTTTTCGCTCCTGTAACTGCAAAATTACGTAATGGAAAAATTGCACAGGAATGTGATCAGTATGCCTACTGTACGTATTTCCACATTCAGAAACTAGACACACGGCTTTATAGGTTTCTCCGTGGGGGGTTCCCCTTTTCACTCACAAGTCAATATCGCATGTTCAGGAGTACCAGTGTGTTATCTACAGCAGGTCATGTGTCACTATGGGCATCTTGTTAATTTCACCTGTGACCCCCTTAGAAATTACCTTATTAGATGCAGTGAGCTCCATTTGGTTCAAAGACTTGCAGAATATCCTGACAGCTGAGTCTGTTGGGTCCGAGAGGACTGCATTAGCTACAGTGATGGCCAGCGAGTCGTGTACTGAATCCTCCTGCAGGAACACCGGAAGGTAAAACTGGACATAATATTATACATTCCTAAACTTTACAAGGTATGTGTTCCCTTGACAGATCACAGCTACTAGACTTCCATCACAGTGCTATTCTAATTAGTGCACTCACGTTGGGTTTTGAGGGACGAGTCAGCTGAACAAGGAACTCTGCAATGTTGCCAGCCTCAATATCTGAGAGGGGTGATGTGGATGGTGCCTCTACCACCATTTGCATCACCGGCATATACACCTCCCTGAGACACTCCCGGCAGTTCCTGCCAGTACACACACAGAGAGAGAGAGATGCAAAATTGAATACAGGACATTTGGGTAAGGGAAAGACATGAGGCCCCTTATAAACATTCCTTCCTTGGATCTCATCTCTTCCCTTGCTCAACGTTTAGTTGTTTGACAACTAGTGAGTGCCTGACGCCAGACCTACTGGAGAACGGGTCCCCATGCAGATCTCCCGAAACAACATACTACACTAGGACTGCCCAGTTCAAAAAAACACACCTTCACCATCTACTTCTGGCCTCCTTAACAACTTGTGGAACGTGCAGGAAGAACTTGTTGGAGGTGGTGTATCCTCCCCATGCCAATCCCCATATCAAACTCTGGAATGGGATCTTTAAGATATTAAAGCTGCATGCAATCATTCCCCGGTATTTTTCATCGGCGTGCGCAGGGGGAGGAGCCTGGGAACGAGGTTAGTCTCACCCTCTGTGGGATAGGGAATGGGTTAGTCACGTTCCCAGACCCTCTCAGAACCCGTACATATGAGGGTCTGGGAATGAGACTACGAACGAGTGTACTACAAGTAGTTGCACCTACTTGTCAGAAGAGGCAAAGGCTGGGAAAAAGACTCCTAGGACGTTCCTGAGGTGGGCCTCCTCCTGGGTGAGCGGGTTGTACCACAGGATGAGCAGCTTGGCCACCAGCTTCTGGCTCAGGATGCGACCGCTCATCAGCAGCTTTGCGATGCCCTCCGCAGCCACCTCCCGGAGTAGGGAACTCTGGTAGAGGGGAGATCAAACACAGGCAGAGAGAGATGAAACAAGGTTGGAAGCTTGCAGACAGTCATGTACCACTTCCAGAGCCGCCGTTATGAATGCTGCAGACAGACAAGCATTGGGCCTTAAAAGTCCGTCAGTACTAGAAACGCATCTACATGTACTATGTGTGGAACAGTACAGTGGCAGTATGTTCAGATCAGCACAACAGTGACTACAATGTCAGTGGATGTACCTGAAGTCCAAAGTGTCATAACTCGTTCTACACGTACAGTGTATACTTAGACTCGTCCTGAGGCCTCTCCAGCTCTGCTGTCTTAACCACATACTTGACTATTGAACCGAGCGAAGAAAAGCTGGATCTTTTCTTAACTCGGTTCAATAGTTAACCATATACTTGACTGTTGAACTGAGCGGAGAAAAGCTGGAGCTTTTCCTTGCTCGGTTCAGCAGTCAAGTATGTGGTTAAGAAGGTGGAGCTGAAGAAGCCTACAGACGAAGGTGATCATGTTCAGCTTACTTCTCCCTCCAGGAAATCTGCCATGATGCTGAGGATCCTCTGCGTGGTGTGGTCACTTCTCTCTCCCTCTTCCTCCTGCTCGCCCTCCTCCCCAGTAGAGGGAACTGCGGATGTAAGACTACTACTAAGACAGTGTGTGTCAGTCATGAACCTTGTGGAGCAATTGAAATGCCTTGGAGGAGCTATAAGGCAAAGAACCCTATAAGGACTTGCATGTTGAAAAATTGCGTCATTCCTGTCCTCAGAGTTTCCCCCAAAGGGGGGGGGGGGGGGGGGGGTACTGGGATGCTCTACACCCCTCTTTCCTATTATCCTTTGATGTGGTCATTGGAACGCACTAAGTTCTCTGATGTAGTTTGGCTCTTCTCCGCCTCCTTTCCTGTTAGCTTTGGTGGAAATACTTCTGTCCATCTACAATTGTTTTGCCATTTTTCACAATCCATTCAAGTTGAACCGTGCTAGGCAGCTTGTAGGTGGCTATAGCTTATGACTCACCCCAATTAATACACATGTGCATGACGATCACATACTGCTCTTTGCAGGTATGTGTATAATACCTTCTGAATCCCCAGTGTTCTCCAGTTCTTGCTTTGCTGCACTCTCTTCAGGTCCACCCACACCCTCCCCTTCTCCACCCTCACCATCCCCCTCTCCTGGCATATCCTAATAGCAGAGAAACAAATACCGCAGATCGGGAAATTTTATGTTAAAAGTATTTTGTGTGTATGACGTGGTGTTAAATTTTCGTAGTACAGCATATCAAAATACTACAGCTCCGTCTCCATTGACATGACCCTCCCCCTCTCCTAATAGCAGCAGGAAAACAACACATTACCTCGTCCTTTGCCTCAGGGGCATTATTGTCCGGGTACTTGTTGGGGTCTCCCATGTGGAACGCCTCAAATCCAAACACGTGCAGGAGGTCAAACACAACCTTCAGCGCTGTGGCCTGCACGGACTCGTGATCAACTTGGCTGACCTGTGTATACGTACATGCATCAGTGGAAACATGTATCAGTGAATACATGCATGGGTCAGGCATGCAGCAATTAATATTATTATAGGGGGTGGTTATAGACTTAGTAATGAACACAAATGCCTAGGCATCCAGGTTTAAGGTTTAGTTTACAAGTACTAAGTAGCTTTGATTGGTTGTCTAATTGCGTCTGCGTTATTCCGGTCCCTGATGCAGCTCTCTGTACAGACGTCTGGGCTGAGCTCTCGTCCCCTTCACATTAGCGTGGCTCACAACAGTTCACTCCTCTCTTCAGAGGTATCTCACTGTGTCTGCGTGAGTCCGGGGTAGTTCATTGTTCTGATGCACCGACAGCCTTGTGCAAGAGCGCTAACTTAGTACTATGTAGTCTGTCCTACCTTCACAGCTAGTACAGAGCTTGTCTATTGTAGGAAGTGATGTCAGAAGCTGAAAGTCTCTATACAGCTGTTATTAGCAATCAATGCAGTCATGGTTTGGTCTACTTTAGCGTCGATTTTTATAAAACGTGACGTTTCGACTACTCTTTGGCAGTCTTCATCAGGCAAGAGTAGTTGGAACATCGTGTGTTATAATTCCGGTGGTTGAACCAAAAATCAACGCCAGAACCATGACCTTCTCTGAACACATGGTCTTCTTCACATTGCCTATCCCCTAGCATAACCACTACCTACAAATACGCTCCACCACACACATACCTGCAGGAAGAGTAGGAGGTGGTTCCTAGCGGTGCTAATGTCCAGGAGACAGGCCAGACCCAGGCAATGGAGGGCCATGTCTCGCACATAGGGGTTCTCATTCTGAACACACGGCAGCAGCTGCAGGATATGCACACACACAGTCACATACACACAGTCACATACACATACCATACAGAGTCAGATCTGCATACACATATAGTGGGTCCATATGGCTGTAGGACTGATGCATGAGATGCTATTTATATATCACTTTCAGTTGCTCACACATACATACATACATACATACATACATACATACATACATACATACATACATGTACACGTACCAGCAGATCCCAGCACAGTGTATGGACCTACCAGCGTATGGACCAGGGTTTGCAGGGTGGGACTCAGTTTCTTTATGTCCAGTGCCTTCAGGATCTCACACGCTATGGCCAGGCACCTGATGAGGAAATCAGTGCACCCAGGGAACAAACGTTTGCACGCAATCAATATACAACCTGTACCTCCCTCAGGCCATAGGCCCTAGGCCCATGTGACCGCAGATTGTAACCCTCTCAGCATCAATCACCCATTCACCGCATATTGTTAAAATCACACCATCAATGAGCCTTAACCACGTTCCCAGGCTCTCCCATATGTGAACAAAAATTCGAAAAATCGGTGGGAATGAGGCTAAGTGTAAGGCAAAGCTAACTTTCTCATCTGACTTACCTCTTCTAAATTCAAAACGTGTATTAAGATCGTTATAACAATTACGTATACATGTCTTGTACATGGTGTGATTGCCAGCCGATTGAACAAAAAACGGAAAAGAAATTAATGAGTCATACGTAGAGCCTGCAATTATGCGATGTCCTTTACATTACGAGGCCGTTCATGTCTCCACGTGTTGTTCCACCCACCATGGACTATTGAAGGGCACTTCTTTTCTGAGAGAATTACGAAATTAGTACTTGAAACTGCACTTATGTAATCTAGAAGGTAAGTGTAGAGTCTACCTGTGGTATTAATGACGAAGGGGTGATCCCCTGGCTATTTAGACCTGTGCCGACAAATTATAATTTCTATATAGTGAATGTATATGCACTCGCATATATGGGTGGTATATGCGAAGGTGACACATACCAAACATGCACTCACTATTTGGCAGAACAAATCTATTCTGCCCCGCACCCACCTCAACAGTGTGTCGGGGTCATCTCTGAGCTCCAGGTAGGAGAGGTTAGTAGCCAGCTGAGAATCCTCCTCGTTCGCAGGAGCTTGGGTGGTGTCCACCATAGGGGGCTGTCGGAGGTCAGCAATCACCTCTGTAAGCTTCTCCACTCTGAAAGCGAAAGCAACGCAGAATACAATGATGTCATGACCAACCTAGTGCCTGCCCCCCCCCCCCCCCCCCCCCCCCACACACACACACCTGTAAGATTCCTGGGGCCAGATGCGCTTCTGTTCGACAAGAAGGGGAGAGGTGAGGCCGGCTGGAAACCCAGGCATCACCAGAAGATCACACAGTAGCCCTCCCAACCGCCGCCTGCAACAGATGACAGTGGTAGAAATTGAGCATCTGAGACGTCCAGCATACTGGACCAAGATAATTACTGTAACACTGATGACATGTATACTGTACACTGATACAGCATGATCGTACTTGTACATAGCCTCGTTCCCAGGCTCTCCTCCCCAGCTTTTCTGCAAGTATTAATGTACCTTCCCACTTCATCTGAGAGGTCCAGCACACTGAATATGGAAAAGAGCTGCTGGGCCACAAATTGGCTCTGCATCCTGTCCTCGATCCCCTTCTGCTCCAGCAGCACCTCCACCACATATCTGTGGGCGTGGTGTGTATGGTGCATGTGTGTGGTGTTGTATGTGTGTGGTGTGAATGTGTGTGGTGTGGTTGTGTGTGTTGGTGCGTGTGTGCGAATATGTGTGTGTGGCACTTGTGAATGTGGTTTGTGCATCGATATGAGAGCACTGCAATACAGTATAGAGTATGCACGTCCTTGCCTCGTTCCCAGGCCCCGTCCAGCTTTTCGTCGCTTGCAGAACAGAAAAGAGTTTGCAATATGGAAACAAGCGTTTCCGTATTGCAAGTGATGAGAAGCTGGGCCTGGGAATGAGGCTATACATGTCCATCCACTATCATAATCATCTCACACCAGGCAGCAAAAGCACTATTAACGGCATGATCATGAACACAATGTACACATTGCACCATTACTTCTCCACATAGTCGCAGAACTCTGAGAGGGTGGGTACGATCTGTTCCAGACTATCCTCTCCCTTCGGCCCCTCCTTGTGGAAGTACCTGCACAGGTGAGTAAATGACTGCTGGGTACTGCCTCAGCTCTAACAGTTTTGTCTCAATGTGTAACTAGTGTTACAATCCAAGCTGTGGTGACAAGGCACCGGGAGCTATGGAAGCACCGGCCAACAACTGTGATCAGTGGTACTATTGTGATTCATCTGTGTCAGACTAGAGCCAGTCCAGGTTGGAATCTGGATTAGAAGTACCATGTAAATTGGACTTCAGTGACAGTATGAACATGCTGCAGGTGAGTGCCCGTACCGGCAGAGAGAGCTCCAGCAGAAGGCCTCCTCCGACTTCAGTACATCCAGTGGAATCACTTTCGTCCACATTGGATCAGCATCAGGAGCAGCACTGGCAGCAGTGAGGGGCTGGGGTGGGTAGAAGTCCCTGACACATCAGGCAGCACATGCATCATTTTGTGAACTATTGCTGCAGCTATATACTGCCTAAGCTCAGTGGCTGTCACATCTAGTCAACAACAAGCTTCTCTCTTTTCATCTACTCACTTCCTCCTTATCTCCTCCTTTCCGTGGAGTGGGCACCGGTGTCTCCTCCCCCCATAGCTCCACCTTGGCCCCGGCACCCATATTGGTCACCATACCGGACACCAACAACTCGGAAGAGAAATTTTCAAACAGTTTCACAAGAGCCAGTTCTGCCACCTGTAGAGAGAGCATACAAAGTGGGAATAGTCACAACAGTCATGTGACATCACATGTGGGAAAACAAGGTCAGGAGAGTTTTGAACCTAAAACCAGTTAACTGGTTAAGTTAACCCTTTAGCAACTAATGACGAACATAAGAGTCATGAGACCTTCAGCTTTATAAGTGCTGATTCACTGTTAGGCGCAGGTTCGACTCTTATCCCAAGTTACATGTATATACTCGTTATCAAGTGCTGATGTTTCATCAGCCATCTTCAGATTCTAAGGAGTGCAAAAAGCTGTAACTCCAAATGAAGTGCACTTCCTATAGGTGAATGTTACTCAAAATGAAGCACACCTTGCTATTAGGAGCATATTTTTCGCATGCGCTATACAGTACTGTCGATTTCACTTCGCTTTGAACATGCGTACTCCGTGGATTTTCACAGAATCAAACTGTGTTCTGCAAATATGACACTCACGCAAAGTGCCTGCAGCTTCTGGACTCCAGCGTATTCCGGGCCGTGCAATTTCTGTAAAGCTCCACCCACAGGAAGTTCATGCCGCTAAACTTGGCACGGAGTACGCATGTTCGAAGCGAAGTGAAATCGACATGCAACACGCAACTACGGCATCAAATCACTGGTGTCCGTCCCACTGACCTCCGGGGAGCTCTCCACGTCCAGCCGGGAGAGGAGGGTGAGGAAGTCTCCGTCCAGCGTCAGGCTCCAGCTCCGCAGTAGCCCGCTCACACACGCCTCCTGCACGATCTCACTGTGGTCATGCAGACCATCTGTCAGTAGCTAGAGATATGAAATGACAGTGTGTCACAAATACAGATACGTATGAGTACAGTAGGACTCGCAACTAAACTCAAACCCTGCCATAGCATTACCATTACTGACTATCGTGTGTACTACCATATGTACTGTAGACACTTGCTAATATGCCGCCTTCAATTAAGGTAGGAAGCACGGCATCGGCGAAATCGCGCAATTTTGCTCATGAATAATTAATGAGATGACGTCACTTGCATACGGTTATTTAGAGTTATTCATCTGTTTACGTTTTCCCATGGCGGCAACCGGAATAAACAAGGGGGGCTTCTTTCTTTGATGCGGCTAGCGGCCCTTTCGAGTTTCAAATCGGTACTCTGATGTGGCCGTGCGGTACTTTGAAGATTTGTTTGAACACTCTTTTTTTTTTTTTTTTTTTTTTTTTAAGTAAGAAGCTGTTCTAGCTGATTGAATGTGGCGATGGGCTATCTGTGTGTGAATAGCTAGGTGGAGTGAGCAGGAATGTTTGTGGGTCTGCTGAAGTGGCCGAAGAACAGCCTGGAAAGTGAACAGCCTCCGACAGCTCCCTGGCCAAGGTACTCTAGAGAGTTGACCTTTCGGCATTACAGGCCCCGCCCATTTTCGTGTTAGGGCGAATTTGGCTGGTTTGGTAGCTGGACTGGGCTGGTGAGAGGGAGTAGATGTGTGGCCAAAACTCGGTAACCGAGAGGTGAACGTGGAAAAGCATCCCTATTTTTGCAGGGGGTAGGTTGACCTTTTGGAAACTGGCCTTGGCTTGAGTCGGTTTTAGTTGGTGTGCGTGGAATTTTTTTTGAAAGCCTAGGGTAGCCAAACCTCTGTTTTTGAGGGTGGCAGTGAGTTTTGGGCTGTAGCCTGCAAGTGAGGAGAGCAGGTGGTAAATCCATCCGTAGTTTTGGGGCCTGTTTTGTGTGTGTATTGATGATGGGGTCAGAGTGTGGGTGGGGCCTTGGAGAGGGTCCAAATTTTCAGTTTCGTAGAGGGCCTTAAAATTGAGTTTTAGGGCATTTTCAAGCAGAGGGAGCAGTTTGATGCAAAGTATTGCTGAAACTTGTGTACGCTTTGATGCTGCCCATTTATCCATCAACTTGGTTTCGGAGATCGCGGTACCCATGTTTACTACCTTAATCACCCTCCCATATTTTAATACATGTACATATATTTTGCCATGCGTCACCAGGCCCACTTCGGCGTTCCGTGTGTGGGCCTGGGTACGAGGCTATACATCTAGGTAAATTGGTCGGCAATATTGGTCTAGTGGCCCATCTGTACAGTATACATGCTGCCCTGGGATGATTGGTCCAATGGCCCATCTATATCCCTTGAAACAATTGGTCCCATGGCCCACCTGTCTCCTGGGAACATCGGACCCCTTAACCCCCTGGAGAATGACCCACCTGTATCCTCTGGTTGATGGTCAGGTGTCGGATTGTGCACTTCTCTGCAAGCAAGCAGAATGCATCGCGGCGGATCATGTCTTTCACGTCACGAGTCCTCTCTATCACCGCTGGAAGAGATGGAAGTGCTACAGTAGATACATGGACCTCAAACTAGACCATTCTCTCGCTGCACAGAAGGCTATGCCCCACCCCCAACTTCCTGTGCAGTGACAGAATGAGCTAGATCATTCCCTCGCTGCACAGGAAGCTACAATGTATGCCCCACCCCCATCTTCCTGTGCAGTGAGAGAATGAGCTAGATCATTCCCTCGCTGCACAGGAGGCTATGCCCCACCCCCATCTTCCTGTGCAGTGAGAGAATGAGCTAGATCATTCTCTCGCTGCACAGGAGGCTATGCCCCACCCCCAACTTCGTGCAGCGAGAGAATGATCTAGCTCATTCCCTCGCTGCACAGGAGGCCATGCCCCACCCCCAACTTCCTGTGCAGCGAGAGAATGATCTAGATCATTCTCTCACTGCACAGAAGGCTATGCCCCACCCCCATCTTCCTGTGCAGCGAGAGAATGCATTCTCTCCCTGCACAGGAGGCTATGCCCCACCCCCAACATCCCGTGCAGCGAGAATGAGCTAGATGATTCTCTCGCTGCACAGGAGGCTATGCCCCACCCCCATCTTCCTGTGCAGCGAGAGCCTCTTGTGCAGCGAGAGAATGATCTAGCTCATTCTCTCGTAGCACAGGAGGCTAAGCCCCACCCCCAACTTCCTGTGCAGCGAGAGAATAAGCTAGATCATTCCCTCGCTGCACAGGAGGCTATGCCCCACCCCCAACTTTCTGTGCAGCGAGAGAATGAGCTAGATCATTCCCTCGCTGCACAGTAGGCTATGCCCCACCCCCAACTTCCTGTGCAGCGACAGAATGAGCTAGATCATTCTCTCAATGCACAGTAGGCTATGCCCCACTCCCAACTTCCTGTGCAGCGACAGAATGAGCTAGATCATTCTCTCCCTGCACAGGAGGCTGATGTCATCCTGTGCTCTTGCATGTAATACAGAGTTGCTAGAACGAGGCTATACTGCACCAGTTGTAACAATAGATTGCCGACACCAAATAGCGACCCCAAAGTTCACCTGGTAGTGTTCTGTCAGTCACCGCAATCTTGCTCAGCACACACTGACGGACCTCGGGACTGGAGTCCTTCCGGAGCAGGTCGATGAGGGTAGATGTTACTGGGCACTGGGCATCAGTCTCCTGGAGGAACTCAAGCGCTGATACAGCCTGCACACGCACCGCTGGTACCTAGAGATAAGAGGCTATCATTCTCGTTCTCTCTTGTGATAGCATTGTATCCTAGCCTTGTTCCGAGGCCTAACCCATTCTATTCTTCGTTTGCATTAACACAAGAAAGTGGAAGAGCCAGTGAAAACAGGGCGGTTGACTTTTTTCACATCCGTTCAATATTGTCAATACAGGGGAACAAGCTTAAGGCTACTGTATCAAGTGCCACTTGATCTGTTGGTGCATCTGACAGGTATCGATATGGCCCCACTTAACTGTTACACATGGACATACAACAAACAATGCCCCCCCCCCCCCCCAACCCCCTCTTCCCCTCCCAGTCCTATCCCCCTTCCTTTGCTTCTCCCACTCAGATTTCAAACACACACTGTGGACAGTGTACCTTATCGTGTGCCCTCTGCAGCATGCGCTCCACCACGCTGTCCATCAGATCCGCCCCAACCACACAGTGAAAGTCGGCGGCATTGCTCATCAACTTGGCAATCAGCTGGCAGACCCGGAACCGTACCGCCTTGTCCCTGGCCTCGTGCAGGCCCAAAAGCTTGGCAAGAAACAGGGTAAAAAAATTCACCTCCATCTCAGCGTCATCATGCCCACTCCCATCCTCCTCTTCCTCCTCCTCTGATGGAGAAATAATGGCATTCATGGACAACGTACAGCCATTCAGGCGAAGCATTCCCCAAACTCAACACCCTAGATTCATTCTTCTAAGCTGCACGAAAGGCGTATAGAGCCACCAAACTGTCGTCATGCACTGACATGTTATTGCTTAGAAAATCAATGCAGTCTTGAAGTTACGAGTAGTGGTATGAATAATGTCCATTTCAACTATCGTAGCTATATATGGGCAGCCCATGACATCACATAATATGCGTGTGTTAGTTAATTGGAGTGAGCTGTAAGTACAAGCTGATGGATGCAATCTGAAGTATCCTAAGGCGAGAATAAAGCAAGGCATCATTCAGAAAAGGGGGCCTGTCCTACCAGGACTGCAGCTATTGCCCTAGGATATTCAACTATGTAGTCACACTAGTATTTAACTACCGGTAGCCTCATTCCCAGGCCAATTCCTGCTAGCTGAATACGTGACCTTTGAACCGCCCGATCAAAAAAGTGTTTTTCAATCGGGTGGTCCCAGGTCAAAAACAGAGTGGGGGATGACTAAAAACATAGCAGGAGATGGCCTGGGAACGAGACTGGCTTTTAATGACTCCGTTTACAGCTGTATGTATAGCATTTTACTAGCCTTGTTCCCAGTCCAAAGCCCGCTTTATCATACAGCAAGCGATGAAAAGCTGGGCGTTGGACTGGGAACGAGGCTAGCATTTTACTCCTTGCTACATGCATGTACACACCAGGATCATTCCTAGGCCTCCAAGCCATTGTCGCTTCCAGTACGGCAAACAACAAAGCCGGGGTGGAGGCCTGGGAACGAGGCTACACACATACCTTCTGGGGCTTTGGAAGCAACAGAAGTGGCAAATTTGGTCACGAAATCAACCACCCTCTCCACAGCTGGTTCGCGTTTGTACACTAGCAGGGCGTTGGTGAACGGAGCAAAGAAGGCTTCGAAGAAGGTGATGGGGTCGTGTTTGTCGTGGAGAGCTCTGAAGGCCTTCAGCAGCTTCTGGTGGTGGTGCAGGCTGCTCTGGGCATTATCAAGCAACCCAATGATGTCCGCCTCCAGAGACATCTCACACACTCTTCTGAAGACACGGAGGAGAATACAGTGTTCAAAGTAAAAGGGGAAAGGTCATCTAATGCACCTGGTTCAGTGTAGGATTAGGACCCCCACACAGCAGTAGCTGTGTTCGGTGATAATAATTATTTCCAGTACAATGTGTACTAGCCTCGCTCGATGACGCTAAATGTGTACCAGCATTCCCAGCCCACCAATATTCACCAGAGCTAGCTATAAAGACAAGGAGCTAAACTTTAGTCTGCTAAGTCAGAGTGTAGCTAAATGACATCATCGTCATTGCGGGCGGCAACGACGATGATGTCATCATGCGCTCTTGGTGTAGCCCATGCCCACAAGACTAGAGTGATAATACATGTAGCTCACACAACATAGCCTAGTTCACAGGCCCCGCCCAGCTTTTCGTCGCTTGCAGTATGGAAACCCGACGAAAAGCTGGGCAGGGCCTGGGAATGAGGCTACACACAATACTCATTCCCAGATCACAAAACCTCATCTGTGAGCGATAAACCAATAGATGTACTTGGTGATCCATTAGCTCACTGTGATTCGTTCTAACAGTACCAAGGTTAGTACCATCCTCAGCATGGGGGATCTATTCGTGGCCAGCAACACTCTACTCCGGTAAAACCTGGCCAGCAACACTCCACTCTAGAGAAACATGGCTGGCAACACTCCACTCTAGAGAAACTAGGCCGGCAACACTCCACTCCAGAGAAACACTCGACACTAGAGAAACTTGGCCAGCAACACTCCACTCTAGAGAAACTTGGCCGGCAACACTCCACTCCAGAGAAACTTGGCCGGCAACACTCCACTCCAGAGAAACTTGGCCGGCAACACTCCACTCCGGAAAAACTTGGCCGGCAACACTCCACTCCAGAGAAACTTGGCCGGCAACACTCCACTCCGGAGAAACTAGGCCGGCAACACTCCACTCCGGAGAAACTAGGCCAGTAACACTCCACTCCGGAGAAACTTGGCCAGCAACACTCCACTCCAGCAACACACTACTCCAGGAGCATGTTACTGTGTGACTATAGCTGTAGCTGTGTGACTGTTCTATCAACATGTCGACAAGGCTGCTGAAGGCTGCATGCATGTACACATAAGGAACATCTATGCACTATGACATGGTTCTCTGTAGGCAGACTGTTCACTAGCTAGTGTCAACCAGCCACACCTAAAGTTCTTTACCTGTGCAAGTTTCAGCAGCTGTTTACGGTGGGATCCCCTCACTGCAGCGCTGCACAAGGCCTCACTGAGACCACACAGTGACTGAGAGTCCAGTCTCCCGCTCTTTCCGGACGCATACATGACCTTTGAACCACAGGTACGCGCGCGCGCGCAACCCAACCGGAAGCGGGTTTAACCCTTTAAGCCCAATGACGCCAATGACGTGACCACTCAAAAGTGACCAAAAAGGGTTCAGAGGGCCTAGGGACAACTTTGAGGGAAGAACCCAAAAATTTAGTCAGTTTTCAGTGCGCACCCCCCACTAAACATAGAAGCAGGGGGGGGGGGGGGTATCGGAAGGGGGGGTGGCAGCAGCCCCCCACCCCTTCACATGTCGTGGGTGATTTTTGAGATTCATTGTCATTGACCCGAGGTTTTACTTTTAATGAGATTCATAGACCGCACCCAGGGCCTCAAGAAAACATTGCATGACCGTGTATGGTGTGCCATCAGTCAGATCTGGCCCAAGTTTAGGGGCGAAAATCAGGCTGACATCCACCATTGACCTCCAATTGCTGGGCTTGTGGGGGGTTATAGAATATCATTGCCAGAAGGGGCTCTCGAGCCCCACGCCGCTGAGGAGCGAATGCTGTGGGAGATGAGTACCTAGCTACGAAGGTGGTGTGCACTGAATGCATGAAAATGTGTTGTCTTGGTGGGAAGAATTCGGTAGTTAAAGGATTAAATACCTAATTTGTAGGCAGGAAGTCGAAGTGGCAAGTTCGATTGCAGACTGGGGCCCAGTCTGCAATAGAACACGCCACCTCGGACCAGGGTTATGGATTGCATTTTTCCATTGTAGCTACTGCACTGCACTCTTCCAATGTCTACAGGTCCTCTTCCATTGCGTTCTTTCCTTGTGTTATAGAAGCAAGAAAAGCAGGAATTAGAACATTGTGCACGAACTCCCTGCATTACTGGAAATGATATGATTCAGATCACACAACTGGACAACATCTGTTGGAAACACTGGATCTGCTGGAGGTATGGGGTGGGGTATTCAATCTATCTAGACTATTTGACTCATCCTTGAACTCAGTGCATGCCCAAACTAAATCATATAGCTACAGACCCAGGCTGGACTATAGTAGCTGCCTATCCAAAATAGGCCTGGTGGATTTTGTAGCTATAGCTACAGCTTTGGTGGACTAGACCGTGAGAACGACAGCCCTAGCTGCCAGACCACACTCGTAATCAATCAACTGATTGAACATGTACTGTCATTGTGAAGTTGACTGTTCAAAATTACTGGTAGCTAATCAAGTATATCAAGCGGCTATATCATGCAGAATACAGAATGTGTTTATGTACCACAAGAGATGTATCTGATCTAAGTGGATAGCCACATCCCTATACACAAATGAGGTAAGAGGTATAACAGGTGTACAGAAAGGAAGCAAGATCCTATACAGCCAGAGGTGTCAAGTACAACATGCTAAGGAAATTACCTGATTGGGGCTAGCCTACTAGCCTGAGCGAGCCCCACACTAGCGTGACTTCATTGCGCAGTGCGTGTGTATGTTTTTTTTGTATGTTTGGTGGATCTTGCACTTACCGTAAATTTTAAATCAGCGAATTTCACTTGCACGTGCACAATAATATTCAAATTCAACTAACGACGAACCGTCTAGCTAGCTACCTGTTCGACGAACGATGGCGACAACAAAGACAGAGGCCACTCCTGGACATTGGCTAGAGCACCATGAACATTCTTCCTCCTCGGTGGCGACACTGACAAAGACGGAGACAGCTCGTGGACCTACATGTACCACTGACCATGGCCGGCCCAGTGACGTTGCTGCTAGCTGCTTCAGCTAACTAGCTATGGTGAACCATGTAAACGTTAACCTGACTCACAGTTAAGTTGCTGTGATGTGCACATGTGTATGTTTCAAGAGTGCCATAATTTCTGTGCTCATTGCCCAGTCACATTCTGATAACAATCATGTGAATGCATGCAACTGCTCCAGTGCATGTCTTGTACGCGAAAGCACTTCGCTCAGGCTCGCCCTCCAATGTCCTGCATTCCACTAGTAATCCAAACGTAAGGTCACGGCACTTATGGCACTCTTGAAACATACACTTGTGCACATCACAGCAACTTAACTGTGAGTCAGGTTAACGTTTACATGGTTCACCATAGCTAGCTAGTCTGGCGCAGCCAGACCCTCGCACGGGAAGGAGGGTCTGGAATCAAACCTATATGCGGTTTTGTTGCTGGGGAATCTAATTAGCGTTCGTGAATACATTTTATGGATCGTGAATACATTTATACACGCAGCAAACACTTAGGCTTCAGTTCAAACTAGTGATAGCTGGTTTTGCGATCTGATTGGGGCTTCACTCACGGTTGCAGCGCGACAAAAATGTATATAGGTTTGATTCCAGACCCTCCTGGTGCGAGGGTCTGGCTGCGCCAGACTAATAGCTAGCTAGCTGAAGCAGTTACTTTAATAGTATCTTATGATCTGTGACAGATCATAAGATACTATTAAAGTAACTGCTAAATATATCACAGCAGGAGCGCATGAACCGCCAAAGGCGGCGAAGGAGCGTCGAACTCCGCATGCCCGCCGTAGGACATGTAGTAGTCCTTCACACCTCCAATAATTTTACCTTTTTCGGCAAGAGGCCATTACGTATGCAGTTGTAAGGATTTGTGTGAAACCGAGCTAAGTAGGTGTGAAATACAAATTGGCCTTTGTGCAGCCAGATATCTAGCTAGCTGGCTATTAGTTTGGTTCCCAGACCCTTCTGGCGTTTCGTTTCCGGGGAGGGCGGGGCGGGAGGGAGCCAAGAAGGGTCTGGGAACCAAACTAGCTGGCTATAGGACAATGGCGCTACGAGCAGCGGCTCCAACGGCCAGCAAACCAACGAAGAAGGTTCGCCGCGTTTCTGAACTACGCTAGCTAGCTAGCTACTTGTTAAAATGCCGCCCACGCTGATCCCTGCCATGATGTGGGGGTAACCTTCATTCCCCTAGTGGTGGAGACTCTAGGGGGGCTGGAGCAATGAGGCCGCTCGCACCATCTCTAACATTGGCCGCCTTTTGGGACAACGGTCTGGGACAGACCCCGCCATCTCCACCCGTCACTTGTTCCAGAGACTAGCCATTGGCTTATGGAAAGGAAACGCTACATTGTGGGTGCGCCGCCTCCCAGTGAACTCTCCCAGGGTGGACGGGGTTGTGTAAACTGTTCTCTTCTTACTTTTTACTTTCCTGTTCCTATTTTTGGCCATTTGTTGTTGGCCATTATTTGTAAACTTTCACTTGTTAGCCGCAAAGAGACCGCGTAAAACGGATAGGCTATGTCCATCTTCGAAGCTTCCGTGAAACAGCAAGTGAACGAGAAGGAAGCGACCCAGCCTGTTTACGCAATACCCTGAACGAGAAACCGTGTGGAATAAGTGGAGCGAGAGTGACAAGCTGTGCGTCTTACTGAGCTACCTGTTACTTGGTTTCTGCAACCTCCTTCAGAAGTACACGTCTGGAAAGGAGTGTTTTGCACGGTTCCTTATCCGGTACCTGTACCTATAGTACATGTACTTACTGCTGGACCAATAGCCCACAGCGGAAGGAAAATGTCGCGACATGCATTGTATCTGCATGCTCGGTTAAACTTTGTGGTTTTGTAGCTTCTTTGGCCTGGGCTTCCGTAATAGTGTGGCTTCGAAACTATATGCAGAGATCGATATACGGAACGCGCACACATCTCTCGTCAGTGTGCATTAATTTTTGCTGACCTGATACGGACAAGTTTGTCTAGCAATGAAACTGTACCCTGTGAGCATTTGTGCGGCCCTGTGCTTAGGACTGGCACTGGGCCAGCTTCAACCACAGGTCTACCGAGGCACTCTTGTCCACTCCAGAGTGCCAGAGCAAATTGAAGTGCTGCGGGATCACCTACTGGGATTCAACGCGGATGATTCCGGGAGGGTAAGTTCTACTATAGCTAGCTAGCTAGCTACATGCAGAGAAGAAGCAAATTCAAATTGCACAACTGATGAATCTCGATCTGCTTCATAACCTGTTGTTCCTCCGCAGTGATGTGCATGCAACTGCATGAGACGGTAGCTATCTGGGACGTATGCAAGCCCGTGGGGGGGGGGGGGGGGGGGGGGGGGGTCTGGGCAGGCCAAAATAATATTATGCACTATCTATAGCTTCACAAACTCTACCGTTTCTTTAAGTTGTTGACTAGCCATAGAGAAATCACCGTCGTCAGAACAAAGCAGTTTCTGTCGCAGCCGCCTGAGCATGCACGGTACCCAATACCCAATTACCCCGTGCGCATGCGCAGCAGGGGGTAGAGTGATCGGTTTGTCTGTCAGTCTGTCCTGTCAGTCTGTCCATAGATGTAGAGCGGTTTGAGCAGTGAAGGCCTTGTTGAAGGCTTATTTCAGGATAGAAGTGTCAGAATTCAGAAAATACTAGCGTCTACGTAACTCACAGACCAGAGATCTACTCGAGAGGCTGAGAAAAGCTGCGTGAAAGTCGTGCTTCTAATTTATACAACTTGACCACACCCTATTTCTAACATTACTGCCACAACTTACGGTATCTCATTCTGCATGCTGATATCGCTGCACGCTGTAAATCGTGGCCTAGCTAGCTCATCGTGAATGCTGTATGAATAATCGGTGGTAGGCCTATAGCTGTCTAGTCAAAGTAGCCATAGATACAAGACACGGAACAGGATTGGAAACCGGGTAGTTTTCACCAATTAGCGCGGACCATCGGCGTTTGGCCGGAAGCCCATGTCCAGAAGGGGTCAGAGGTCAGATCGAGTGTGCATTATTGTTGAACTCAACTCATCATGTATTTTATTGTTGATCTGGATAGTCTCAGCTGCTGCGTCTTTCTGACTTTGACTCTGATTCAGCAACTGTGTATAATACAGTATACTAGTGTGATAGACTAGGCCCGAGCTTGCGCGGTAGGACCACGGCGATTGAGCAATTAGAGAGAGAATACCACTGACGACTGACAACTGACAACTATATATACACAGCTCACAGGTGCTTTAAATACTCCTACAAAATCAAATGATCTAACAGTACAGTCTTGCACAACATCCTCAACAGAACCACACAGGAAAACCAAAGGGAAAACATTACACATTCAAATCAAAGATGGAAAAGAGGTGTCAACGAAAACATTCCTGTCAGCATAAAAACCAATATCCTGTGAGTACAAATCCAAACTACAACCAAATAAGAACATGCAAATAACCAGTCCATTACAACTTGTTTCAGTCTGAAAATCATGCTGCAAAGGGCAACCATCAAAGCATCAACAATACTATAATATAACATCCCATCCTCGGGCAAATGTGGTTTCTCTAATTATATGGCTCTGCGAAATGTGTTTTTCTATAATTATATGGCTCTGCAACAACTGCTAGCTTATAATTCAGTATGATACTCCCAACCAAGTAGCTATATCTAGCTATGTATACCTCAACTTTGAAAAGGTAGCTCCACTGTGCCACGGTGGAAAGGTTAGTGTGTTCTTGTCAACAATCATCTAGCTATCCGATAGCTACCTGGGAAGTGCTCTTGGGCCTTTCTTGTAAATTAAATGATCTCCCAAGTTGTGTCTCACCTTTTCTCATAATGCTGGCTATTTGCTGACGACTCAACGACAACTCAGTGATTGTCTTTTGATTCGTAGGCATATGGTCCAGGAATCTATCACACAACAATCTATGTGTGTGCTGGGGCACTTTGTTTGTAAGCAGGTTGGTAAGCAAACTGCTGTCTCTATACCACACACACACACACACACACACACACACACACACACACACACACACACACACACACACGCACAAAAGATCCTCTTTGTAGCCCCATCCTCGCAGCTGCAAACTCTTGCTCAAAGGCATGACTTTGATGTGAATGATGTCATCGCTCTCTCGGGCAGGTTTGAATTAACAATATAGTACTGAGCTGACTATATAGCTATGTCATAATGTGTGAATAATACTTACGGGGACTGGGTCATTAATTGCTGCCTGGGAAGTGCATAAGGATGACTCAACATGGGCGTAGCTAGCATTGAGGCAGAGGAGGCAGCTGCCTCCTTGCACGTGTTCTAGATCCTCGCACACGCCACGTACGATGTGAGTTCAATCTGATGGCAGAGCTAGCTAGAGACCGGAGCTAGGCTGACCATGAGCCGGCATACTCCGATAAAGTGCTGCAAGTCTGAGACAGTTAGGGCACTGGTGTATTGCTGTAGCATTGTGAGAGCAACTGTTTGCGTGCACTGCGGAAGTAATCATGTGAAAATATTAGTCATGAATAATTAATTAGCTCAGAAATGTTCGCACTGCACTTCGCACGCGGATAACTCCATGCCTCCTCGGTCTCAATATCCTAGCTACGCCCCTGCTCAAGCATGCTTATATCATCATGGGGTGATGTCGCAGTGTATTAAGAATGTTGGCACTGCATTGCTGCCCTATATGCTATGCTGTCTGTTAATTGCATCCTGACAACATCCACATGTATGCACCACCTTCACGCACACACTTTCATGCACACATGTACCATATAACATGTACACACTTTCATGCACACATGTACCATATAACATGTACACACTTTCATGCACACATGTACCATATAACATGTACACACTTCCATGCACACATGTACCATATAACATGTACACACTTTCATGCACACATGTACCATATAACATGTACACACTTTCATGCACACATGTACCATATAACATGTACACACTTTCATGCACACATGTACCATATAACATGTACACACTTTCATGCACACATGTACTATTTAACATGTACCCACTTTTATGCACATGAACACCTGCATACAGTCAATTTCTAACTCCAGGACTAGTGGACACTCACATTCATTCAGCACAACTTGAGAATGCTGGCACCGCATACGACAGAGCATTCTTTGACTGGGTGACACAAGTTTTTGGCTCTATCGAAGCCAAATTTGACACTAATGTGACTTATGCAAGAGAAACG
The DNA here is from genome assembly GCA_963931865.1 of Axinella damicornis. Lineage (NCBI taxonomy): Eukaryota > Metazoa > Porifera > Demospongiae > Axinellida > Axinellidae > Axinella > Axinella damicornis. The sequence continues at coordinate 4,338,724 of OZ007509.1, forward strand.
GCATCACTCTTAGTGGTATGCAGTTAAAAGGTTTGAGTATCATCAAACAACTTCTATATAAGCGATAGCTATTTGTGCAACTGTGAGCATGGCCCTCAATTCTATTCCATACCAGTGCCGGTGTCCATTGTAAGAGAAGGGCTTTGGTTACCTCATCATTGCGTGAAAAATGGACTTATATATTCATAGCCGGTCATTGATATTCACAGCTTACCGCAGCACTTGTTGTTTATACAGTGCTGAATGGGTGGGCGGATACTACATGCCTAAGTAAGTTATAGTCTGAGTACGCATCTAGCGCCCACCCCCTTGTTCAGCGTTCTAATGTCCCCAAACCCTGGGCGCTTAATGTTCGAGAACATTGGGCATGGGCTGGAACGGATGCAATCGGGGAGCAGCAGTCGAAGCGGACGCAATCCGGGAGCAGCAGTCGAAGCGGACACAATCGGGCAGCAGCAGCCGAAGCGGACCAAATCCGGGAGCAGCAGGCGAAGCGGACGCAATTGGGCAGCAGCAGCCGAAGCGGACGCAATCCGGGAGCAGCAGTCGAAGCGGACTCAATCGGGCAGCAGCAGCCGAAGCGGACGCAATAGGGGAGCAGCAGCCGAAGCGGACGCAATCCGGGGGAGCAGTTGAAGTGGACGCAATCGGCTGAAGCGGACGCAAGCGGTGAGCAGTAGCTGAAGCGGACACAATCGGGGAGCAGCAGTTAAGCCTGGACGCAAGCGGGGAGCAGCAGCTGAAGCGGACGCAAACGGGGAGCAGAATGCAGTTGAAGCGGATCGATGCAATCGGGGAGCAGCAGCTCTGCACAGAGAGCTGTCCGGCGCCGGATTACTCACGTAGGCGAACGAGGGGGAAGTAGCTGAGCGAGCGAAGCGAGCGAAGCTACTTGTAATTGGGGCGAGCGTGAGCGAGCCCCACATAGACGAGTTTGCTGTGAATTTTCCATATATTTATTTCTTTATTTATTTCTTTATATCTATCGTACGTCGTGCCGTAAATCACTTCCTGCTCGTATTTTGCGTGTCATTGCGTCATGCGTTAATTCAAACCACAAGCCATTCAACGTCCGAAACGACTGAGACACGAACTGAACGGTCTACCTCAACAAGGATGGAGACTATAGCGCGCGGTGAGGGGCTAAAGCATTTCATGAAGACGTGGAGAGTGCTTCAAGCGATCTCATGTCCTGCATGCAGAGCACATCATGGTGTGTAGCATAGCTACATAGCTAGCTAGCTAGCATGCATGCAGGGTTTAATACTGCATGCATAGCTATAAACCATCACGGCGTGTTAGACTACTGCTTCAGCTATTGCTAGAGGATGGGAACTTGACTGGCCTGTGCTCGGTAACACGTAACCCGCTGACTGTGGCCAGTCATGACAGATCTGGCATCAGCAGAGAACGAGAAAGTCGCCCTCCGGTGGTGACAACAAAGACAGATAGCTCTCCTGGACCTACCTAGCTACCAGACTGCTTCGGCTAACCTGATTTGCAGTTGCTGTGAAGTGCACGGGTGTATTTTTAGTGTCATAACTTCTGGTGTGATCTGTGTTAAAGTTGTGCTATGCTCTCCGTCACATTCTGATGACCATGTAGGAACACATGCGCATGCAACTGCTCCATACACGTTCGACAACTGTACTCGCTCAGGCTCGCCCCACAATGTTCTGCATTCGTCTAGTTATTGGGGCGAGCCTGAGCGAGCCCCACATAGACGAGTTTGCTGTGAATTTTCCATATATTTATATATTTCTTTATATCTATCGTACGTCGTGCCGTAAATCACTTCCTGCTCGTATTTTGCGTGTCATTGCGTCATGCGTTAATTCAAACCACAAACATTGCCAACGTCAACGACACAGACACGAACCATGCGAACCATGAACGGTCTACCTCAACAAGGATGGAGACTATAGCGCGCAGTGAGGGGCTAAAGCATTTCATGAAGACGGGGAGAGTGCTTCAAGCGATCTCATGTCCTGCATGCAGAGCATATCATCATGGTGTGCATTAGCTAGCTAGCTAGCGTGCAACAGCCAAGCAGGTTTTAATCCATCACGGTGTGTTAGACTGCTGCTTCAGCTATTGCCAGAGGATGGGAACTTGACTGGTCTGCGCTCGGTAACACTGTGACATGCAGTCAAGACACAGATCTGGCATCAGCAGAGAATGAGAAAGTCGCCCTCCGGTGGCGACAACAAAGACAGAGAGTTCTCCTGGACCTACCTACCAGACTGCTTCGGCTAACCTGATTCGCAGTTGCTGTGAAGTGCATGGGTGTACTTTTAGTGTCATAACTTCTAAGTCATGCTATGCTCTCCGTCACATTCAGATGACATGCACTGACAGTCATGCACATGCATCTGACACATGCTCATGCAACTGCTCCATGCACATCGACAACTGTACTCGCTCAGGCTCGCCCCACAATGTTCTGCATTCGTCTAGTTATTGACATAGCTATATAGCAACACGTACCGTAGAGTACGTACGCCGGACAGCTCTCTGTCAGGGCTGCTGCTCCCCGATTGCATCCGCCGGCTTCAGCTGCTGCTCGCCGATTGCATTGATCCGCTTCAACTGCTGCTCCCCGTTTGCATCCGCTTCAGCTGCTGCTCGCCATGCACTTGTGTCTGCTTCAGCTGCTACTCCCCGATTGCGTCTGTTTCAACTGCTTCCCGATTGCGTCCGCTCGGCTGTTGCTCCTCAATTGCGTCCGCTTCAACTGCTGCTCCGGCTTCACCAGCAGCTCCCAGATTGCGTCCGCTTTGACTGCTGCTCACCGATATTGCATCCATCAGCTGTTCTAGAAGCTTCCAGCTATATAGCCCATGCCCAACTTCGCGGAGTTTGAGGTTCAATGGTACGAAGGTCGCGCGTCACTAGTCTAGTCCCGCCCCGCGAACATCCCACTTCTGTTACACACACACACAGACAGACAAACACACGGTTAAAATCTTAATGTTGATGGTCACACAATATAAGAACTTCTGCATACTTTTGCATACAGAGATGGACACTCCAGCATGGAACAACCACCGCCAGCTATAGTGGCCCACTCACTGTTGAAAGTAATGTGGAGTTTGCCAGAATGATTGGTATGTCTACTACAAATTATGTAAACTGCAACTGCATTCTTCTGGCCACATGCACCTCCATTGTGTTATGCGCTCACATGTCCAGCTAAGATAATTGGCATGCCACAAATTATTTGTTCTTACCTTGGCCACTCCCCCATACCCCTCCCTACCTTGACCACTCCCTCCTATCCTGACCACTCTCTCCATACCTGACCAGTGGCGGATTGATGTAGGATTTTGAAAAGGGGGGGTTCCAATATACACTGTCGAGCAACAAGACACAATGTTCTGTAAAAATGCGCGCCTGCTAGAGGGGTCTGGGGGCATTGCCCCCCTTTGGGATTTCAGGCCTTCTAAGATAGCAATCTTTGGGTGAAAAAGCAAGTGTTAGTAGGCGATCGTATTTCAGCATGCACTGTATATGTACTAGACTACTCAGTTCAGTTCACTGGCCGTCGTTCAGAAATTCATTTCTCTTCACATGGCTTGGCACAACTGCCTGAACACGCATGCGCACAAATCAAATCAGTGATCATAAATTATTCATACAATTATTGTCTCCAACACACTCCCCCGGGTTGACCAGCGATGGTCAACAGAGGTTCACAAATGACAATAAGCATAATATTACAGTTTAACATACATGAGTTCCTTAGTCCTGATCACTGTCCTGTTCACGAAAGGTGATAGCTCTGATGTTGTCTCGGGCCTTCTTTGCCGCAGACCTCATAGGTCGACCAGATCGCTCAACAGTTCCATTTTCTGCTTCGGTAGCTTGGGTTTCTGTATCGCGTTCAAGAATCAGTTCCTCAACTCTCTCATCTGATGATGGGTGAGGTATCTCCAGTGGGTACAAACGTTGAAGTGGGCGCTTCAGTGTGTGGGCCTTCTTACCCGGAGAGGCCACTTTCAGTATGGCACCACGCACGCGTCCATCCTGTCCTGACACGAGTTTAGTGATTCGGGCAAGCTTCCAGAAGCCTCTCGGTTTTGTGTCGTGCACCAACACAACATCTCCCACACGTACAGAGTCTATGTCTGAAGTTTTTCCCACATATCTGTGGCTGTCTCTCAATTCCAGGAGATATTCTGTTTGCCATCTGCTCCAGAAGTCACTCAGCAGTTTATTGAGGTGCACCAATCGTCTCGTCAAATGTTCCCGGCTGAGACCGTACTCTTCTTCAGAATCAGTGTAGCAAATTGAGTCAGGAAGACTGAGAAGTCTACGGCCACACAGTAAGTGAGTAGGTGTCAGAGGTTCCTCGGTGTCATCAGATGACACGTATGAGATGGGTCGAGAATTGATGACTCCTTCTACTTCTGTTATCAGAGTGGTAAACTCGTCCAGAGTGAGTCTAGCTCTCCCCACAATCTTCTTGAGGCAGCGTTTGGTCATTCTTATCATGCGTTCAAATACACCACCCCACCACAGAGCTCTAGCCAGGTTGAAAGTCCATTGTACCCCCACACCTGCCAAGTACTGTTGTACCTCCTCATGTTGCATCATTGCCTGGATGGCCTTGGAAGCAGCCTTAAAGGTTTTACCGTTGTCTGACACAAATCTTCTGGGTAGGCCTCTACGGGCGGTAAAACGCTTTAAACTTCGTAGGAATGCTGCAGTTGTTAAATCTGGTACCACCTCAAGATGCACTGCTCTAGTTACACAACAGGTATAGAGACATATCCATACCTTACTCTCCGAGGCAGTGCTTCCAAACTTGACATGGAGAGGTCCCGCAAAATCCACTCCGGTGAAAGTGAAAGGGGGCTCCTGGTGCACTCTGAACTCAGGCAGTGGAGGAGGAGTGGGTCCAATGAGGGGTCTCCCTTCGTACTTCTTGCAGACGACACACTGGTGTATACACTTCTTCACAAAAGCCCGACCCTTGACGATCCAAAACTTGGACCTAACTTCAGTGAGTGTTTCTTTCACACCATTGTGAAGGACTCTCGAGTGTGCACGTCTCACAACCAATGTGGTCAGATGGTGTTGTCTGGGTAACAGGATAGGGTGTTTTACACCATATGGGATTTCTGCCTTGGACAGACGTCCACCGCACCTCCAAACACCCTCCTCGTCAAAGAAGAGACCAAACTGTCCCTTCAACTTCTCAAAGTGAGGATCTTGCAAGAGCTGTACCTGAGCAGCTCGAATCCAAAGCAATTCAGCCCCTTGGTTATGGTTCAGTTCTGTGGACACTGTATCTTCGTCAACAGCGTGCCTTGTCTTCATTCTGAGTCTGTGGACAAACTCTAATACTCGACCAGTGATACTCAAAAGGTTTTGCAGTGAGCTGTATCGTTGGCAATCAATCAGCTCTTCAACATTTGAATTGTCCTTGATGGCATCCACCCTCAATACTATGGGCCTGTCCCTTGCTCGCAGTTCGGTCGAGCACTCAGCAGGCATCTCAAACTGGGATTCTTCATCAAATACAGTTCCAATCCACCAGGGCCCACTTAACCACAAGTCATTCTTGGCAAGGTCAGCTGGTTTAACACCTCTAGAGGGCAAGTCGGCTGGGTTGTCAACACCCGGGCAATGACGCCAGCAAGCACTAGGGAGAAGATCCCTAATTTCTATCACACGGTGCTGAACGAACTGCTTCCAAACACGGTCAACACCCTGAATCCAATACAAGGATACTTCAGAGTCGGTATAACAGGTAGGTTCCTCTAACTGCATTTCTGATCCTTGGCTTGTGGCAACACTCTTCATTAGTCTGGCTAGCAATAGCGCAGACAGTAACTCAAGCCGGGGAATTGTCTGAGGCTTCAGTGGGGACACCCTAGTTTTGGATGCTATGAATCTCACGGTTTGTCCCACTGGACTCTGAAGTACCAGATACACAACTGCTGCATAAGCATGCTTTGAGGCATCGCAAAACCCATGCAATGAGCAACTTACACCTTCAGTAGGAGATCCATTCCAGATACACCGGGGCAGACACATCACTGGACAGCGTTCCAGCTCATCAATCAGCCCCTTCCACTTGGCCAACAAATCCAGTGCGAGCGGCTGATCCCAGTCCTGTCCCCTTTCGCACAGCTCTTGAAACAGCATCTTGAAGCGAATGACAATTGGGGATAGAAACCCTAGTGGATCATAGAAACGTCCCACTATACTCACTACGTTCCGCTTGGTGGGTTCCAGCTGTCTAGCTTGATGAGCTACATTGGCAAATCCAAAACGCAGCTGGTCATCGTCCACATTCCAGCAGACACCAAGAATCTTCTGTTCACCAGAGAGCACTGGTTGGGCTGGGGCCAATGTAGCTTTGGTGTAGGTTTCATCTGTAGGGCCAACCGATGACTGATCATCACGAGGACTATGAGCCGACCCTTCCTTCGCATCAATCTTCACTTGCAGGGAGCCGGCGTTGGTCACAAATTTGCGGAGGTTAAAACCTCCTTCCTTGAGGACACTCTTGGACTCCAGGTAGAGTTGGTACGCCTCTTCCTCGTCCTTAGCTCCTGTGACTACGTCGTCCACGTACAGGGATGCAGTCAGTTTGTTGACCGTTTCGGGATGTGAAGTGACGTACTTGTCGAGGTGGTGTCGCAGGGTGGCATTCAACAGGAAGGGACTACATGAGACCCCAAATACCACTCTGGTAAACCTGAGACAAATCATCTTGCAATTCTCACTGTGTACGTCGTCGAACCACAGGAACCGCAGCACATCTCGATCAGACTCTTGCACAGATACCATCAGGAACGCCTTTTCAACGTCGGCTGTTAGAGCAATCTTGTGCGTCCGAAATCGGATCAGGATATCCAGAATCTTCTGGTCGAACTTTGGTCCCTTGTGTAAACATTCATTCAGTGAACACCCTGTCGATCGAGCTGAGGCGTCGTACACGACACGCACCTTGGTAGTGGACTTGTCTCTTCTCACAACAGCGTGGTGAGGTAGATAGTGTATCTGGCCATCGACTGACTCTTCTTGCGGATTGACCTCTTCTACGATGCCTTGGCTTCGTTGGCTCTGGATGATTGAGTCATACTCTTTCAACACTTCTGGATCATGTCTGAGTCGTTTGACGAGGCCATCTAGCCGCTTCCTGCTCAACAGGTAGTTGTCTGGCAACATGGGGTGTGAGCTCTTCCATGGGAGTGATACCTCATACCGCCCGTCCTTGAACTGCACCGTCTGTGTAAACTCTTCTAGGACTGAGTCTGTCTTGGAGTCAACACCCATTGATTCTAGGTTCCAAAAGGAATGCAAGACTTTGTCCAGAGGGTCTTGAGTGGACGGTATGGCTTCGATTCTCAAACAATGTGTAGTGAGGAGGTTGTGATCTGTCGAGCAGCTCTTCTCCATTGACAACATGCCAGACAAGACCCATCCCAGCCTAGTGTGTACAGCTACGGGGCCATCCTCACCTCTCTTGGTCTCACCAGTTGCGAACCACCAGTAGTAGTCTGAACCAACCAGGAGGTCCACCTCCATCAGATCATTCCCTCCCTGATTGGGGTCTGCGAGATCAAGACCAGCCAAATGTCGATACCTTTTCTGGCAGAGGTCAATGGGCTGCACCGTCAATGGTTGACAAATCAACGGGGTACAAACAAACTCCATCTCTTGCTTCTGGCTGTCCCTTGTCGTAACTCCAATCCTGACAACATCATAGGTCTGTGTCCTCTCGTCACTTGCTCCGAAGGTCACAACAGACATTGTTCGCTTCTCATGACATCTTAGCGACAGAGCATCTTTCACCTTCTTGGTTGCATAGGATTGTTGACTGCCAGTGTCGAGAATGGCTCTGACTTCAACCGTTCTCTCAGGATTTTCAGGATTGAACAGTTTTACTCTCGCGGTTTGCAGCAACACTGGTCCCCTCGCGTTGACTAGGAGCGTCGACGAGGTCGTTGGAGGTTGAAAGGAGGGGGCTGTTGGGTTGAGTCCAGTCATGGGGGCTTCCACCTGCCCATATGGTTCCTTCTCCCTTGATGAAGTCTTAGCACAGATTGAGGAATGGTGCCTTCCTCCACACGCAACACAGCGTAACTTGGAACGACACTGTCGACCGATGTGTCCTCTCCTCAAGCACACAAAGCACCTGCCAGACTTCATTAGAGCTTGTTTACGCTCCTCTGGGCTGCTTACTTGGTCACATTTCTCGGGGGTGTGGTTATGATTGCAGTAGCAGCAATTTGGCTTATCTCCCAGGAACAAAGTGGCAGCTGTTGGTGGCGTTCTTCCCCCGCCCCTCTTCTGGTTGCTCAGGCTGGAACCTGACAGTGGGTTTGCTCGTTCGCGGGCTTCAACCTCTTGCAGCAGTTCCGTCATGATAGTGTCCAGTTGCCAATCTGCTTCCCCAATCTTACGTCCGATGATCAGGCGTAAGTCTCCAGGTAGTTTGTTCATCAGGACAGACGCTAATAGGCTTCCATACGTTTCTGCTGCCACGCCCAGTGCCTTCAGACTTCTGATGTTTGACTCGACGACATCATGAAAGTGACGTAGAGCCTTCACATTGTGGGGGGACGTCACTGCTTCAATACTCATGAGGATATCCATATGTTTGGATATTATCTGCTGCTTGTTCCCAAAACGGCGCTTCAGAATAGAAATGGCCTCCGCGTAGTTGACCTCGGTGAGCATCAATCCTGAGACAGCATCTCGTGCCGATCCCTTCAGCAGTGAACGAAGGTAATTGAACTTGTCGACTCCACTCAGACCAGTATTCTGATGGATTGCTGAGTCATATGAGTCCCAAAACGAGGTCCAAAGGGTCACATTACCATCAAACGGCTGGATCGTGAGCTTGGGTAGTCGCACTCCAAGTGTAGGAATGACAGCTGGGGTAGAAATGGGAGTTGTCGCAGACGTGGTCGGAGCAACCGTTGAGGTTTCTGTAGCCGTGGTCATAACTGCACCTCCTGTAGGAGCTGTTAGAACTGGAGAGGTGACTAGCGGTTCAGTAGTAGGAGCTGTTGTGACCACGACTGGTGCGCCAGCTGGAGGTGTCGCAGCCGAAGTTGTGACCGGTGTGGGGACCGGTATTATAACAGGTCCAGTGGGTGTGCGGGTGCGCTTATCAAGCCTTACAATTGCTCCGTACACACGGTCCTTGAACTCGTCAGCCTCCTGTATTTCAGTATCCAAGTCTTCATCTTCAGTGAGGTCCAATATTTCCGAGTCCAATCGTGTCAACGTGCTTAGTTTCTCTTCAAGACTCCGCTTGAATTGTGCCAAGCGGGCGAGATCTGGGCCGCTTTCTTCGGCCAGCAGAGCGTCAATAATGTTCATTGTTTGTGTTGCAGAGCCTCTGTGGCCTCCTCTTAGTCTCCGTTTTCGTGGCAAGCCGCCAGGAGCGGCTGTTTCCGATCCGTTCATTGTTTTCTTCCCGTTTCGAATAAATCGCTGAGTAGTCTTCGAGTGTCTATCTCGCCTATCCAGTCTCCTCGTCAAGGTTCGAAGTATCCGGCTCGAAGGACCATGTTAGTAGGCGATCGTATTTCAGCATGCACTGTATATGTACTAGACTACTCAGTTCAGTTCACTGGCCGTCGTTCAGAAATTCATTTCTCTTCACATGGCTTGGCACAACTGCCTGAACACGCATGCGCACAAATCAAATCAGTGATCATAAATTATTCATACAATTATTGTCTCCAACAGCAAGATTTGGACAACCTGCTGTTAAACAAGCCTTCAAGCCTAGCTTTAAAGGCGTGGCTCCCATTGTCTCACAGATCAGAGTGCATACACATTATGCAAAATGATACTGGAAGCGATCCGCGCTGGGGTTGGTTTGGGTCTGGGGCCGAGACTACATGTAGTGCATAGTGTGCATCATGAGCAAGTGCAAGCTTAGACAGGAAATTAGCCTAGTTGCAAATTAGATTCACTATTGAGTATTGCATTCAGTGTGGCTTCTGTGTACATAATTACGTTTGCCAAGAATTACTAAGTTACTGTAGTAAAAAGGAAGGCAGTCCTTCAAAAGAGGGGTTCCACGGAACCCCCTCTAGATCCGCCACTGCTGACCACTCCCTGACCACTCTCTCCCTACCTTGACCACTTCCTCATTATTTCTTCTTACCTTGGCCACTCCCTCCATACCCCTCCCTACCTTGACCACTCCCTCCTTATCCTGACCACTCTCTCCATACCTGACCACTCCCTCCTTATCCTGACCACTCTCTCCATACCTGACCACTCCCTCCTTATCCTGACCACTCTCTCCGTACCTACCACTCCCTCCTTATCCTGACCACTCTCTCTGTACCTACCACTCCCTCCTTATCCTGACCACTCTCTCCGTACCTGACCACTCCCTCCTTATCCTGACCACTCTCTCCGTACCTGACCACTCCCTCCTTATCCTGACCACTCTCTCCATACCTAACCACTCCCTCCTTATCCTGACCACTCTCTCCATACCTGACCACTCCCTCCTTATCCTGACCACTCTCTCCATACCCTGTGAGAAACTTTATTGAGTAACGTTTTAAACTTCTGATTCTTTATATATTTCAGGTGAGCTTAACCAAAGGGCAATTGTGGGGCTAACAGCTGTTGACTTTCCACAATTTGTAACTGCAGAAGAATCAACTGACAGAACTGAGAGGTACCGTATTTCAGCATGTATTGTAATCTCCACAGTGCATAGTCCACCCAATGTGGTGAGTGGCACCATCCATAGTCTTGTAGGTACCAACAAGGTCACAGATACAGTTATCTAACTACCATACAGTTATCTAACTACCTGAGCAGCATTACATGTTGCCACTGTCGCATTTTACATGACAGTTCTTCCCAAAGGGTCGGTATTAAACCAGGACCTCATATAATACATTATCGATTGATAGCATATTGGAATATTCACGTGCACGCAGTTGAGGTTTGCATTCAGCTATGAAAAATTGTCAAATTCAAATCCGCCATCTTCAATTTTACTTTTGAGCAATCTGCCGTGTAATTCCCACCAATTACTGTAAATTAGCTATGTTCTTGTTTATGCAGGTTTGTTCTACTGATCAGAGGCCTGGAGGTACGTACAACTAATATATTACTTGCTGAAAACAAGACAGAGAGTTATGCTCTTACTGCCTCTCATTGTGCAGAATCCGCTGATACAACCAACGGTGCTCCCTGCAGTTCTGAATGGAGCTTCTCCAGCACTGCAGGAAGGTTTGGGCAGGATTGCGAGGGAGATGAATGTAACAGTGCAGGTGAAATGTAGACGATAGAAATACGAACACTGTTGGCTCAGGCTGTTTCTTAGCCTGGCTAAGAAATAGCCAGGTGGTGGGATACTATTTGATACCGCTAGACATGCACATGCATCATTACTGCTACTGTATCGTTAGCTTTACTATATATACACGTACAGGTAGGTAACTAGAACGAATTTAGTACAGTACAAATTTAACAATACATACCACACCTAGCCTTTGGTTTCAGCTTCCACTAAAGCACTGTGTGCTATGTATTCATTGAGTCCGTAAGTATAACTAGTACAAATGACAGGAATGAAAGATGAGGGTGCGCTTTAAGGGTCCCGGAGTTAAAAGCAGCAGTACATGTTGAGCTTGAAGTTTGCAATGCAAGCCCATGCAAAGATAAGAAGTACTGTACCTGGATCCATGGGTGTAGCTAGCAATGAGGCAAGGGAGGCAGTTGCCTCCTCGCTTTTCTGGATAATGACGCGCGTGTCCAGAGTCTCGCACACTCCGCGTACAATGTGCGTTCGATCTGATGACAGAGACAGGAGCTAGACTGACCAAGAGCCGGTGTATACTCTTAACGCTGATAGTGCTGCAAGTCCTGGACAGTCAGGGTACCGGCATATTGCTGTAGCATTTCGAGAGCAACTGTTTGCGCGCACTGCGGATTAAGTCATGAATAATTAATTAGCATGAAAAATTTTCGCCGCGCGCTTTCCGCGCACTATGAACTCCACACCTCCTCAGTCTTGAAATCCTAGCTATGCCCTTGGGATCTGAAAATTATTGGATGGTCGTACCAGCTAGAAGCAATGCCACTCGGCCTGTTGGGAAAACTGGTCTACTGCCAGTTCTCTTCTCCACTTGCAGACACACGCAGGTGAGAGAGCACCCTTAGAAGACGGAGGCAACCTTACAATTTTGGGAGAGTGGCAGCGAGTAGGACTTCTTCCCCAGAACATGGTAACTGTGCATTGATGTTGCAGATAACTAGGGAATTGTACATGAAAGAAGTAATGGACATCATTTTCCTACCTGTCTCTATCCTCTACCTACCTATCTATCTATCTATCTATCTATCTATCTATCTATCTATCTATCCTTCTGGGTTAACTACACGTATCTATGTAGTTCTCTATGTAACTATTTATTGCGGTGGCCCTGGAGGTCGCATCTAATGCATATAGGGCCTGTGGCCTAACGACGTAATACCCAGTGCACAATACCTAATACACAATAGACTTAATAGCTGATACCCAATACGCAATAGCCCTAACACCTATTACCTAACGTGCAATACCCAATACGCGACAGACTTAATACCTGATACCCGATACACAATATGCCTAATACCTATGACCTAACGCCGCAATACCCAAAACGTGATTGACTTAATACCTACTACCCAACACGGAATAGCAGGGAACCACGGGAACCAAGGGAACCAAGGGAACCAAGGGAACCACGGGAACCACGGGAACCACGGGAACCACGGGAACCACGGGAACCACGGGAACCACGGGAACCCAGGGAACCAAGGGAACCACAAGAACCAAGGGAACCAAAGGAACCATGGGAACCACAGGAACTAAGGGAACCACAGGAACCCAGGGAACCACAGGAACCAAGGGAACCACGGGAACCACAGGAACCAAGGGAACCAAGGGAACCAAGGGAACCAAAGGAACCATGATATAATACACTATAGCTCTATAGTGTCATAGTGCACACTCAGCATATTTCGTGATTCTTAACTAACCGAACTTAGTGAGCCCCAATTGGGGTAGCTTCGTACCCAGGCCCTCACGCGGAACGAGGCTACAATTGGGGGGCATTGCGACATTAGGGCTATTCCGTGTTGGGTTTAGTACTCAGCAGGTGAGAAGCCACTGTAGTACAAGCCAGTTGTACTGCCAGCTGCTGTGGTTTAATTCCTGATAATAAACCACAGCAGCTGGCAGTATAACTTACTCATGCATTGACATTCTTTTTCTTTTTGCTGTTTGCAGATGCTGGCAACTCATGGCGTTTTCCTTCGGGACAATGAACTGGAGCTATTCAGGGCAAGAGGACTGGCCATTGCCCACTGTCCTAACTCAGACATCAAGTAAATCCTTCAAACAGAGTTTTGTACAATAATCCACAATTGTGATATACCACTTTCTGCGAGGGGAGGGTCTAGAATTCGATCAAATCCTTTTGTGATCATCAGCTCTACCTAGATTATTTCACCGGACTTTATAGATCAATTGCCAGGTTGCATAGTCACTGTCAAAATGCGGAAGTGCAACACGCTCTAGTCAATAAGGCTCAGAACACAAGGACATAAAGTGTGTATATGCGAAATGCTGTTTGAATCAAAGTATGAATACTTGCATGTGGCATTTAACACTTGAGAATAAGCTACAAAGTGAAGTCTTGATAGGTAACTAGTCTGTACAGGGACACATTGCAAATGTTAAGATGAATATCTGTACTATTGCTACTCATAGCTTCCTGAATGGAATCCTAAACGTGAGGAAAGTTCTCGACATGGGAATCAAGATTGGCTTATCAACAGGTACACCTTCTGACATCCTGCAATCTTTGATGTGCAAAATTCTTATACATGACAGATGTCGTAGTACCTTTTCAGGTTCATTAGTGCTACTCACGTGACCCTCAACGAATCAGACGCCTCAGAATCGATCACATGTCGGAGCATTAAATCGCTTAATGCACACTTTAGTGTGCATTATCTACACTTTTCAAAGATCAAAGGCTGTCTCGGGTCAGTGAGTTGCACTAAGTAGTTTAGATACCAGTTTTGCAGTGCATTATGGGCTTATAGTGCACTCGGGCAATCTAGTTAACGGTCTCGGGCGGATAATGCACTCGCCTTCGGCTCGTGCATTATCTCGCCCTTGACCGTTAACTAGATTGCCCTCGTGCACTAAAACCCGTAATGCACGGCAAAGTGGTATCTAAATATTACTTAGATCTTATGTGTATGACCAAAATAAGGGAGCTATAGTTTGGTAACATTCAAGTTCAGGTGCACGAAATTCAAAACAATGCTGGGCTTATTAACAATGCATCGTCTGTGAATTGACAACACTAAGCGACCTACAAAATCAATAGTGTGTATTGCACCCACTCACAGATGTGTCTCAAGGATACTCTCCTTCTATGTTCAATGCGATGCGAGATGCTATCCATGTTTCCAAGGCACTCAGCTTCACTGGTACCGTCAACGTTACTAACTACCAACCCCTAACCCACCATGAAGCGTTCTACCTGGCCACTCTGGGTGGAGCTCAAGGTCAGCCAGTTCCCATTCCAGATCAAATGTCAGCATACAATATTGATCTGTATAATTATGCCATATATTCTTGATCTCTAGCTCTGGGGCTTGGTGATACAATTGGTAATTTTGAGGTGAGTGCTTAAATGGTCGGTGCACATTCGTATACACTATGTGTGCAACATAGAGGAGCTGGTATCCAATACTGTCATTCGTGTGCACACTGTGACTGTGCAGCACAGAGCTGGTGTCCAGTACCGTCATTCGTATGCACACTGTGACTGCAACATAAAGCTGGTATCCAGTACCGTCATTCGTATGCACACTGTGACTGTGTAACACAGAGCTGGTATCCAATACCGTCTGCCCTCTTCACTGTCTTTAGGTTGGCAAGCAGTTTGATGCACTCTTGATCGACACCCAGGCTCCTGACCCGTCAAACCCAGTCTTTTACACCTTCCAACATGACACCATGGCTGTGAGTCTGCTCACTGACTATAATCATTTAATTAATTTACGTGAGGCAATGGATCAGTGATTGACCCATTGCCTCGGTGTTTAACTGGTCTTAATGTCCGTTCTGGTTTTGTTACAGGAAATCATTGAAAAGTTTGTCTACCTTAGTAAGTTAACACTGTATAGCTGTTAGCTACATATTGTGTATGACTAAACCTGCATGCGCATGCATGAGTAAACCCCACAGTTTGATGTGAATGAGGCATTTCATTCCTCATGCATGCATGCAAGATGATGTGTGTGTTTGTGTATATGTGTGTGTGTGAGGGTGAGGATTCTGATGATACTGTCGTGATTGCTATCATGATCAGGCACTGACTGTGTTTAGAAACACACCATGGTTTGCTGAGATAATGAGCTTTAGACTGGTATAATTATACGTACAAGACGATGTGAAGAGATGTGAGCTGAGTAGGTATGTGAAGGTGACTCAACCTTAATTTCTCACTTCTTGAACACAATATAACCTGATGACCTTGGTAGCGTCTGCTTGACAGTGCCTCACAAACCTATAAACCAACTTTGCCCAGTTTACCCCCTCTATTAATTCATACGTATCATTTTCTTCTTGTCATGCAGGTGACGAGAGAAATATTCTGAGGGTTTTTGTTGCTGGCAAAGATGTGACACCTGTTACACCTACACCATCTGTTACACCTACACCATCTGTTACACCTACAGCACCTGTTGTGTGTTCAGCTACCAAGACAGTTATGTCAGCTTTGGCGCTGAGCATCCTGCAGCTACTGATGACCATAATCTTCTAGCTCTTGTTGTTAACTGAGAACAGATGATGACTACAAGACTCTAGTGTAGCGGTAACTTACATTTGGTGGCTATATGCCAACATCAATAATAATTAGTGATCAATAATTGTAGGACTGTAGCTGTATGTATGCGTATAGACTGGTGTTAAACATTGTATAATGCAGCTATTTTGAGTTGGCACAACAATTAAACTAGCGCAGCAAACTATAGCACATGTATGCAAGTGTTGGATGGTTTTTGAATGAGACACTACGTCCACTTATGAAACTGCACCTCTATCAAATCTCTGGAATGCCGTAGCACCCACCAGCTATACGTTATGTTATTATAAGAACTTTAGCTTCATTACTCAGACCTGCAACATTTATATACCCCAACATTGCAAAGTTGGCACGAGCAGCCATAATTTGTTGCATAATCATGTCGGATTTGTCTGCACATCAAAGGCACAGGTGCCAGCATATCTACAGCATCATTGGCTGACATCGTAAAGCACACCATGCAGCAATTAATATTACGACATCCAACCGCGAGCACCACCAAAACCCATTGGATGGAGGGGTTTGGTGGGTCATGGCCTGGGTACAGTATCGCTGCAGGAAGCTGGCAACACCACACCCTTCCATAAACCCCACATTTTTGATCACCCGCCTTTGCTTGGGGGCTGCTAGTTGGAAGGGGGGTATATATCTACTTCCAACTATACCCAGACCACTCACGGTGGAGGCGGCCGAAATGCCTCCACCGGATACTAACTACAACAAGGGAGAGGAGGGAGGGTAAGAATGCACCCTAAATGATGTCACCTGTAAAACTGCTCGACTGATTGCCACGAGGTGTGCCCACGCAACTCACTGCGCATGCTCACTGATTGCCACGTGGTGCGCCCATGCAACTCACTGCGCATGCTCCGACCACGCCTCAAGGTTCAGCCTGAACCTTGACATTGACCTCCTGTCTCATATTAACCTCGTTTAATTCTTCAATTAACCTGCATTATATATTGGAACGCCAGCTCCTTTGAACTGCCACACATCATGCAACAATAGATTGAGTTTCACGTTGGCATGAACCACTGTACAATAACTCGTTGTTAGGAGGTACTAACTAATGCCAGACCATTTGTATGAACTCTGTGTGCACATAGCTACATAGCTTCCATGTGCAGTGAATGGTACCTAGTGGCACATCCTGTTATTGTTTTGCAATATTGTGCGTTTGTTAGGTAACAGGCTGTGAAGCTGAGGCACCTGCGGGCTTCCTCAGTGGCGGAAGCAAGGCAAAAATTTACTGGAAGTCAATTATTTCCTGACTTCAGCCACTGAGGATCACAGGTGCACTATTCCTGAGGTGATCGAAAATGTTGAATATGAGCAAGTCTAGCTATAGTATAGCGGCAGATAGCAGAACTAGCTACTGTCTTTAGCTGTGACAAACATATTTTCTACATTGAAACAGCACCGTCCTAGCTTAATTTTTTCTAGGTGTACGGTCAGTTTGCAGACCTCTCAACTTCAAAAAGAACTCTATAGTGAGATACCCAAATAGAGCTGAACTTGGTCCTGTAAGTGAGTTTCTTGGATGTTTTCGGCCTGGGAGGGGACTGCTGCTGGTGCTCATTACTGTCGTCAGAGTCCTGCATACACCCTGAGCCAATCACAGTTTTGGTGTTGCTGATTGTACTTTTGTGACACATAGCTATTGTTTGTTGAAGATGAATGGTATTAAGGCTTAAAAGTTACCCAAATTAAAGTATATATTATGTCCATGCTATCCCTAGGTACAGATAGAGCCTACTGACTCCATGATAGTGGACTCACAATTAAACTGTTTAATTGTGAGTCCACTATCATGGAGTCAGTAGGCTCTATCTGTACCTAGGGATAGCATGGACATAATATATACTTTAATTCGGGAAACTTTTAAGCCTTAATACCATTCATCTTCAACAAACAATAGCTATGTGTCACAAAAGTACAATCAGCAACACCAAAACTGTGATTCATACAGACTAGCTCAATGTTGCACATTGGTTTTCACACTATAGTTGCTAAATGTGTATCTCAAAATTGTAGTCATTATGCAATGCAGTAAATCCATACAGCACTAATTGCTAGTAAGAACTATTCTTAACCATGAAAAAGACACTTAAAGACAACAGCAATAAAAGGGCACTATGGAGTTCAGAATGTCTGATAATAACTACCTGGATTATATTATATGGAAAGTCATGGTCATGATCAGGGGAGATGGTCAGGGAATGTCATGAAACGGCGAGTAACAAGTCTTGCAACAGCAAAATCCGGTGGCACTGGGAGGGCCGTGAAGACTCCCTGCTCAATCCCTTCTCCAAGCTCACTGTGCCAGACATTATTGCTTTCAATGATGATGCCATCAACACCTACACGTGCAGGAGTATTAGAGCTAAGTCGAATGATAATAGGTTGTTGGTCACAAGCAGTGATGTGATAGAACCCCCAAGCAATAGTATCTCCTGTAAATATTGCTCTTCCATCTGGGCCTCCATATTCTCCACGCAGTAGCTGTTCGCTGTCTGGAGATACATCAATCGCATAGCCACCTTCACGAGCCACGTAGCATCTAGATGTTGTAAGCCACCCATGCATTCAACAACCAACGATTGGAGGAAGCTGTTAAATTGATTGGCACTACAAATGGGAAGAAGGTGACATTTTCAAAGGTCCGTTGATTGTTGGCATTGGGTGTAATGTCACGAAAATCAAGTCCATATCTTGTTGCAACAAAGTCAAGTGCTTCTGCCTCAGCGGTCTGAATCTCCCTATCATTGAAGTCCATTACCTCACGGAAAACGCAAGATTGAAATCAAAACGATTCTCTCGGATTGAAGGGGGGTAAGTTTCATTGCTTGTGATAATGATTTCCGAAGTGAAGAATCCATCATTACAATCTCCATTGTTAGGTCGTCTGGAAGCAGTTACCAGTAGAGTGGCAGAAGTAAGCAACACAAGGTTTATCCACAGTTTCATCGTCACAGAGCTAATGCTTGCAGAAGAGTAATTAAGAGGAGTATAGTTTGCTATAGCTAGCTAGCTATACATGGGACAGATGCTTCGGCTTTTATACGAACTCTATAGGTAGCTATGCACCTGAGCTATGAGGAAAGAGCCTACAAGTGCAACCTATTAGAATCATATATCTCTGAAAGAAAACTCAGCCATGCATATTTATAGTTAGTACCTGGAACTAAGAAACCATACCTAATCCTCCCAATTACCTGGACTGTTATGAACACTATTAAATATTACTAGTGCATACGTGAAAGCACGCAGAAGAGCCTCGGCGGGAAGCGAGTAAATACTTGCCTGCAGCGCTGTAAGATTCAAGCTGTGGGCATTGCGGTGTTTATGTATTCACAGCCTTGTAAGTACATTCATGTAGCTCACCATTATCTATAATACTCCCACAGCAACGGCCAGGTAAGTAAATTCATGAAGCAACCGCGAAACCCACACTCATTTTAGTAGTGCTTCATTGTTACAGTATTGCATGCTTGGAATGTTGTGTGTGTACACAGAACCAACTCACCTGCATGGTGGTGCTGGGCTATACCAAGTACCAGGTATCAATACTACGGTACCAATACCGGGTTCCATGCAGGATTGTGGTATCGAGTACTGAGACAGGTAATGGTCGATACTGAGTACTGTACATTATGTGACCCGGGCACATGCTAGAAGCAGAGTCTGACCTAGGCCTAGGCAATGTTGTTTTAGTTACACTGAAATAGTTTAGTTTTTGGTTTTAATTAGGTGGAAGTTGCATTGTTTAGTTTAGTTTTAGTTTTAATTACTAAATCTCAAAAGGGTTAGTAAAGGCTCTTTTAGTTTTGGTAACCACCATTTTTGGGTGATTTTCATATTAGTTTAGTTGTAGTTTTAATTAACAGGCTGAGACAGTCCTCATTTTAGTTTTAGTTTTAATTACTAAAGTGAAATATGCCATACTAAATGCATTATAGTTTTAGTTTTAGTTAACTAAAACAACATTGGGCCTAGGCCTGAAGAGAAGATCCTGTCTTCAACCCACTAATGTGTAGCTACATGTTGCTCTTCTTTGACAAAAATTATCACGTTGAAATCATCATTAATGAAAGGGGTTGAAGTATTGAGATTGGTATCGGTATTGGCCAATACTTGGTATCGGTATCGAAATTCAAAAATGTGGTATCGCCCAGCACTACTGAATGGAGGGTGCATGGTGTGTACACAGAACCCTGTAATATATAATGAAGCACTGCTAACTCGCTTGAACGTGTACTCAGAACCAGCCCACTGCAAAAACAAAAAGGTTGCTTTAGCCACCCAGCTCAGTTGCTGCTTTGATGCCAAACAGTGTGCGTTCATGCAGATCATTTACACTGCTGTGCTGTGAATGGTACTTAGTGTCACCATAGACAATAGAGACGTGGTTACGGTTGGTTACCGTAACCACGTCTCTATTATCTATGGTGACACTAAGTACCATTCACAGTTAACATGTCTCTGGAGACACTAAATACCATTCACAGTTAACATGTCTCTGGAGACACTAAATACCATTCACAGTTAACATGTCTCTATTATCGATCAATGGTGACACTAAGTACCAGTCACAACACATGGAGTCCTACAAAATTCATATAATTATAATGGTACGTCTCTATTATCTATGGTGTCACATTCTGAAGTACAAACTCTGGTCACCATAGTACCGGGGGTACAGCTCAGTGCCTCTGCTGCGGCATAGATACCGCATCGTCAACCAAAACAAGGCAAAAAGGCATATGCAAGCTCCAAAGCACATCAGCTGATATCTAGCTAGTAGTAACTAAGCAACTGTACTTTTTGTGCCAAGAGAATGCCTCTCTATCTATTATATAGCTATGTATCACAGCTGGACAATAATGTTTGCAATCTGCATTGGTATTTCTAGTGCCAAAAGCAGAGCCTTCGCATGTGAATCATTGATTGTAAATGACAACATGGAAATGGTTTCAATGTCGCCAGTGACTAGATATGGCAAATTTATCACTGTGCTGTACCATATTACCGGCAAGTGTTTGACAAACATTGAGGGGAGAAATGAGCAGGTCGATAGTGATTGTACGCGTGGTATTAGCTATACCACTGATTGTTAATTACCCATGTATAATTGGATTCCATAGGGACAACTCTAATGTAAGCACGTGCCCAGAGCATTCCTCCTCCCGTGCGAAGGGTCTGCTTCCGAGACTAGGGTATTCAGCTGGTCCAGGGTGGGCTGACATTTTCATCCATCCAGAGAAGGAGTACTTTAGTGCTTCAACAGACGCCTGGGTCACTGATTCTATCAGCTAGTGCTGCAACTGTATGGGTAAAGCAGTTAAGTATACCACGTTTATACATATCTTTACGTGAAAAGAGAGTGTACATGTTGTATACTGTACATGTCTTTTAGCGTCTTTATTTCCATGTTTAGTTTTTGATAGATTTTACTTAGCTAGCATTACATAATGACTACAATTCTTAATCAAGGCCATGGATACACAACTATTATTGCCAATGGTAAAAGCTGCATACGTATAATTATCACTGTAAAAAGAGAAGGGTTGTTTAACCAGGCTCCTGTCGCCTCGGTTGCATCTCAGTGCCTCCTCCACTGTGGTGATCAAGGAATGAGCACACAAGTGCAGCCTAATTTAATCCTATTAGTAGCAATCAGATAGGAATCTGAACACGTAGGTGGCCTATTGAGATAACCTAGGTCAAGTTTTTTTGAGTTCCAGGTAACTAGGACTCGAGAAGTATAGGAATACCTGTACCGGGGGGTATGTGCAGCCGCACTTTCAAAGAATGTGCATTCAAGCAGATCACTTAACACTCATTATAGGTCCTCCAACAGACATACAGATGAGTAAACAACTAAGTCACGTACCTATAATTACCGTAACATTAGATGTCGGAATCTACACAGCATTTGTGGCTGTGGGTACATTCTTTGATCACCACAGTGGAGGAGACACTGAGATGCAACTACCTTTTAAACAACCCTTCCCTTTTTACAGTACGTACTACATACTACATATCTTTACGTGAAAAGAGTGTACTTATTGTATACCGTCCTTTAGCGTCTATTTCCATGTTTAGTTTCTACTTCGCTACCATTCACTGCATTGCATAATGACTACAATTCTTAATCAAAGCCATGGACACACATTTAGCAACTATATTGTCAATGGTACAAGTATGGGATAGCAGGATGGGAACAGGGATGCTAGCATAAAACAATAAAAATGCGTCCACAATGGCGTCCACTATGGAGTTCAGTATATCTGATAATAACTACATGGATTATATTATATGGAAAGTCATGGTCAGGGGAGATGGTCAGGGAATGTCATGAAACGGCGAGTAACAAGTCTTGCAACACCCGATGGCAGTGGGAGGGCTGTGAAGACTCCCTGCTCAATCCCTTCTCCAAGCTCACTGTGCCAGACGTTATTGCTTTCAATAATGATGCCATCAACACCTACACGTGCAGGAGTATTAGAGCTAAGTCGAATGACAATAGGTTGTTGGTCACAAGCAGTGATGTGGTAGTACCCCCAAGCAATTGTATCTCCTGTAGATATTGCTCTTCCAGCTGGGCCTCCATATTCTCCACGCAGTAGCTGTTCGCTGTCTGGAGCTACATCAATCGCATAGCCACCTTCACGAGCCACGTAGCAGCTAGATGTTGTAAGCTGCCCATTCAACAACCAACGATTGGAGGAAGCTGTTAAATTGATTGGCACTACAAATGGGAAGAAGGTGACATTTTGAAAGGTCCGTTGATTGTTGGCATTGGGTGTAATATTACGAAAATCAAGTCCATATCTTGTTGCAAAAAAGTCAAGTGCTTCTGCTTCAGCAGTCTGAATCTGCCTATCATTGAAGACCATCACCTCTCGGAAAAAAGCAAGATTGAAATCAAAACGATTCTCTCGGATTGAAGGGGGGTAAGTTTCATTGCTTGTGATAATGATTTCCGAAGTGAAGAATCCATCATTACACCTTCCACTACTGGCAGGTCGTCTGGAAGCAGTTACCAGTAGGGTGGCAGAAGTAAGCAAGACAAGGCTTATCCACAGTTTCATTGTCACCGTGAGAGCTTAGAATGCTTGCAGATGAGTGAGAGGAGCTTAGTATAGGTTGCTATGTGCGACAAATGCTTTGGCTTTTATACAAACTCTGGGTATATGCACAGGTTTCTGAGTATAAATGCCACCTTCCGTTCAAGTGAGTTTACAGGGTTCTGAGTACATTCCATGCATGCACCTCTTCCTGTGAGTTGGTTCTGTGTAGCTACATTTCCCTCCTGTTCAAGTGAGTTAGTAGTGCTTCATTATTCAAACAGGGTTCTGTGTACATGCCACCATCCATTCAAATGAGTTGGTTTCTGTAGCTACATCATGCCATCATCCATTCAAGTGAGTTGGTTCTGTGTACATGCCTCCTTCCGTTCAAATGAGTTGGCATGCCACCTTCCGTTCAAGTGAGTTACTAGCGCTTCATTATTCAGACAGGGTTCTGTGTACATGCCACCATCCATTCAAATGAGTTGGTTCCTGTAGCTACATGCCATCATCCATTCAAGTGAGTTGGTTCTGTGTACATGCTACCTTCCGTTCAAATGAGTTGGCATGCCACCTCCTGTTCAAGTGAGTTAGTAGTGCTTCATTATTCAGACAGGGTTCCGTGTACATGCCACCTTCCATTCAAGTGAGTTGGTTCTAGTCGACTCGCAGGCTAGACGCTTTTTCCTGTTTGGGGATCCGCGCTTCCGGCCACACCCCCAAACAGGAAAAAGCGCGTCCGGTGTCACGTCGCCAGGAAAAATTGTCGCGGCGACGAAATTTCCTAGGATATACGGTCGCTCTAGTAAACGGAGCGACCGTATTTCCTAGGAATTATTGTAGCTCCCCAGGAAAATCGGTCGCACGCAACGGTGTGCCCAATAGGCCTGTCCACATTATTCTACTTTTTCTGCCTATTATTCTATTCAGAATTTCCCCCCAAATGCTCCTATTATTCCCAAAGAGATTCCCATTATTCCCAGAGAGATGCCCATTATTCCCATCAAAATTAGGGAAAGTGAGTCAAGTGACTTCAAAAACAATCAACGATAATTGTATTGCAACATAATCGAGGTTTCAATATAGTCCTCAAGTGAAGAGGATTGTCGTTGAGCGAAGGAGTTCTGTCACATGTACTGGGCTTCTATTAGAACATCTGACCTTCTTGACCTTTGTAAGGATTTGAAGCCCTATTAGGCTGGAATATTCTCTTATTCAAGTTGGTACCTATTATTCCCAAAATTATTCTCGAATAATATGGACAGGCCTAGTGCCCAAACCAACGGTGAGGAGATACAGGAACCGCTTAGAACAGTGATGAACAGATAAAACATCAACGTTTATACTGCCTGCAATGCCAAGATAGTTGGTTATTGTTCAGGTACTTGTTGGGCACACCCGTTGATCGATATTGTTCATCCGATTCGACGGTAGATCAGTCCATGCTTTACCTTCGAAAAGAATCCTTCTATCCTTCTTGAGACTTCAGGAACATTTGCAATATGCAGGTACCTTAGCAGTATGTCTTATTGCCCTTGTTGCATCTCAGCGATGCAAAAACGTTATTAGCTAACTGTGCACATGTGAGCGACGAAATTTACTGGGCGCTACAATAATTCCTAGGAAATACGGTCGCTCCGTTATACTAGAGCGACCGTATATCCTAGGAAATTTCGTCGCCGCGACGTTTTTTCCTGGCGGCGAAATTTCCTGTGACACCGGCCTAAGTTTGGTTCCGTGTACATGCCACCAGTGAGTTGGTTCCGTGTACATGCCACCAGTGAGTTGGTTCCGTGTACATGCCACCAGTGAGTTGGTTCCGTGTACATGCCACCAGTGAGTTGGTTCTGTGTACATGCCACCTTCCGTTAGTGAGTTGGTTCTGTGTACATGCCACCTTCCGTTCAAGTGAGTTGGTTCTGTGTACATGCCACCTTCCGTTAGTGAGTTGGTTCTGTGTACATGCCACCTTCCGTTCAAGTGAGTTAGCAGTGCTTCACTGGGGCGAGCCTGAGCGAGCTAGCGTGACTTCATTGCGCAGTGCGTGTGTATGTTATGGATCATGGATCGGCACATGCCACGTGGCAACCACGCTCAGTCGATCGCGAGCAATGGAGGGAAGACAATAAGTTATTACAGCACTCACAACTTAGCCGGCGCGGTCAGATTCGGCATATGAGCGTCAGTGGACCACAGCGATCACAACTGTGCGATCAGTAATAATAATAAAAAAAATTTCCACACCAATGAAGGAGTACAATACTACGTATTTAGCTAAAGAAAGAAATAGTTATACAGCAGTAGTTATACAGCCAACCAGCATGCACAATTAAAATATGCAGTTAGTCACAGCAAACAGAGTAGAGGACTGTGTTCAGAGTGTCTGAATACTCGAAGAGGAGTTTGCCCAGTCTGATATCCCAAATGTAGTCTGCGCAAGTACGATCATCACAGGTGTAAGCCTTAACAAAGTCATGCTTATGCAAGCTATTAAATCCTGGAGCAGTGAACGCTCTATTACAGGACCACTGGTCACAAGCACTTCAACAGGCAAGACATAAGTGACTACCCCTTGAGCAAATATTGCTTCAGGCCATTGTACACCATGATAAGCCTTCATGGGAATGTGGCTACAGAAATAACTTTTCCCCACCCCTCTCACACATGTACACACACACACACACACACACACACACACACACACACACACACACACACACACACACACACACACACACACACACATGTGAGAGCCTACAGGCATAATGTGAGACCCACAAAGAGAAGGTGGACGAGCTCACTAAAGATCAACAAGCCGGAGATCTGTGAGTCTGACTCTGCATAGTATGGAAGGCACTGCCACACACACACTCACAGGTTGAGACGGAAGTGGGTGAGATCGTGATGTGAGAACAAGATCGACCTAATTGATGAGACTTGTATGCCATCGTGAGTAGCCCTGTCTGTCCAGCCTGAACCATCAGTGAGGGGGAGGATGGTGGTGTCCATCGTCTCAACTTGCTGCCTCCCGCCTTGCCTTACTCCTACCAGTGGACTTGGATTACATGCACCAGTTCTTAAAAACAGTTTGGCTCCTCAATTAACATACACATAATTATGTGATGTCACCTACTGTGATTGTGGAAGCAGGCCAGCTCTGCCCCCATTATTGCCCCCCCCCCCCCCCCCCCCCCCCCCCCCCCCCCCCACCCTCCCTTTGCAGAGGAGGTGGATGCACTAGCAAGACGGTTGAGCCTAAAGCTCTTCAGAATGTCTGTCAAAGAGGACTTCAATGTAGAGGAAGGTAGGCATGGACTCAACCTTTGTCTAAAGAGTGCAGTAGAAGGCGGGGCAGGGCAAGGGGTATTGTACCCACAGCTGCCGCGGAGGTCATATATAGTCTGTGACTGTTTGTGATCACATGACCACACACTGGTGACCCTTGACCGGTACCCTGGCAACCCCAATTGACAGAGACTTGAAAATGTGACTTTATCATGTATCCACAACCAATCAGCCTTATTGTAATTACCCCGCACGCTTGCGCGAAGCAGGGTTAAGCAATCGGTTTTGTCCGTCAGTCGTCTGTCTGTCTGTCAGGCGAAAAAAAAATTGCCACATAGACCCCCATAAACCATCGAAAGGGAGTCAAACAATAGCAAATAGCAAAAAACTGCTCTATGTGTACCTGACTGAAGTCAAGGCGCTTCGTTTAGGCTGTTTTTCCAGCTATTTCCTACTATTCGTAACATTTGGCCCCACCTCTTCAGCTTCACAATATGCACGTTGTTGTATATACGGTAAGCGGTCACTCCCACACCTTGGATATGGCCATACACGAACACAGTATACGCAATAGCACTTGTTCGGCAGAGATATCACGTCGATTGTAGCTGCACTGTATCCTGTAGACGTTCCGCGCGGGGTATGTGTTCTATGAACAGTTCTATAGTTGTAATTTGTAATTGTGATGATTACATTTTAGATGTAATTGTACAATGCATATGGAGTGCCCCCCCCCCCCCCCCCCCCCCCCCCCCCCTCCCTTGTGTTGTCATGGTTACATCAAAGGCACCACTGCATAGATCAATAGGGCCTTGAGGGGTGTGGCAATGTCCACTACGTTGATAGCTGTGATGATGTCCTATAGCGATAAGGTCCTGAGGGGTGTGGCAATGTCCACTACATGGAGAATATCCAGGCGTGGTAGCATGCAGTATTATAGGTGTGGCAGCATGCACTGCATTTATGCACTATGGACTCCAAAGTCCATTAACTTTAAAAGGAGCACATCCTCCACATTTGACTAAGTATGTGATCTCATCTCACCACCAGGACCTAGACGATGAGGACGTGTTCCTGAACACTCTGGCTCAGTGGTAAGCTAGCAGTGCATCATCAGAGTAATAATCCCTTTCAAATTTACTCACTATGTAGTATGTTATTATATTGTGATGTAATCCCAAAGCCAAGAACCTATTATTAAACCTTAGCCTCGTTCCCAGGCCACGCAAGTCAGAAAAGTGGCCTGGTATGAAGGAGGCATAATTCGTTCCCTTGCTCTTAACATCTGATCAGAACTAAACACTAGTAATTGTAATACAGTACAGTGAATTGATACATGCAGCTCTCCACAGGACATACAGCTGTAATTCTGACCTATAGACCTAGTTCACTCATACCCTTGTCTAGGATGCATTATAAACAGTCCGGTAGTTTTATCATAGAGTCAGTAAAAACAGTAGAAACCTTGGAATAATCTTTCAGTTATAGCTACTGCAATCGTGGGAATGTGGATTTCAAATCGAAATAGTCCCGGATTTCCAGGAACAGGAGCAACCCTTGTTACCCCAAGCTCACGACCGACACCAAGTGTAGGATGAATGAGTTCATTGTTGTCTACTGAGTATCCATCAAGGTCTGCACGGCCAGGAGTGAGGGTACGCAGTTGGATAACTATTGGCTGCTGAGGGCAAACGTTAGCTACAAGATATGTATGTGCTAGTATATTGCCAGGCCCAACTGGCCTTCCCTCTACACCACCATAGGTTCCATGTAGCATCTGATCTCCAGTAAACGTGGCCTCAAACCCACCAACAGTAGCAGCAAAACACTTTGATGACATGGTGTTGCCATTCACCAGCCAGCGGTTGACGCTAACAGCGTAGTTTGCAGGTACTTGAACGGGAAACAAAGTAGCATTCTGAAAGAAGCTTTGATTAAGTTCATTGCGCTCAGATGGGAAATCAAGGCCAAACCTCTCACGGAAGAATTGGATTGCCTCTTGTCTTGCTGTTTCAGTTTCCCGAGGCGTAAACTGTAATATTTCAGTGAAATATCTGAGCCCTGGATCGAGGCCAAGTGGTATTAATACAGTGAAAGGAATTGTCACATTGGCTGTGAGCGTAAATTCAGCAGCAAACCAGTCAACAGGACACACTGAATTCCGAACAGCCGCAGTTCTTCCAGTCGCAGCCGCAGTGAGAATGATGGTGGCCACAGAAAGGATACCAAGGAGGACGACACAAGTTTCATTTTTCATCCAGCGAGTGAGTGAGAAATGCGAGTGAGAAAAAAGAGCTGCATACACTGGTCACCTCAGTGACATCTCTTGGTGCCTCCACTGTGCATGGTATTCAAAGAATGTACACACAAGTGCTGCCTAATTTGACAGCATATAATTATCTGAAATAAGGCCTAATAAGGTAAGCTAGATCAAGTTTCCTAGTTGCAGGTACGTAACTAGGAGGAGTACATGTAGGAGCCTGCATGAGAATTGTGGTAGCCACAGAGACGGTACCCATGCAGGAGGATGATCGACACATGTATGCTTCATTTGTCATCCAGGCTGCATGAGAGTGCAGGAAAAACCAAGTCACGTTTCTTTGGAATATAATGCAGTGGTAAGGAATGCTAGCTGCATGCACTGGTCACCTCAGTGACATCTCTTGCCTCCACTGTGCATAGTATTCAAAGAATGTAGGCAAGTTAGATCAAGTTCCCTAGTTGCAGGTACGTAACTAGGAGGAGTAGGAGCCTGGTTAAAACCTTCTCTTTTTACGGTGTATATAAATACTTTTGTGTACTGCTCTTCAGCCTCCACTTCTCACCAACAAGCCCACCCACATTTGTCCAGCATCCTGTCTCCTTGGAGCCAACCTAAGCCCAACCAGAAGCAGCCCACTACCAAGGTGAAGCCACAGCATATTGCATAAGTGATAACTTGTGTGTGCTGAAATTATGTTCCCCTCGCCTTCACTGCATGTGCACTTGTAATTATTGGTAGCGTCTGTATTGAGTGTTATGCAGTTGTGGGGATTCCAGGGTCCCCATGCAACTCAACAACTCCCCCATCCTCTCAGTGAATCCTGACCATTAAACCGCAGCCAACACACCTACCCACATTTGTCCCAGGATTCTGTATCCTTGGAGCTTTCAGACCAACCTGAACCCAAGGAAGAAGCCCACTATGCAAGGTGAAATTACGACCTCCAAACAATGTAGTGCTACGTGTGCTGTGGCTAGGCTGTACTCTGCCTTCACTGCGTGCACACTAGGGCTAACTTATCCTCATTCCCAGGCCTACACCTCCAGTTTTTGATCCAGCTGTGTGGCTACGTATACTAAGATGGCCCCATATCATCCTATGTATCGATCACTCCACTATTTACTTTGCTTGTGCACTTATTGCCTATTATGCTTTGGACTCTGTTTGCACCTTTCCTTCAGATGTACACCCAAGGTAGTTGGTTGCCATATTCAAGCCATTCTTGGATGCATATGAAGGATTTTATAAGACAAACTATCGCGACTGGACTGCTGGACTAATTCTTTTGTTCCTCTTTGCTGGCAATGCGCTGGGTGATCCTCAAGTGAACCGCTTGACAATAACTCTAACAGTGCTGTTTCTACTGTTGCGTAGTTCAAGTTTTTCATGCCTCGTTTGGTATTGTCTTCACTTTGTCAATTCCCAATGTTGCCGAACTGGGAAGTGACAAGTTGAGAAAGTGGGAGTTGACAAAGCGAAATTGATGAAAGTGAGAATTGACAATTAAACTAGGAATTGACCAAATGGGAATAAACTACACAGATAATGTCATGGATCCTAGACACAATAGCTTATTCCCATTCTTATCCACAACTGCAGAGAAGAGGTCCTACATGTACCTCTAAAGCAATATGTATCCAGGTTTGAAGTATAACTGCTGAGGGATAACTGTGATGCAAGTGGTGTATGAGAAAATCATTTGTAGACACACGTACGTTTGTTGTAGCCTCGTTCCCAGGCTCCTCCCCAGCGTTTTGTTGATACTGTACAAAACCGGGGAGAAAAAAGCTGGGGAGGAGCCTGCTCGAGAACGAGGCTACTTTTGTTGCTATTCAATCATTTTTATGCACATTCAGTCAGAAATAATTGTTTTCTGCATATGTCTTTATTGCACCATACGGCCTCTAATAGGCACACATGTAAGCTATTTCACTTTGACGGACAGAAATGGAGGCCCTACAAAGTGAGAGGACTGTTTCTGACCCAGTTCGTGCAAAGGAGAGAAATGGACTCTATTCAAGTAATTACACCATGCAAATGTCTGTACATTAACTGTTACATTGATTGCAGATTTTACAAAACACTAATTTGACAATTCTTGCTTGCATGGTGTTAAATGCAATTCCGTAGTAATACAAAATATCGAGGTAACAATAAAGCTAACATGGAGATTGTGAGTGTAGTCCTTTCGAAGGTCATTCCAAACCATTTCAGTGCCTTAGCACTCTGATGCACAAGGAGAGACATCTCACTACCATAACTTCAGAGTGCGACTTCTTCCACTTTGGTTTCGTCTCGGTGATCCGGGTGGAGTGAACGGGCAGCAGCTCTGCTGTACAGTCTTTCCACCAGAGTGGCGGCAATCAGCACCAGTTCCTTGTGGTACAGAGTGATACAGTGAACAGTAACAGTAGTACTATAGTCTACCAACTCCTTGTGCCATGAATATCACAGGGTGCACGGGTTATATTGCAAGCTTAAGGTTTCATATCCATATCTAGCAGGTGTTTGCTAGTATTATTTTACAAATGGAATAGCTACTAGTGTACTAGTCATGGGTGGTCTCATTCTTGTCTAACTCTTCTAGATATGGCACCCTCTCACATCTTGTTATTACCGGTAGGCCGCTGAGTGGGGCTAGTGGAAATGTTGCAATGATACCAAGTCCACTTATTAGTCAACCGATGGTGTACTAAGTGCTTGGTAGGGAATCAATCCACTACTGTAACATGAAGGGAGCATGTGAGTCCATAATTTGTAGCCTACATAGGCTTTCTGCTTTGCTGTCATAGCAGAAAGCCTATGTAGGTATGAAGCTATTGAGTTGCTATTGTTGTTTTTGGCTGCTATTGGGCTGCAACAGCTTAGCCTCATGTGTGTCACTGGAGTCCTAATGAAAGTGCATACCAGTTTTAAATTATTTCCAATGCGCATATATACATACAATAATGAACATACCAGAAAGAAGAAAATTCCCGAGAATATCTGTGGGAAAGTATGGAACAAACAAATGCCAGCTGAGTAGCTACATCTGAAGCTAGAATCACACAGTGATGCTACCTTCCTGCTGCTGGCACAACCCTTAAAATTACTGAGTTGGGAAATAGCTGAGGTGAAATGCTTGCAGCCCTCTCAGTATCATTGTCACTGGTTTGGCAGTGTCTAAATAATCATGGCACTCTCTGTCTGTAACAGTACGTGCCAGTGGCTATTAGGGATGGTTTGGCAGTGTCAAAGCCAGAGTCTGTCTGTACCTGTGCCAGTGGCTATTAGGTAGCAGGCGCACTTTATGGCAATGAACCTTTATATACAATACTACATATAGGTTAGACACTGAGACCAAGGGATCTACGCGATTTAGAAACTCGAGGGCCCTGGGCTGTAGCGTCCCGAGCGCAGCGAGGGCGCTACTAAGGGCCCGAGGGTTTCTAAATCGCGTAGATCCCATTGGTCTCAGTGTCTAACCGATTTAGAGTATAGCAACGGTAACTACGCTAGCGCTTCAGTTGTCAACAAAATAACCTACGAGTCGGAGGTCCTTTTCGACGAAATAACAGACTGGAAACCAGTACAAGGCAGATACTAGCGCTGTGTGCCCTCGCTGCGCTCGGGACGCTACAGCCCAGGGCCCTCAGGTTTCTAGATCCCTTGGTCTAGAGTACAGCAACGGTAACTACGCTAGCGCTCCAGTTTTCAACAGAATAACCTACCATCAGATGTCCTTTTCGACGAAATAACAGACTGGCTTGCGCGCACGAGCAATCATATGGCTCTGCCCCTCAACTTGGCTCCACCCCACCAGTGCCGTCATTTACCGCTTAGCTAGCGCTCCTCCTTATAGCTCTCGTGTAGACAAACACAGAGAAGTACGCAGACGTGCACTGCCAATAATTCTAAAGCAGCTGCATGCTATAATTTTTATGTACCGTAATTTGGGAAAGTTTCGTTGTTAAAATATTTTCGTAGACAGAGACGGCTACGAAAATTAAACGCACGAAAATATTTCGACAGCTAATTATTAAAACAACGATAATTTTACGGTACGAACTCTGATTGCGAAACAGTTCAACGATGTCAATTCGAAGCTACTTCAAGCCGAAGGACGGTCTTCCCGATCCCACTTCTTGTCTGCCCTCGCAGGCAATCGCTCTTGCGAACAAGGAAGTGGAGTAGGTGACGAGCGATACAGGCAAGCAGCGTGGTCAATACAGGAGGTGAGACGAACTATTTTTGAGCGTTGCGTGGCTCCCTCTCACATATCAGCATTTCTCCAGCTGCTGCCTCCCATATTTCTTTGTACACATGGTAGCCTCGAATACAACAGACTGTTTCGAACTCCTCCATGCCAGATCGCTCGAATTTCTTGGCGTCGCAAATGTACACGTGTTAAAAATGTTTTGTGTTAAAAAATTTTCGTTGCCTGGATGGGCTACTACGAAAATTTTTTAACACGAAAATATTTCACATGAAATATTTTCAACTCGAATAATTCTCAATTTACGGTAGTTGCCATGGATTTCAAGTTGGCAGTAAACAATAATTGTGTATCCTGGGGGCTCAATAGAAAACCCTGTATGAGGTTTTCTATTGAAGATGAGGTTTTCTATTGAAGATGAGGTTTTCTATCAGATTTAGATACCTCGCAGTGAGTAATCTGATTGGTGGAATTGGTACAACTATACTCTAAAGGTCTGTTAGGGCACAGACCTATCCATGGTAGTGAAGTATATACACCATATCCCTATACTCAGATATTATAGTATGTGTTATGCTTATCATGTGCTCTCGTAAGTCCCACAGTTGCCTCTTCTGCCAGTTGAGGAACTTGAGAATATTCAATAAAAGTGGTGTCCAAACAAATGGACGGTAGCAGAGTACAAAAACAAAGCCATTTCTCACTAGCCTCATTCCCAGGCTCTCCCATGCACAAACAAAAAGCTGGGCGATGGCCTGGGAACGAGGCTAATTTCTCTCACATTGCCAGTTAAAGATGCCTAGCCTCGTCCCCAGGCCACTTCCAAACTGTTTGTTGCTTGCAATACAGATATTATACAAAAATACAACTGCTTAGTGATTACTGTACACTCAGCTCACGATCGTCATCCACTGATATCCCACAGAGTAAACCAGGACACCGCCAAGTACTGGACCAATACACTCCCTGAGGAGAGGATAAGTGACCCATGCATGAGACATTCCTTTGCGACAATGACAGCCACCAACTTGGTACATAAACACTGCTGATAAGAAGCAACTGGCAGCTGTACTGGAGGATAGCAAACCTTTCAGGCTAGAGGAGCAAGCAATGACATCATAAGCAAAACCTAATACCCCGTAGAATTAATGCTGTTGTGTGTACATTATAATTCCTTTGGAGCTGTGAGCACCCATTGGTAGCTCTTGCATCACAAATTATAGCTCTTACCCTGAAGCAAAGGTCGAAACAAGAATTCCTGAAATCGCACCAGCAAGCACTTCATCATGACTGCTCTGTGTACTGCATGGCAGAAGTTAGAGTGGGCTCAAACAGATATGCAGTAGTAGCTAGACAAGCTTACTAGCTTGATTCATATGGGTACATGGGTAGAATAATCATGGTGGCTGCCCAACTTAATTTATGATAATCAAATACACATGTACATGTACTTGACTTGGAGGTTAGCTATGTCTGTGGTACGTCGACTCGGAGGTTATGCGGTTTATCCTCCTTGGGAAAGTTTAGCCTCGGCTTCGCCTCGATCGGCCAAACTTTCCCGCGGAGGATAAATCGCATAACCTCCGCGTGCGCGTCGACGTAGTAGATACATAAATATACTGCCGTGCGGCAGAAGGGAAGCATCATTTGAGCACCTCAGGAATTCATTGCACTTATACAGTGTAAGAGAGGCGGCCCCAGCAGAAGATTAAATGATGACTAGTGAGTGTATGGCTGGACAAGATCCTTCCGATTAGCTAAAGTGCGTCCTCTAGTTTCAGTGTCAAAGGGCACATCAAGAACCATCAAGGCGGCCTTGAAGGTACCACTGTCCAACAGCAGCAAAATCATGGCTGCACTGTGCAATTTTTGGATTGTAAAATCATCATTTCAACACTAGTTTAGTTTTCATTGCTGTCTATATACAAAAAATTATAGTTAAACTCTCCCGATTTACGGTATGTATATGCCTTAATTCCTAAGTTGTGACCCAGTTCACAATGTAAATTGAATCGGAAGACAAACTATTAAGGGATGTTCTAACGATTTGAAACAGAGAGGCAGTCACACCACTATCACTCTACCAAGAAAGGAATATCAAGACACGGATGCAACAACATCTGTTAGGATGTAGAATATCCAACTAAGAAACAGCAAAATTACTATTAACTCGAGTGGTCAGGTACAATTACTACCCAACAGGCTTCATAGCTATAGAAAGAGACCATGCTTAACAACCTACACAGTAGAAGCAGGAGTGCATGGTAATGACTGGTCTGGGAATGAGACTAGGTAATGACGTCCGAACTTGTGCATGCTCCTGGTAGAAGACCAGGATTGTCATACCCTACATTCATGGAGTGTAGGTGAGCAGATTAAGAAAGCCTGCAACAAGCAGTCTAGCCGCTAGCCCCTCTCCGCCCGGCCGGTCAAGCGGGCGCGCGGAGAGGGGCTAGCGGCTAGACTGGCTATGCGATTGAGGCCATCTTCCAATCAAACAAAACACTCAAGTGCAGATATTTTGGAGGGTGTTCCAGAAAGTGCCAAGCAATGACAAAGACCAGGATCCTAATGAATAACCGTTTGTTTACTAAATTGACCAGAGTTGGATTATTCATTGATTGGTTGTGAGCAATAGCTACATATGTCACCGGATTTGAAATTTGAATGGCAATATTTCCAGGAAACATAACCGTGTTCATGTTTCACACTATTAGCAATACAAGAAGTATAATAATGCAACAAATTGTTGTAGGTGTTGCATTTGTAATTACTGCATACATGTACCTCCAACAGTTTCCCCTTTGTAGAGAAGGCATTTATATACATATGCCATGCCATGAAATTGGCACAACATAAAGGGTATGAGTTTTGCAATTCTGGTAAGTTGCCGTGCATGACTACTGTAGAAAATATGTTTCATGTATGGTAATTATTATCATTACATTCTCCATGCCAATATCAGAATAATACATTGCTAAGGTGCCAGCTCAATTTATTTCTTCTGCCAGCACTAGGACCACAGTCACCACACCCATTGGACCGGATAGAGTGTGGGTACTTGGGCATCTTTGCTGGACAATGCAAAGCATTTGGATGCTGTTGGAGTCCAACCAGTTCTGCTAGACATCCATGCATTGTGCTTCATGCAGGGTGCAAGTAAGTCCCTTACCCTCAATTGGCAGCATGGAAGGTGGAGATCATTGCTGTGTTAATTCCATGCATGCAGTATCCACTAGGCAGTTTGTTTCTAACACCTGTGCTCTGAGCTGTTGCACAAAGACATTGTTGCGTAGTAAATCAACTTCAACAGACATGCAGGCTGCCCATATTGCATTCTAGCTGCAAAAGATGCTAAAACTGAGTGTACAGCACTGCATGAGGTGCAGTTTTCTGTAAAGTAGTTCATAGTCCCTAGCTATCAGATGACAAGGTTCCATTTGAATCAAGACTTGATCGACAGGGCTTTCTGTTCGATCAATGAAAAAAATCCTGTCTTCCCCTCCATTGCTATGAGGGATTACCAAAACCAATCTGGCAACACTCGACTAGGCTTCGGACAATGACTCGAACCTAAGTCTAAGAGATCTGTGTGCATTCTTCATGCCTGAAAGGTAAAAAAGACATCCATTCTGTGGTATTGGACCATCTGTGCCTTTAGACTTGATGCAGGGCTGCAGTCATCGATAATATACCAGTCCATGTCACTTCCACTCCAGTCCTTGCACAAAATGCGCATGCGTATGTGGACTTTGCTTTATTGCCTGGTCTCATCCCCAGGCTTGCATGTGAACGAGGCTGCCAAAATACTGGTTCCAAGCCCAACCGTCGCCAGCTACGTGTTCAAGCTCGAGTCTCTCAGCATTTCCGTGAGTTCGAGCTGAGATCAGCACTGAATCCGTGAGACTCACGGATTTTCCGTATACACAGAACCAACTCAATTGAACGGATGGTGGCATGTACACGGAACCAACTCATTTGAATGGAAGTGGATGTACACAGAACCCTGTCTGAATAATGAAGCACTGCGAGCGAGACTAAACCGCATGTACACAGAACCAATTCACTTGAACGGATGGTGGCATGTACACAGAATCATTGACTCACAGGAAGAGGTGCATGCATGGCATGTACTCAGAACCCTGTAAACTCACACTCAGAAACCTGTGCATATACCCAGAGTTCGTATAAAAGCCAAAGCATTAAATTTTGTCACACATAGCAACCTGTAGCTACTACTGCTCCTCTCACTCATCTGCAAGCATTCTAAGCTCTCACGGTGACAATGAAACTGTGGATAAGCCTTGTCTTGCTTACTTCTGCCACTCTACTGGTAACTGCTTCCAAACGACCTGCCACTGGAAGGTGTAATGATGGATTCTTCACTTCGGAAATCATTATCACAAGCAATGAAACTTACCCCCCTTCAATCCGAGAGAATCGTTTTGATTTCAATCTTGCGTTTTTCCGAGAGGTAATGGACTTCAATGATAGGGAGATTCAGACCGCTGAGGCAGAAGCACTTGACTTTTTTGCAACAAGATATGGACTTGATTTTCGTGGCATTACACCCAATGCCAACAATCAACGGACCTTTCAAAATGTCACCTTCTTCCCATTTGTAGTGCCAATCAATTTAACAGCTTCCTCCAATCGTTGGTTGTTGAATGGGCGGCTTACAACATCTAGATGCTACGTGGCTCGTGAAGGTGGCTATGCGATTGATGTAGCTCCAGACAGCGAACAGCTACTGCGTGGAGAATATGGAGGCCCAGCTGGAAGAGCAATATCTACAGGAGATACAATTGCTTGGGGGTTCTACCACATCACTCGAGCTCGTTACCACCAACCTATTGTCATTCGACTTAGCTCTAATACTCCTGCACGTGTAGGTGTTGATGGCATCATTATTGAAAGCAATAACGTCTGGCACAGTGAGCTTGGAGAAGGGATTGAGCAGGGAGTCTTCACAGCCCTCCCACTGCCATCGGGTGTTGCAAGACTTGTTACTCGCCGTTTCATGACATTCCCTGACCATCTCCCCTGACCATGACTTTCCATATAAAATCCATGTAGTTATTATCAGATATACTGAACTCCATAGTGGACGCCATTGTGGACGCATTTTTTATTGCTGTTACCTGTTTTATGCTAGCATCCCTATTCCCATCCTGCTATCCCATACTTGTAACTTTTACCATTGACAATATCAGGAGCTTATGAGCGCCGCGAAGGAGCGTCAAACTACCATACTTGTTAGGGTAGTCTCGTGTCCAGACCACACCCGGAACTTCCGGGTTTTTCACACATCTGCGAGCCCTCCCTCACAGGCTTCTTAACAAAGTAGGTGCGAGTTGTAGCCCTTCCGGGCCGGAAGGGCTACAACTCGCACCTACTTTGTTAAGAAGCCTGTGAGGGCTCGCAGATGTGTGAAAAACTAACTGCAGCAATCATCCACGCTAGCGCACACAACACCTGCCCACCTACTTACATGAAAGAGACATCACGAGCAGCCGTACACGTACACAGACCGCAA
The DNA here is from genome assembly GCA_963931865.1 of Axinella damicornis. Taxonomy (NCBI): domain Eukaryota; kingdom Metazoa; phylum Porifera; class Demospongiae; order Axinellida; family Axinellidae; genus Axinella; species Axinella damicornis. Next base: position 4,376,951 of record OZ007509.1, read on the forward strand.
ACGCATCCGTATAAGGAGTGTGAGTGCTGCTACTCCGAGCATAATAGTTACGAGAGTTGGACGCTCCTTCCCGTTATGGGCTCCTGACAATATAATTGCTAAATGTGTATCCATCCTTGATTAGTCATTATGCAATGCTATAGCGAAGTTAATGGAAATAAAGACGCTAAAAGACAGTATACAACATGTACACTCTTCACGTAAAGATATGTAGTACGTACGTACATGTAGTACTGTAAAAAGGGAAGGGTTGTTTAAAAAGTACTTGTATCTCAGTGTCTCCTCCACTGTGGTGATCAAAGAATGTACCCACAGCCACAAATGCTGTGTGGCTTCCGATTCCTAATGTTCCGGTAATCATAGGTACGTGACTTAGTTGTTTACTCATCTAAGTGTAAGTTGTAAGTTCTAGCTGTTGTCTATGATAACTTGTGTTGGTAATTTAATATTGCAATTAAAAGCGTGGTATTTGCAAACATCCTTGAACAAGTGTGTTGCTATCAGTGAACGAGGCATGCAGTGTATAGCTGAGACTATAGAAAGGACATGGATTAAAGAATTCTAGCCACCAATAATTCAGAGTATATCTGGATATGACCACCACGTTCTGTGTGTATGAAGTGCTCATCAAATTAACAGGAGCCATCCTTCTTTGGCCGTGGAAATGCTCCCATACTCAACACTGATGTGAGGTGCACTGGAGATGAGAATTCATTGGACCAATGTGTCCATAGTAGTTCACCACTCTTAGCAGCAGCACCAGAACACCAGGATTATATATACAGTGGCTGTTGCCATTTGTCAAGGAAACACCACTAGTTCCCAAAATGATCGAATGCAGCTCTGGAGATCTTTGGTGGAGAAAGAGAGAGTGAGGGACGAGTGGAGATCTGTGTGGAGGGATTCTGGGGGACGGTATGCAACAATACATACATTGGGGGACAGCAAGAGCTGGCAGTTGTTGTGTGCAGGCAGAAAGGGTTCACAACAACAGGTAAATTATGCCACGCTAGCTCACTCCTAACTTCACTGCATGTACCATCTTGGTTGTACAGGAGCTACTTCACTGGCTCCAGCTTACTTTGGAGAAGGCAGTTCTTAGCTTCATCACTTGTACTGGCAGCAGAAAACTGTCACCACAGGAGGGATGTTGCTGTGAGATGTCAGTGTAAGGAACCTTGTACTGTAGCCTCTCTCCAGTACTAATTTAAAAGATCACATAATGCCATTTATGTGGCTGTTACATATGTGACCCTTTTCTCATGCAGCACCGCCTTACCACCAGGTGACTGTGACCGTGGACCCTCCCAATAGTCAATTCACCATTGGTTCTATAGTGACACTACAGTGCACCACCGCAGGGAACAACCTATACCTGGAGGAATTCCCTTCCAAATTATCGGTACAGTACTCACCCTAACATGATATGGTCACCATCCCAGCAAGCCATCCGAGCCAGGGGCACTACTACTGCAATGTATCAATTTGAGGTTCAGTGCTTGGTGTAGGAAGTGCCACCATAGAAGTTAAAGGTGAACTACAATGTAACCACAGTGCTTGTATAATCCTGATCAGGAGCCATTTTATTCTCCAAATTAACAGCTATGCAGGATGTGACACCATAGTACCTATACATCCATGTTTTTTCATCTAGGTCTGTTGAGCATCATTGGTGCAAGCAGAGTACAGTTCAGACCACCACATAATGTAACACTGCAAGTGGAGATCACAACAAATGCTAGCATGATTGTATGACTACACCTTATATCGAGATGCTAACATCCGAAATTTATTTTTGAGCTCTGACCTGGTACCATAACGGCAACAAACTGATCTCCAGTAAAAGAATCACTCTGAGAAGTGATGGCACTAACCAACAGCACGTGGCAGATGGTGGGGTGTATGAGGTGAGATTTGATGGGCTGCTAATTCACCCATACTGTAGGATATGCGAGGAAGCAGTGTTAGACCTTCTGAGACACTACCCAGTGTTTAAGGCAGCCATGTTTCACCTGGACATTACCTTGCCTGGTAAGCCACTAGAAGTAAGGACCAGTGAAATTTGTAACATGTAGCTAATGGTATCCACAAAGAGCTGGTATGGAAGATACACAAGAAATGATTCTCTTCTTTGAACAGCATTGAGTTCTGGTCCTGCCTCACAGACTGAAACTCAGATGATATTCCACAGAGGACAAGAAATTATACCCTTCACTGCCTTGCAGAATATCAACCTGCAAGTCAGTGGAAGAACACACTCCGCAATAGACAACAGCATCACTACCTTATGGTAAAAGAATGGCGGCTACCTTCCCTTAGGCTCCCAGTTGGGACCACTGAAGAGGCCATTCTTGAACTTCTCCCAATCTTTGACTCTTAAGAACTCCAGTATACTTGATGAAGGCACATACGAGGCTATACTGACAATTGGCTGGCTACACACTTCAATTCCCATCTGATGCCACAATAACTACTACAGATTTGTTTACAATACATTGGGAGTGTATACCATCATTCTTGCCCAAGCAAAGGTTCAGCTCAAATACCGTGGTAAAAGAATTAGATTTACTCACAAGAACGATGCATGTGCGGTATTTATAGATATATTCACTGTTTAAGAGTAGAGATTAATTGTTATTACCCCGCGCGCGCATGCGCGAAGCGGGGTTAAGCAATCGGTTTTGTCCGTCTGTCAGTCGGCTGTCTGTCACCCGGAAAAAATTGAAATCTCGCCACATAGACCCTCAAAAAACATCCAAATGGAGTCAAACAATAGCAAATAGCAAAAAACTGCTCTGTGTGTACCTGGCTGAAGTCAAGGCGCTCCGTTTCGCTGTATTTCGGCTATTTCCTACTTTCATAACTATTCATAACATTGGCTCCACCTCTTCGTGACCTCAGAGTCCCATCAAGAACATGACACGCAGTGCATTTGGAAACTTCATGCTTCGAGACGACCGCTAGGAAACAGTATTTTCTCACGATCTATGTACTTCACAGACATCGTGGCTATTGTTTCGGCTGTTTTTCCAGCTATTTCCTATTATTCGTAACATTTGGCCCCACCTCTCCAGCTTCACAATATAATATATATACGGTAAGCGGTCACTCCCACACCTTGGATATGGCCATACACGAAAACAGTATACGCGATAGCCGCCTCGGCAGAGATGTCACGTCGATTGTAGCTGCACTACATGCATCCTGGCATGTAGACGTTCAGCGCGGGGTATGTGTTCTATGAACACCTCTAGTTCAAGTAGGCATTCCCCATATTCTACAATGCAGAATCCCCGTCTCCTACTCTGCAAGCCAGTAAACACACCATTGTGGAGGCTGACAATGCCACCTTAATCTGTTCTGCCAGTGGAGGCTATCCGCCCATCATGAATATCTCTTTCCTGAAGAACAGCGATGTCATTGCCTACACAACTACTGAATCCAGGTTGCAAATCAGCACAGATGATGTAGCCAGTAATCACTTTGGGCTTTATGTTTGCCTTGTCAACAATTCGGTTATGAGTTTCCAAGACAGCACACTACTGAAAGAGAAAAGTAAGTTGTGCATATATAGTTTGGCATTAGCTGTTTACTGTTGTGTTTGACAATCTTCACACAGGCGATCTCCAAATGCACTTGGATTTGACAAGTTCTTGCAACAACTGCATGGGATGTAAGTGTCTTAATGATTTTCAAGCTACAAGTAGATGAAACTATAACCGGTACTAGCTACATATATATCCGACTATCTATAATGCCACATATCTTGTATATGGACACATAGTACAGGAAGCTGCATATGATGCAAATTCTGGTTCATTGCTAGAGTTGCGCAGGAGCAATGTTCGTGCAACATCACAGCTACCAGCCTTGAAGATTCATACTTGAACTGCTCAGGTGATGGCAGTGGGGTTGTTTTCACAACACGGTGGTCTATTCAACGGACTCTGGAGACATTACTGCCTCTGATGTGATCAACTCCATCAAACAATGGGCTGACATAAACAGTGCTAGGCATGCATCTGTTATGATTGGGGGGGGAAGCAGCAATGATCAATCAGGTCTGTAGTCCTTCATGCAACGAGACAGAGATGACAGAAGAATATCCTAGTACATTCACCACTGAAAGCAGCCCTGCTGAGCCAACACAAAAGGAAACAATTAGCCCCTTAAATACTGCTGCAACCACTGCTGAGCTACCCATAGGAGGGCCTACCACTGCAGACAGTATTCCAGAACCAACAGAGAAGGAAACAATTAGCCCCTCAAACAGTGCTGCAACTACTGCTGGGATATTTATAGGAGGATTCATAGCCGGAATCGTCGTGTTGGCTATCCCAGTGGCCATTGCCTGGTAAGCAGTTGCAACACTTTGATGTGTATGACAGCTGAATTCATCAATAATTATTATTGTGAATGATCATAGAATGCATGTCTTATGGCACTTCTCCACAGCATTATTCGAAGGAAGAAAACCCACGGCAATAGCAGTAAACCTGCAGCTGAGAATGGGATACTACCAAAAGTGGTAACCAATCCCCTTTTCGAGTGCCCAACTGCTGAGGATGGATACGGTGTGCAGATAAAATAGGATACTAGCTTAAACATCAGGAAGAAAGCTTGACTCTGGATAGTACTCCGCATTTATACTGTGTCATTTTAGTTAGTTAACTAGCAAATAGCAGTCATTTTGTAGCAATAGAATATACAGTGCTGTTATTACAATTGCTGATTTTTATCCCCCTTTGTTTTTTAAGTTTATTAGCTAAGCTGAAAGGATGACAAGAAATTTAAGAGATTTCTCCACAAAAATTCAGGGATTTAGTGATGGCGTGTCGTACTCTACCATCCTCAGTCCCATCCCGTTCATAAAAGATATGCCCCTCCCCACCTGGACCTACTCTCAGCTGCTGAATGATGGGTGGGACGCAAAGGTGTGGCACATAGCAGGATATTACAAAAATTTAACAAATAAGTGTTTTTGAGTACTGCTGACAACAAGAGCACATGAAGACATCATTATCATTGCTCTGCCCTGCAATGACAATGATGTCATCATGGGCTCTTGATAATTAGATCTCAACGATAGTCGTGTATAGAATCCTGCGATAGTGCTTCCAGACACCTGTGATCCACAAGGCTTTGCAGCTCCCATGTCAAAGAAGAGAGTGTCTATCCCATGATTCCTGTGCCACTGTAAAATCCATCACAAATTCTACTTTTTCCCAATTTTTGCTGGTATAGTAACTATTCAAATCCTCATAACGTTCTCATACTTCATTGTTTTGTAATATCGATTATACCATCTTGAAGCATGAAGAATGGGCTTTCATATGGTATCTTGTATGGCTTCATCCGACAAAGTTTAGGAGAGATGCACATTCCTTAACTTTGACCTTTGACCTTACAAGAAAAGTGCCGCTTTAAATTTATAATTGGTGGTGATACTCACTAGGCTTTCAACTAAAAGCTGTAAAAAAAATTTGCTGGGGCTCCATTGGGATTAGGAGATATGTGCTCTTATAGAATGGCATGTAGGCTATTTATGGCGTTTCCCTATAATTCCAGCCTCCCCGTACATCATAGGAATTGCCCCTTGCATGCATCCAAATTTTGGTGAGCCTGGACACGGGTGCTGCATTGGACAGCTGCCCATCCACTATGTAACAGGACATATGATATGCTTTTTCCTTGTTTGCTGGTCAATAATCAACAGATGGATAAGAAATTATCTTCAGGGATATCCCATCACCATGACCAAGATGCTGCGCTTCTTTTTCTAAGAATGTTGCATACAACACTGCTCTAGCAAACATATAGCTATAAATGGCCATTTGTACAGTTTTGCGGATGGACTTAATTCCCACCTGTAGCTAGCTATTCACTGCTTCTGTCAGTAATACAGTAAATCACGTGTCAGTAGCCATAGCTATTCCCAGAATGTTAACGTAGAATGTCAACAGGTTTCCCCCAAGTTGGAAATGTACGAGGGTTCATGGTAGCTACCTAGGCTATATACCCATCTAAATCCTTGGCACATCCACAGCATCATCTCAGACCACCTGATGGTTCATTCACCCATCTCTGATCAACAGTGGGGGGTTTCCCCTGGAAAACCGACCACTTCTGCCCTGTTACCCTTTACGCACGATTGTATAGTAAGGAAGTGGCTGCTGTCATTTTTACATAAGTATAGCTAAGGCCACTGTGCCTCACCTTCCACTTCTTAGAAAGTTGGTATGTCATAAACTGGGTTTGCAGCTAGCTACTTCTCAGAAAGGGAGCAATATGATTCGTCGTCAATGGAGCACAATCTATATACAGTTCTACCAGTTGTTTCTGTGGTCCCTCATCTTTCCTGGGCCCAGGCATTGTTATTTCTGATCTACATGCAGGCAACTTCCTGTTGTTGAATTTTCTGAAATGTTGCCACCTAGCTACTCTTTTCGAGAACGAAGTGGATATTGGTCCGGCAGGAAGTAGGGCAATGGGTTAGGGTATATTCACCAGACTATTTTTCCCCTCCGCGTGCGAAAAATGGTCTGGGAACGAGACCAAGTTGAGGCCGGGATGGCCCAATAGTCAAACGGTACAGGAGTGATAATTATGCAGCTGACTCAAGTGTATTATGACTGACCAAGAGCGCATGATGACATCAAACAATGATGTCATCATGCGCTCTTGGACTGACATATCATCAGATCAGGAAGCGCTCTCGTAGCATCTCTATGCAACGGTAGGCCCAGAACTAAGACGAGAAACGATGCCATTGCTATAAGTCTGTATATAGCTACACAAAGAGTATTTAATAACGAAGTTAAGTAGGTAAGTGCCACATCGCTGACCACGAGAATCGAAGTATTCGAGGTGTATGTAGGCTTGAAGGAATTAAGGGGGGGGGGGGGGGGAAGTGGGGCGACCACCAGCCACTCCTATATATGGCGCCGGTCCTGATGTCATAGATGAAAATACTATAGGCGCAAAAATAATAACGCCTAATATTAAACCCCCTATATAAATTCTTATGGGCTTATGGGTATCCTCCGGGCTCATTTGGCTGCTACGGGGTGCAATGGATACCACGTTTATACATATCTTTATGTGAAAAGAGAGTGTACATGGCGTCTTTATTTCCATGTTTAGTTTTTACTTCGCTAGCATTGGCACTGCATTGCATAATGACTACAATTCTTAATCAAGGCCATGGATACACACTGTCAATGGTAAAAGCTATATACTATACAAGTATGGGATAGCATGCAGGATGGGAACAGGGATGCTAGCATAAAACAGGTAACAGCAATAAAAATGCGTCCACAATGGCGTCCACTATGGAGTTCATGCAGTATATCTGATAATAACTACCTGGATTATATTACATGGAAAAGTCATGGTCAGGGGAGATGGTCAGGGAATGTCATGAAACGGCGAGTAACAAGTCTTGCAACACCCGATGGCAGTGGGAGGGCTGTGAAGACTCCCTGCTCAATCCCTTCTCCAAGCTCACTGTGCCAGACGTTATTGCTTTCAATAATGATGCCATCAACACCTACACGTGCAGGAGTATTAGAGCTAAGTCGAATGACAATAGGTTGTTGGTAACAAGCAGTGATGTGGTAGTACCCCCAAGCAATTGTATCTCCTGTAAATATTGCTCTTCCAGCTGGGCCTCCATATTCTCCACGCAGTAGCTGTTCACTGTCTGGAGCTACATCAATCGCATAGCCACCTTCACGAGCCACGTAGCATCTAGATGTTGTAAGCTGCCCATTCAACAACCAACGATTGGAGGAAGCTGTTAAATTGATTGGCACTACAAATGGGAAGAAGGTGACATTTTCAAAGGTACGTTGATTGTTGGCATTGGGTGTAATGTCACGAAAATCAAGTCCATATCTTGTTGCAAAAAGTCAAGTGCTTCTGCCTCAGCGGTCTGAATCTCCCTATCATTGAAGTCCATCACCTCTCGGAAAAACGCAAGATTGAAATCAAAACGATTCTCTCGGATTGAAGGGGGGTAAGTTTCATTGCTTGTGATAATGATTTCCGAAGTGAAGAATCCATCATTACACCTTCCACAGCTACGGCCATGGCCAGGTTGTTTGGAAGCAGTTACTAGTAGAGTGGCAAAGGTAAGCAAGACAAGGCTTGTCCACAGTTTCATTGTCACCGTGAGAGCTTAGAATGCTTGCAGATGAGTGAGAGGAGCTTAGTGCTATGTGCGACAAATGCTTTGGCTTTATACAAACTCTGGGTATATGCACAGGTTTCTGTTCAAGTGAGTTTACAGGGTTCTGAGTACACGCCATGCATGCACCTCTTCCTGTGAGTCAATGCAATTAGGTTCCTAAATTGGTAGTTTGTGGGAAGGCTTAGGTTCCTCAATTGGTAGTTTGTGGGAAGGCTTGGGTTCCTCAATTGGTAGTTTGTGGGAAGGCTTGGGTTCCTCAATTGGTAGTTTGTGGGAAGGCTTAGGTTCCGTAGTTTGTGGGGAGGCAGGCTTATAGGTGTAGGGGTGCGCGGTGGTGTACTGGTAGAGTGAGAGTCTCCAGTGTGCAACTCAGGCTCTGTCCTGAGTTCGAATCCCACTAAAGCCCTTGGTTTTTCTGTTGAAGGGTGGTTCACCTTGAAAAAAGGAATTTGCCCTTTGCCCTTCCAGAAAAACAAGTTTGAGCAATGCCATTTATGGTAACTCAAGCAAGTTCAGTGATGATGTCATCACCATCATCCCCCATTAATGGTGCCCAGGACCTGCATGAAAACCTTCTGTACTGGAGATGCGGCATTCCTGGGTTATCAAATCAAAATGAACTGAACTGAACTGAACTGATAGGCTCCTCAATTGGTAATTTGTGGGGAAGCTTAGGTTCCTCAATTCATAGTTTGTGGGAAGGCTTAGGTTCCTCATTTTCAGCTACATTATAAACTAATAACCTGTATAGGTAGGTTCACAGTATAGCATGTTTGCTTATTCTTATACCTAGTGGAACATGGGATCCAGCGAGAAACAGTTGGGACCATAATTTTTCAAACCTGGGCACCATAATACTTCTCAAGCGGGAAGCAAGGCTTATGATCTTTTGGTGAGGGGTGGGTTCACTTGAAGTGTCTGAAATGCTCAGTCAGAGAAGCCCTATAGATAGCGCTGAGTTTGCGCTACGAAGCTGATTTATGGATGCTGCTTCATGAATAAACTTACTAGGATCAGGACCATATATGAATACGTAAACAGGCTCGTGCTGTCATTTACTCCCACTGCGTGCATGCGTAGAACAAGATTATGCGATATGCAGGATTGGCCGGGCACGTGCCTGGCCAGGCCCGCCCTTGGCTACGCCACTGAATGAAGCACTGCTGTCACTGGAACGGACGGCAACATGTATACACAGGGAAAGAATCCCATGGCCACCTTAACTTGACGAACCCCTTAATTGTGCATACCTCAGTGATGACCACTCCAGTTCACATACAAGACATTGTGAGAGGTACCGTTATTGAGGATGTGTAACCATTCCTTGAGGCACTGAGATGTAACTATGGTGACTACTACTGTTATTGAGGATGTGTAACCATTCCTTGAGGCACTGAGATGTAACTATGGTGACTACTGCTGTTATTGAGGATGTGTAACCATTCCTTGAGGCACTGAGATGTAACTATGGTGACTACTACTGTTATTGAGGATGTGTAACCATTCCTTGAGGCACTGAGATGTAGCTAACTATGGTGACCAGAGTCAGCCCTAATTAGTGCCTTTCTCTTATTACAGTAGCTAGCTAACAGTTCCTAACCTCAGCGGGTGCATCACTAATTTTGACCCATTATGTTTACCTCAATTCCCCACATCATTGGACAATTGGATATGGAATGTAATTGTTCTGTTAGCAGCCTGCATGTTTGCACCATCACTGGCTGCTCCACTACAGGAAGAAGAGGCCAAAGTGGTGCTGCAAGCAATTCGGATGCTGTTAGCATCAGAAAACCATGATTGGAGCAAAATACGACAAATGATGACGCCACTACAAATCCTCCTGCAGCTTCCACCCCATCTGGTCAACCTCCTAATGCCGGCTACCAGCAATGGTTAGCTAGATCATTAATTTATCAGCCTGTTGGTGACATGGGCTGCAGTAATAGCATCAGGAGTTTCTGCACTTGTGGACCAACATGATTGGATTAGCAAGAGTTTTTGGATTAACTACGTAATTTTCTCTGTGTTATGTGTGGTGATGTATTTGGGATACGTGTGGCTTTTCACAAACTTACTGCCACTTGGCATTGATCAGCTTCAGGGTGCTACCTCAGAAGAACTTCGCACATACATATACTGGTATAGCTACTTGGACAGCAATGGCATCCCGTTTGTTGGCAGCGTCTTTAGTCAAACGGTACAGAAGTGTTATGCAGCTGACTCAAGTGTATTATGACTGACATATCATCAGATCAGGAAGCGCTCTCGTAGCATCTCTATGCAACGGTAGGCCAGAACTAAGATGAGAAACAATGCCATTGCTGATCATGAGTCTGCATATACACAAAGAGTATTTATTAACGAGGCTAAGTAGCTAACTAGTAAGACTAGTGCTAGTGCTAGCACATCGCTGACCACGAGAATCGAAGTATTCGAGGTGTATGTAGGCTTGAAGGAATTAAGGGGTGGCAAAAAAGTGGGGCGGCCATGGCCACCCCAGCCGCTCCTATATATGGCGCCGGTCCTGATGTCATAGATGAAAATACTATAGGTACAAAAATAATAAATGGTGTGCACAATATGATGTTGGTGATTTGTTCTGTGACAGAGAAAGCACACTAATATCAGGGACAATAATATTTTTGACCCAGCTCAGTTGCTGCTTTGATGCCAAACAATGTGGTACTTAGTGTCACCATAGATAATAGAGACGTGGTTACGGTTGGTTACCGTAACCACGTCTCTCAGTTATCTATTGTGACACTAAGTACCATTCACAGTAAGCATGTCTCTGGTGACACTTAATAGTAAATACCATTCACAACACATGGAATCCTACCTATGTACGTAGCTATGCATGTGCACACAGCATTCAAATGATACGTCTCTAGTGTCATATTCTGAAGTACAAACTCTGGTCACCATATATAGTACCGGGGGTACATCTCAGTGCCTCCTCCACTGCGGCATAGATATCGCATCAATGTCGCCAACCAAAACAAGGCAAAAAGGCATAGATAGTGAGGTATGCAAGCTCCAAAGCACATCAGCTGATATCTAGCTACTAACTAAGCTACTGTACTTTTTGTGCCAAGAGAATGCCTCTCTATACATTACAGCTAAACAATAATGTTTGCAATCTGCATGCCAAAACAGAGCCTTTGCATGGGAATCGTTGATTGTAAATGCCATTGTGGAAATGGTTTAGCTCCAGGGTTTCAATGTCACCAGTGACTAGATATAGCAAATCGCTGTGCTGTGTCATATATATATATTGCCCGTGAGTGTTTGACTGTGTTGAGGGGAGAAATGAGCAGGTCGATAGTGATTGTACGCGTGGTATTGTCACTGATTGCTAATTACCCACGCACGATTGGATTCCATAGGGACAACTCTAATGTAAGCACGTGCCCAGAGCATTCCTCCTCCCATGCAAAGGGTCTGCTTCCAAGACTAGGGTATTCAGCTGGTCTTCAGACAGGGTGGGCTGACATTTTCATCCATCCAGAGAATGAGTACCTTAGTGCAATGTTGTTTTAGTTAACCAAAAACAAAAACTATAATGCATTATGGTAAGGCATAGCTAATTATATGATTCCCTTTAGTAATTAAAACTAAAACTAAAATGAGGACTGTCTCAGCGTGTTAATTAAAACTACAACTAAACTATAATATTTAAATCACCCCATAAAGGTGGATACTTAGACTAAAAGAGCTTTAACTAACCCTGTTGAGATTTAGTAAAACAAAACTAAACAATGCGACTTCTACCTAGTTATATCTAAAAGCTAAACTATTTCAGTTTTAGACTAGTAACTAAAACAACACTGCCTTAGTGCTTCAACAGACATCTGGGTCACTGATTCTATCGGCTAGTGCTGCAACTATATGGGATCACAGTATAAAGCAGTTAAGTATACCACGTATAATTATTATCTTTACGTGAAAAGAGTGTATACATGTTGTATACTGTCTTTTAGCATCCACTGCATTGCATAATGACTACAATTCTTAATCAAGGGCGTGGATACACATATAGCAACTATATTGTCAATGGTAAAAGCTACAAGTACAGGATGGGAACAGGGATGCTAGCATAAAACAGGTAACAGCAATAAAAATGCGTCCACAATGGCGTCCACTATGGAGTTCATGCAGTATATCTGATAATAACTACCTGGATTATATTACATGGAAAAGTCATGGTCAGGGGAGATGGTCAGGGAATGTCATGAAACGGCGAGTAACAAGTCTTGCAACACCCGATGGCAGTGGGAGGGCTGTGAAGACTCCCTGCTCAATCCCTTCTCCAAGCTCACTGTGCCAGACATTATTGCTTTCAATGATGATGCCATCAACACCTACAGGTGCAGGAGTATTAGAGCTAAGTCGAATGACAATAGGTTGTTGGTAACGAGGTCGAGTGATGTGGTAGAACCCCCAAGCAATTGTATCTCCTGTAAATATTGCTCTTCCATCTGGGCCTCCATATTCTCCACGCAGTAGCTGTTCGCTGTCTGGAGATACATCAATCGCATAGCCACCTTCACGAGCCAGATGTTGTAAGCCGCCCATTCACCAACCAACGATTGGAGGAAGCTGTTAAATTGATTGGCACTACAAATGGGAAGAAGGTGACATTTTCAAAGGTCCGTTGATTGTTGGCATTGGGTGTAATGCCACGAAAATCAAGTCCATATCTTGTTGCAAAAAAGTCAAGTGCTTCTGCCTCAGCAGTCTGAATCTGCCTATCATTGAAGACCATCACCTCTCGGAAAAACGCAAGATTGAAATCAAAACGATTCTCTCGGATTGAAGGGGGGTAAGTTTCATTGCTTGTGATAATGATTTCCGAAGTGAAGAATCCATCACTACACCTTCCTCTACTGGCAGGTCGTCTGGAAGCAGTTACCAGTAGGGTGGCAGAAGTAAGCAAGACAAGGCTTATCCACAGTTTCATTGTCACCGTTAGAGCTTAGAATGCTTGCAGATGAGTGAGAGGAGCTAGTATAGGTTGCTATATGCGACAAATGCTTTGGCTTTTATACGAACTCGGGGGGGATATGCACAGGTTTCTGAGTATAAATGCCACCTTCCGTTCAAGTGAGTTTACAGGGTTCTGAGTACATTCCATGCATGCACCTCTTCCTGTGAGTTGGTTCTGTGTAGCTACATTTCACCTCCTGTTTAAGTGAGTTAGTAGTGATTCATTATTCAGACAGGGTTCCATGTACATGCCACCATCCGTTCAAGTGAGTTGGTTCTGTGTACATGCCACCATCCGTTCAAATGAGTTGGCATGCCACCTTCCTGTTCAAGTGAGTTAGCAGTGCTTCATTATTCAGACACTGTTCTGTGTACATCCACCTTCCATTCAAATGAGTTGGTTCCGTGTACATGCCACCTTCCGTTCAAGTGAGTTGGTTCCGTGTACATGCCAGGTTCCGTCAAGAGTGTATAATATTATTATACACTCTTGGTTCCGTGTACATGCCACCTTCCGTTCAAGTGAGTTAGTAGTGCTTCATTCAGTATTCAGCAGGCAGCCAACTCTCACGGAAAATCCGTGAGTCTCGCGGATTCAGTGCTGATCTCACGCTCTCACGGTTAACCAACTCAAACTCACCGAAATGCTGAGAGACTTACTGAGTAGCTTCGTTCCCAGGCCCCATACGAAAAATCGGACCTGGGAACGAGGCTAGCCGTTAAGGGCGCATTGCAGCCTCGTTCACATGCAAGCCTGGGGATGAGACCAGGCAATAAAGCAAAGACAAAGTCCACATGCGCATGCGCGCGCATTTTGTGCAAGGACTCGAGTAGAATTGACATCCATGACTGCAGCCCTGTATCAAGTCTAAAGGCACAGATGGTCCAATACCACAGAATGGATGTCTTTTACCTTTCAGGCATGAAGAATGCACACAGATCTCTTATAGGTTCGAGTCATTGTCCGAAGCCAAGTCGAGTGTTGCCAGATTGGTTTTGGTAATCCCTCATAGCAATGGAGGGGAAGACAGGATTTTTTTTTTCATTGATCGAACAGAATGCCCTGTCGATCAAGTCTTGATTCAAATGGAACCTTGTCATCTGATAGCCGGCTAGGGACTGGCAAACCCTGGTGAGTTAGTAGTGCTTCATTATTCTTTGTAGCTAGCTACATGCCACCTCATGTACATGCCACCTTCTGTTCAAGCAGTACGTACTTCATTAATACAGAAATGCGTGTATTGTAATAATGAAGCACTGCTATCACTTGAACGGACGGCAACATGTACATACACAGGGAAAGACTCTTTCTAACAGGCAATTTAGCGGCTATTAATCAATCAACGAGGAATGTACTAGTATATTGTATGAACTACTTTGCACCTCATGCAGTGCTGTACACTCGGTTTTAGCATCTTTTGCAGCTAGAATACAATATGGGCAGCCTGCATGTCTGTTGATGTTGATTTACTACGCAACAATGTCTTTGTGCAACAGCTCAGAGCACAGGTGTTAGTCCCCTATAGAAAAAACTGCCTAGTGGATACTGCATGGAATTAACACAGCAATGTGGCATTTATAAACATATTATGCCATGCCATGAAATTGGCACAACATAATAGTATGATGGATTAGTTTTGCAATTCTGGTGTTGCCTGCCGTGCATGACTACTGTAGACAATATGTTTCATGTAGCTATGGTAATTATTATCATTACATTCTCCATGCCAATATCAGTACATTGCTAAGGTGCTAGCTCAATTTATTTCTTCTGACAGCACTAGGACCACAGTGCCAGACTGACCCCGCATTGGACGGATAGAGTGTGGGTACTTGGGCATCTCTGCTGGACAATGCAAAGCATTTGGATGCTGTTGGAGTCCAACCAGTTCTGCTAGACATCCATGCATGGTGCTTCATGAAGGGTGCAGGTAAGTCCCTTACCTCTCAATTGGCAGTGTGGAATAAGGGGAGTGCAATATTATAGAGTCGGTAGACTCTATATGTATATAGGGATACGACGTACACACAATACATAATATAAAAAGTATATGTACTTCTCTCCCGCACTCCCCAATTCCTGTCTGCCTGTCTCTGTCAAGCGCTCAAAGCCGTCGAGTTATAATTTGCCGCCCAACCCCCGAGTCAAAGTAGGTCTTGAGTGGTCTCTTAGCAGCAAAACAGGAACACAAGCTTTTATATAGGCATTGCAAGCTAGTGCTAACTTATGTTTACTCTCTGTATGTTCATGTACTCCTGTTTGCAGGAGGGGGCGGGGAAGGGAGACAGGGAGAAGGGGAAAGGGGTGAGTATATAGCATGCATTTATAATTATGGTGCATGCATGTGCTAACTGGGTCAGAACACTCGCTGCAGCTAGAGTGGAGCTTCTCTGCTGACAGTTTTTGACTCGAACCTACCTAGCCAAATTGGCTCATGCGTGCGAGTGGGACAGTACAAGTTTCAAGTGTAGAAATCAGCAAAGAAACCAATAGCTACAGTTTACTGAAGAAGCAAGGGTCTCTAGATCTAGGCGCAATTCAAATCATCTTTCCTACCCTTTGGGTTCTTTAAGTGGGGTAACACTGGCCTATGGCCAATGTGAGCAATGTGAGACCGATCAACATTGGGCCAGCTAGTGGGGGGGGGGGGGGGGGGGGGGGACCTCTACATCAAAGTCTTGCATGGTAGCACCATGGCAACGCATCGGCTGAAGATGGACTCCAACAGCACCCCCTGTCCTCACATTCTCCTTCACCCTGTCATTAGCCTGGCACCGAGGAGTAATTAAGTCCAGAGTGTGCAGGGGTAGGAGCCTCCATGGGAACGAGGCTAGGGACAACTACAGCAACCAAATAAGTTGCTAAAACATGCATCAACAATAATACTACAGTCAAACCTCCGAACAAAGGACACTTTGGGAACAATATAAATTCAAGTCTTTTGTCCTTTGTAGAGAGGTTGTCCTCTTCTCGGAGGTTCAAAATGTATTAGAACCATAGGCAAACCAATTATTTGGGACCTTGAAGGCGTCCTTTGTAGAGAGGTTTATTATATTGTGTCCTTATCTCGGAGGGTCCACTATCAGAGGTTTGACTGTATATGCTTTTGCTGTGATTATAATACACACATACTCTATAGCTACATATTACACAAGATATACAATTGTTAATCGTACAGCCTTTTGATGGAAAAAACCGTGTGTGTGTGGGTGTGAAATGGATAAGAATTCAATTTGCTTTGCAATTATATTAGTGAAGTGGCCCCATAGCTTGCAGCTCAGACACCATGCATTGTCACTTTTCATGTGTGTAAGGACATTCTTTCCGGTTATGACGTATCGACTTCTCACATCGCTTTACTTTCCAAACTTGAACCTGTGTTGGAATATTTGCCTCTCTTCTGGCGTGTGGTTTTAGGGACAAGAGGAGGCTTTGGCACAGTGGATTCCTAACTTACATTGAATTTTGTGTTTCCTTTGTCAACGAGTATAGGCGCCTGGGTTCGTTCGTAGAACCATCTCCCAGTTGTCATCAGTTAGGCCTTCTGTATCGAAAGCATGCAAATCTTTTTGGATATCAATCTCAAAACCAGTTGGGACTGGAGTAGGACTCAGCAGCGAGTCCAATGCATCAGCTGTGGCTTCAGTATCTGAAGTGTCAACGTCATGGTCTTGCAGTACGCTCCATCTGTTAGAGAGGGGTAGAGGAGGGTGATGGTCCTTGCGTGTAGCATACATGTGTGTAGCATACTCTGGGTGGCTGCAGACTTTATAACCAAAGTTGTGGTACTTCTTCAGTTGTTCCAAACAACACCAACTAGAGACTTTGCTATGACATCATGGTTTCCAATTGATGTTGTAAAGAATAAGCGGTACAACCGTAGCAATTAATTAATTTGACAAGTCTTCCACAGCTCTCCGTGACCCGCCAAGGCCCTGAAATACGATAGAATGGGCTGGGTTGATATCTCCTGGTTTGCGTGTTGACTGCACATGGGTGTAACCAAATCTCGATTCAACAGAATCAAGATCGAAAACCTTCATCATTCCAGCCTTTCATTGGCTATTTGCTTATACACAACAGATATAGCCTTCTTCCATGCCCATAGCTCAACGTGAATTCCTGCATCGAGCACTCTTGTCACAGCGGGTTTCATATCTCGGTCACCAGTGACAATAACGAACATTACATCATAAGGCAAATCCGCACCATACTTGTAAGCAGACTTCAGATCAGAAGCTTCCCACGTCATACACGCTGCCATTGCTATGTCGACTTCTTCTCCCTTCCGTGTTCAACCCCCCCTGCTCGATCAAAGACGTCCACAGCAAAAAAATTTCTCTGGCTACCCGCCACACCGTATCGTTGGGAGGAGGTCTTGAACCGTACAAGAAGGCTTTCACGAGTTGGTCGTCTTTCCTGATCAGAAGGGAAAGAAGCCTCCCAAGATTCACTCTGAAACAAGGATCCATTCCCGAGTCTTTCAAGTTTCTGTCCTTTCAAGTTTCTGTCCTTTGTAGTTTTGCCCTTCGATCCATAAGTTGGAGTCGTCGATGAAAACGTAATAATATTTATCGAAACAGGCCATCTGAGAACACCGAGAGATGCACAACTGTCACTCATATCATTTACACAGAATTGGGGGGCGGACTGAATTGCCGCTCGGTCTACGTTCGGCTATCTGATTGGACAAATCAAGGATACTTCATTACGTAATCAAGTATCCTTGGTCGAAACGCGCGTGCGCCAGACGTTTAGAAGGGTGTGCCATCACAAATGAGTTCCTCAGTCTGCACCAGCAGAAGTTTAACTATTTGTTGCGTAGGAGACAAAACACCATCTGTCCATATCTTCTGCAGTCAAAGTTCCGAGTTTCAGCAAACCTGTCCTCCGAAAGAATAATAGCTACCGTAGGCACTCTAATTAAGGCGCCTCTCCAATAAAGGCACCCCCACGACCCAAAGACATTTTTTTCCACTCTAAAGAGGGCGCCCTCTAGCCGTAGAAATATTTTTGGGGGGCACCTTCCAATAAGAGAGATTTTCGCACGACCAGTCTCGCTGTGCAGACGGCTGGCAGACGATTGGCGTACTCTGCTGCGCCACCAGCCTATAATTGTAAACAGCACTTCACCCAATGCTTTTAGTCGTGTGTTACTGCTCACTTCATAAATCCACCCAACTAACTTCCTCATCTGGCTTTTTTACCTTTTTTGTATATAGCTACCAGTAATTCTCACCTTTTTTCTTTTCTTTTATGGGACACCAGGACTTTTCACTATTAACGTAAGCTAGCTATCTGTCCATACCATTATGCTGTTGTATTAAATTTTCATCGAAAATAAAATACATTGAAAAGCCACCATGGCCTTTTTTGGTAGCTAGTATAGCATAACTGGGAGCACACTCTTGACAGCTCAACCCACATATTATCTACGCACTATCCAACAGATAGTGGAGTCCCATTGGATGTGAAGACTGGAACATGTCAAACCACCTCCTATAGAGAGCTGTAGGCTGAAAAGCATCCTTAGGATCCATAGCTAAGTGCACTTCAAATTTGCTTGCCCTCAGATGAGAGCCCCATTTGCAGAGTGCTTGCGTACACATCTAGCTTGTGAGGGCTGAGTGCTAGAACCCTCAGACAATTGCAACAGAATCAGTGGAAGCCAAACAATATTCACCGTTGCTATGGGGTACCATTGGTGTGGTCTAAATAAGAAAGAGCCCTTCCGTTCAGACTTTAACCCACATAGCTAAATGCCCTTGGAACACTCGGGCTGCACCCTCAATCAATTAACACTGCCCTCGGTTCCCAGGGTGATTTTATGGCCCCTATAGCTACTTAGCTAGATCATGGCTAAACAAAACACTCTGCTTTTTACAATCATGTAACTATATAGGTTATTATGGCTAAATCAGACTGCAGCCAGCTACAGACTCTCAGCCATACTGGATAGCTAGCTAGATACCTATCCAATATACCTGGACATATGATTTCTTTCCTTGTTGCATGCAAGCACATCCAGTCATAAGAGAAGTCATATCCAATGAATAGTTGTCTTCAGGCATGACTAGCTACAGCTTCACAAAGTGTGGCAGGTGCAGGTGGCACAAGTTCCTCTTCATGCATGCTGAGTTGAATATTCACATTCTAGATCTGCATGATGCAGCACCAGTCTAGCTACCATGCAACTCCTACCTATTCAGACACCCTACATACTATAGCTAGAGATAGCTACTTCTCTCCATGCACTGATTACTGCAAATGAAAGACATCATAGACGAAATTGATATTGTACATCCATTTATATAGCTATAGTAGCTAACTGTTATAGTTTTGGCTTAGAAAACAGCATCTAGCTATAACCACTAGCTAGCTAGCTAGCTAGCTATATGATTACTGACTTTGTAAGTGCACTTGATGGCCATTCAGGACTGATTTATACTGAAGAAGAGTTTAGTAACGCTGGGAGCCCTTTGAGTTAAGAAAAAAACCCACAGATGAAAGTTAAGGACTCATCAAAACCAGCACCCAATCCGGCTGCACAGACTCGTCCGATGCCCAGCTACATTGGACAGCTGCCCATCCAATATTTTAACTATAATTATACAGGACATATGATATGCTTTTTCCTTCTTTGCTGGTCAATAATCAAGAGATGGATAAGAAAAGTCATGCAATGAATAATTATCTTCAGGGATATCGCATCACCATGACCTTACAAAGATGCTGCAGGTGCCATTCCACTTCTTTTTCATGCATGCTAAGAATGTTGCATACAACACTACTCTAGCAAACATATAGCTATAGCTAGTTGTACAGTTTTGTGGATGGACTTAATTCCCACCTGTAGCTATATAGCTATTCACTGCTTCTGTCAGTATAACACAGTAAATCACGTGTCAATATTATGAGAGTGTAAAATTGCACATTTTGTGCTACGTAGCAACCCAGCAGTAGCCATAGCTATTCCCAGAATGCTAACATAGAATGTCAACAGGTAGCTACATTCCCCCAAAGTTGGAAATGTGCAAGGGTTCATGGTAGCTATAGCTACCTATTCCAGGGACATGTCTAACTAAATAGCTATACCCATCTAAATCCTTGGCACATCCACAGCATCATCTCAGACCACCTGATGGTTCATTCACCCATCTCTGATCAACAATGGGGGTTTTCCCCTGGAAAATCGACCACCTCTGCCCTGTTACCCTTTACGCACGATTGTACTGAGGCTGTTGACAATGTAGTAAGGAAGTGGCTGCTGTCGTTTTTACATATTATTAAGTAGCTAAGGCCACTGTGCCCCACCTTCCACTTCTTAGAAAGTTGGTAGCTATATCCCTATGTCATAAACTGGGTTTGCAGCTACTTCTCAGACAGGGAGCAATATGATTCGTTGTCAACGGAGCACAATCTATATCATGACTTGTACAGTTCTACCAGTTGTCTCTGTGGTCCCTCATCTGTTCTGGGCCCATGCATTGTTATTTCTGATCTACATGCAGGCAACTTCCTGTTGTTGAATTTTCTGAAATGTTGCCACCTAGCTACTCTTTTCTAGAAAGAGACTCCCAGATGTATATACCTCTAATGAGCAATGGAAATACAGCGGATGCAGTGACGTAACGCGATATCGTGAGTCGACGACTTCGGCCGACTTCCGGGACCTTTCGTTACGTATACGATTGCATGCTCGGCAGCCACAGTACAGAAGAAGTTTCTTGCTGCGTATAAGGCGACACCACCTACAACAGTGCAGGTCAAGTCATATAAAGCCATAACGGTCAGTATTATTTTAATGTAGCTGCCGAGGTGTCCAGCCTCCTTTTTCGTTCTAGCTATATTATACGACTATATACGCAGAAGCATTATCTATGCAAATATGACATTGTATTGAGGAGGTGGAAATTTCACATTTACAGCTCAGACACAACCCTTACCTTGCTGTAATATGGACAGTTGAGGCCAGGATGACCCAATAGTCAAACGGTACAGAAGTGATAATTATGCACTGCGGCTGACTCAAGTGTATGCATGACTGGCATATCAGTCCGCGCAAAGCGCGGAACATGTTATTCTCTTTCCCGATCAGATCAGGAAGCGCATTTTATCAATGGTAGGCCCAGAAGAGAAACAGATGCCATTGCATATACGCAAAGAGTATTTTATTAACGAGGCTAAGCAGGTAACGAGTACGTACATCGCTGACCACGAGAATCGAAGTGTTCGAGGTACATACGTATCTAGGCTTGAAGGAATTGGGGGGGGGGGGGGGCAAAAAAGTGGGGCGGCCATGGCCGTCCCTATATATATGGCGCCGGTCCTGATGTCATGGATGAAAATACTATAGGCACAAAAATAATAAATGGTGTGCACAATATGATGTTGGTGATTTGTTCTGTGACAGAGAAAGCACACTAATATCAGGGACTATCAGAGACAATAATATTTTGACCAAGGAAGTCTCAGCTGTTGGTCTATAGCATTTAAAACCCCTATGTACTCTTATGCATGCTGTACTGACGTTTGTAAGTGCACTTGATGACATGCAAGCAAATCTAGTCATTTAGCGGAGTAGAGTTTAACTACCTGCTCTCTTATTAGTTTTATTGATATCAATGTTGTCTTCACATGCAGTGTTGGGAGCTATTAGCCTTTTGGATAGCTGCCCATTAAATATTTTAACTATCTTATTTTGTCTGTAAAACTTTATGCAATGCAACTGATACACAATAGTATACGTACTACTAATTGAGTGTGCACCCAACAATGAGGAAAGAAATTTCTAAGATGATTCATGAATATATACTAGATGTATAGCTAACACATTATATGTTTTTTCCTTGTTTGCCAATTGCAAGCATATTCAATCATCCAGAGATGGATAAGAGAAGTCATGCAATGAATATTATCTTCAAGACACATTGCATGACTGAGACCTTGCAAAGGTGGCATTCCTCTTCATGCACGCTAACATTAGCTATGTAATTATTATAGCTGTATTAGTTTTGCAGATGAATATAACTCCCACATATTAATTCATACAGAAACAGATTGAGTCAAATAGTTTCCATTAGCTATAATAATTATCACTCAGGAGGCAAAGGAATGACATAGGCAGCTAGTAGAGAAAAGTGATAGACTATGCTAGTAAGCAAAAGTGACATGTACAGAAAAACACCAAGGGGAAAACAGGAGTAGACTGTTTGGTTGCTTGCTCTAGCTCTATTACTGATCCTTTTTGCAGTTTTGTGTTATAAACACTATCAAAGGTGTTTGAAATATTTCTTCAGACATAATATACCATACTTATAGTCCAGAGATGGATAAAGATAGTGCGTCCATTAAATTTGCATGGACTGGCTTGATATTTGATTGATCCTTGAAATCAGCACCCAAATCAGACTGTACATACTCTTTCAATACCCACCGGGCCAGCCATATTGGATAGCCTATCCAGTCTATTATGATATATACTTTTTCCAGGTTTGCCAATTGCAAGCATGTATATTTATAATCCAGAGATGGATGAAAGAGGAATGCCAACTGCGCAGTGTCTTTTCATGTAAGGCTGCAGTCATGCGCGCGAGCTTATTCATGAATTTCATGCACACTATAAGCCAAGGATGTTCACATTCTAGCCCTATATAGTCTAGCTACCAAACATGACATGCATGCATGACTTTTATTGCTGATAATATATGTGTTCTTTGCATTGCTACTTTTGAGGTCAAAAGTAGCAATGCCTATAGTTGAATACAATGCAAAAGACAGGTTTTTCTCAAGTGTATATAGTAAAAAACTAAAAAGGTCTGACTGCCGCTTGCACGCAGTTGAATTGTTATTTAGTTATGTATCATGCAGAATGAGAACAAATATGTACAGTTACATTAAAACACTGTTGCTGATGGCACATGCACATGTGCACATCAGCAGCTAATTAGCTAATTCATTCAGTTTACCTAATAATTAATGTAACTTGTGTTGTTTTTGTTTTAGACACAGAGGCAAAGCAAAGCAATGAAGAAGAAGATTCTTGCTTTGCTCCTTCTTGTGTGTGCATCAAGCTTACCTCCAGGTAGTCTTTATATCACTTTGCATAATAAATGTAGATGCATTTTTTCCTGTACTGGGGACCCTCCAAACTTCTGACCACAATAACTACATGTATTCCTCACCAGAGTCTAGAAAATCAAGCTGCCCCCAGGCCTGATTCCAGAGTTATCTCCGCTTAACTGCATGTATATATACAGAAGTCATGAGACAATGATGCAAGTGCCCACTGTGGAGATTGTATAGGGTGTGTTCATTATCATTGAATATCACTCCATGCAACATGCATATTCAGTAGCCTCGTTCCCAGTCCCACGCCCAGCTTTTCGTCGCTTGCAGTACTGCAATCAACGAAAAGCTGGGCGTGGGACTGGGAACGAGGCTACGTATTCAGGGCATGTGTGTGACCTCCACGGCACTAACTTAAATCTTGAGGAGTTCTAAATTTGCCACTCATGCATGCTAGCTACCACTGCAGTGCCACCATGTGCACACTAAGTGATCTGTTTCATTTTGACACACTGTAGTTATTGCACAGATTTGCACAAATGGGGCTATCCATTTGTTTGGTGGACCTGTGAACAGTGCAGGCACACTGGAGATCTGTACTGGTGGAGTGTGGGCAGCAGTGTGTGGCCATTCCTGGGACAACAACGATGCCAAGGTTGTATGCAGGCAGCTGGGGTACCCTGTTGATACACCTGGTACAAGTAAGTGGCAAGCCACAGCATGGTTGTGTAATGTCTCATAATTCTCTTGGGGGTATGAAATATCAATTGGATATCACTGGCATAGCTGTTACAGTTCTTCCAGTGGTCATGGAGTGCAGATCCAATAGCTTTCCTTCCATTTCCAGTAAGCAGTAGCATACATGCTGGTACTATAAGAGAGTCTAATATTGCTTTATTTGCAGTCGCTCATTCCTATCGAGACTATCAGATCAACTACGGATATCTTACCACTCGAACATTTCTGGATGATGTGAATTGTACAGGAACAGAGTCCTCATTACTGAACTGCAGTCACTCAAGTGGAGTTCGAATTATTTCTTACTACTGTAGACATGCTGGTGTTGCTTGTCCATGTAAGCAAAGATGATATTATTCATATTGTGAGCTCTGTTTGAAGTATAATTGTATTGAATCCCTACATAATTGAAATGTGGTGAGCTGGACCCCACAATTTGGCCTGCATATGGTTGAGCCATGCGTTGGATGGTCACAAATTGATTTCATGTTGGGAATACCATGAACCTCAGCTGAAGTGCTTACACGCAATTTAAGGGTAGCTAGGCACCTTAGCTGTGGTGCATAACAGAGTAACAGTATTCCCGACATGAAATTATGACCAATTAATGCATTGCCAGGATAGTTCAACCATAGAGGAGGTCCAACATCAATGATGTCACAATTCATTTGCTCCATGTAGGGATGGGATTACAACGGGTTTCGATCATAAGCAATTTGGCTACCATCATATGATCAGATAACCTTCAACAGGTAGACTTATGGTTGTTGAATGCCAGTTGAGCAATCTGAAGTACTTTTGAACAGCCAAATAGCTTCAGCATGGTTGAATCCCCGAACTCATTGAAATGACAAAAAGTAGTATCAAAGGGGGGAAACAATCGTTGAGCGTTGGACATAGCATAAAGGGAGTAGTAACAGGAAATGGGGATGAGAAATAACAAAATACAGGTATGCAAGCATAGTGTCTCTACAACCATGCAGGAAGGTGCAGGAGGCCATCACTATGCGGTCTCATACTAATCCAATGCACCTGGACTGTGGGCTGCACTCAGCCCTCTGTGGCAATCAGCTCTTGACCTTAGCCTAGTGATCCCACCCCCCCTTTTAGGATGTTGAGAATTTACCCATATTTTGTTTCAATATTTCTCACCCCCATTTCCTGTTACCACTCCGTTTTATGGTTCTTTATTTCTGGTTCTATCTCAGTTGTGCCATGAAGGCTCTCGGGCCGAAACGTCGTATGTAACCTTTTTCCCTTTATGCTACACTGTATGTCCAATGCTCAATGATTGTTTCTCCCCCTTTGATATTGCGATACATAGCAATGAGCCTGTACGACATTATTAAAAAGGTAGTTGATGTATTTTATTACAAGTGATGAATATCTGCATCTCCAGATCCAAGTTTGATTGCTTGCACTACGGTATAGGAACTGCAAAATTTGAAGTGGGAATGGCCTGAGAATAAAGTATAGATAATACTGTTATGCTACCAGCTTCACAGGGATGCACTCTTGGAGACCTTCGCTTGGCTGGAGGCCAGTCTGTTAATGAAGGCAGGGTGGAAATTTGTATCAACGGAGTCTGGGGCACAGTTTGTGGTGATCGTTACTGGAGCTCTGATGATGTCAGATTTGTGTGCAGACTGATGGGGTTTTACAGTTATGGAGGTACTCAGCTGTTAGTGTGTACAAAATTTGGCTACTAGGCTTAACTCTCCATTCTGTCTTCCTCTCCAGGCTATAGAGCATCTTATAGTTTTGGACAGGGAACTGCACCAATTCTTTTGTCTGGGCTGCAATGCAATGGAACAGAATCCTCACTGCTTAGTTGCAGCAGGAATATAGACGCCAACTGTGGACGTTATGGTGCAGGAGTTGAATGCCCATGTAACTATGTACAAATAATTTGATGAGATTTTACTATATGTACAACATCTAGTTGTCAAGCTTATATCCACCTCGTCTCACTGATCTACTTTATCTTGAATTTATTTGCAGGTAACCATGGCACTCTTCGTTTGACTGGTGGCCTCATACCAGAGGAAGGTAGAGTGGAGGTGTGCATGAATGGAGCATGGGGTGGTGTTTGCAACTCTCGCTTGAACTACAAGAACGCGTTTGTGGTTTGTCGACAACTCGGATACCCAGCCACAGGTCAGGATTACTTTCTGGGCTCTTGCTGTGGCTTCATATTTGTGCTTAGATCAGGTCTATCAACAATGTCTTATCTCAAATGTTATACTGGATGTGCCGGTATGCTGGGATTCAGGGAGAGCAATTAAGAGACTCGTTTTGATGTCATCTTGTGAACCCAAATGCTAGCCTCGTTCCCAGGCCTCCATGCCCAGCTTTGTCGCTTGCAGTACGAAAAGCGCTTTTCGTACTGCAAGCGACAAAAAGCTGGGTGTGGAGGCCTCGGAATGAGGCTACCCAAATGCTACCTTCATCTGTTATTCCCCTCACTTGGGAGGTGCTAACCTCTGGACATCACTCCCCCAAAGGGAAGGATGCCTTAAGGGTACAGATTGAGGATAGGGAAGTCAAGTTTGACTTCCCTATCTTCAATCTGTAGCACAAACTTCATTTGGGATGCCATTATCTTCGAAACGAAACATAATGATCTCTGAATTAGAAATATATGGTCAGTGTGCCTAGGATCAAAGACTCGGTGTATGTGTTCTATCAAACAAGGCAGTTGAAAATACTGACTCAGTGAGGTAAGCACCTACAAGAAAGTAAAGGAAACTGATTTTGGCGATTTGGCCATACATGTAACTTTCCGCTGGTTCAGTAGCTACTTTCGCGATGCTTTTTCACGACGCTGGGAGTCTTCTTGGTCAGAAAAAAACTCAAAGATGAATGACACATTGCTATAAAGGCTTGACAAGATTTGAGAGATTTTTTTTTGTAGCTGCAGGCTATTTCGTGTCCACTTTATCCCTAGCTAGATATAGAGTCCACCGATTCTACGATGGAAAATGTGCGATGAGGACCACCATTTGTAACAGACCTGGTTTCTGGCAATTTACTGCTCTGGTGCTGGCAGAATGGGATACATACCAATTGCTTGTAAAAGGGTGGCCAAAAGAAACATTTAGTTAATAGCGTGGGGAAAAAAAAAACATGAACATGCATTTGCATGTAGCGTAGGAGTTATGCTTCCAAAAATTAAGTTGTGTACTATGGCTGTTATATTTGCATTAAAAAGTGTTTTGTTGGAGACACATGCAGCTGTAATTTTGATGATCACTCTACTATGTACTTTGTGCAGATGCTGTTGGCATTGACAGAGAATACTTGGGACAGCATTACTTTAGTGGTCGAAGTATCTATTCCCAACGATGCTTTGGGAATGAGTCTCGGCTGCTTGATTGCAGGTACTCCTCTTCAACATGCTCAAAATCTGCTGGAGTTCTCTGCAAAGGGGAAACTGTTGCAGGTATGCAGTAATTACAAATGCAACACCAGTAAACTTTATAACAATTTGTTGCTTTATTATACTTCTTGTATTGCTAATAGTGTGAAACATGAAATACTGCCATTCAAATTTCAAATCCGGTGACATATGTATTGCTCACAACCAATCAATGAATAATCCAACTCTGGTCAATTTTGTAAACAAACGGCTATTCATGAGGATTCTGGTCTTTGTCATCTCTTGGCACTTTCTGGAACACCCTCCAAAATATCTGCACTTGACCTTTACTAAGTGTTTTGTTTGATTGGAAGATGGCCTCAATCGCAAATTAGCTACTTGTTGCAGGCTTTCTTAATCTGCTCACCTACACTCCATATGATTTAATCCCCTGCTGGGGCCGCCTCTTATATGTGCTTGAATTCCTAAGGTGCTCAAATGACGCTTCCCTTCTGCCGCATGGTATATATATATATCCCATCCGTAGCTATGGTTAACAAGAATATTTCTCTTTCTCAACTCGGATGTTCGGATTTACAGTATGGCTGGTCTCCTGTGTTATGTACAGGAGACAGGAATACTATTAAAGTGTTGATTTTGGAACTATTTTCCCCTGAAACTATCCAAGCTACACAGAGCAAGATGCTTTCAATGGTGACTGATTCTGATAATATTGACCAGCCTCAAATCAGGATGCCCCAACATAAGCTGATCGAACTGAGGAGATACTCCTTCACCTAAACTCATCAACAAACATGCATAATATTACTACCATCACTTATATTCAGTAGATATATTATGTACCTCTTATTATGATTTCAGTGGCATTTTGCAGGATTGTGACTGTTATCATTCATAATTATTTTCAGACCCACCATGCTCTGAGGGTGTCATACGTTTAGCTGACGGGAGAGAGAGGACAGAGGGGAGGGTGGAAGTTTGCAGCAATGGAGTGTGGGGGACTGTCTGTGATAACGGACGCTGGGACTCAAGAGATGCCACTGTGGTGTGCAGGCAGCTGCGGTACCAGCATGGAAGTGAGACATGCTAATGTAGCTAGCTACTACAATACTACAGCTGTTCTCTGGGCTTCCACAGCACTGTATGGGGACTGTCTAATCATAAACATTCCTACATTTATGCCATGCAGAAATATTAATATTTTGACCAATCTACAGTTCAGTGAATAGACACTTCCTTATAGTGAGTAGTACATGTAGCTAGTAGTTTCTGTAAACACTCAATAATAAACTAACCATAATAATTGGACAGCCACTGCGCTAGTAGTCATTGTTGTGATTTGTTATTGTGCTGTGCAGGAATTACACAAGAAAAACTGAACCCTTGACCTATGCACTCATAGTGTAGGGCTCCCTGTCAACAGAAAGTGCCCTATAATTATGTATACCAGATGCATAGCTACAGGCTTTAGAAGGCATAGGGTCAATAATTTGGTCGGTTTCCGGCATGCACTCCCCACTAAAGAGTAAAATGTGTGGGGTTTGCAAAGGGGGGTGGGGGTAAGGAGGTGAAGTCCCCTTAGCGCTAGCGTTTGGATTCATAACTCCACCAATTGGTCTCAGACAGGTGTTTGACACTCTACATGCCCATGCACTGATGGTATGTGATGTGCCACCATTCAGATCTAGTCCAAGTTTAGCATGCAAATCCTCAGATTCTGGGTGGTCATGAATATCATTAACGATATTGCCAGATGAGGCTCTCCGTATGTGCTTGCCCCCCAAGGCTGGCCCCTGAGGAGCAAACATTTTGGGAGAGGAGCATGTATATGAGAGTGGCATGTATACTGAATGCATGTACTGTTGGGAAAGGGTTAAGGAGTAGCCCCAATGATTGTCCAATGACATCACTTTCGGCCACACCCACACAGTCTGTCATACAATATGGCTTCTTTAGCAGACCCGCTTGGCTATGACAAATACCAAAATACTGCAAACACTGTGAGTCTCCTCTATCATCATGGTTGCTTGTTTCATGCTGTCTTCCTTTGTAGGTGTCCTTGCATTCACATCCAGCTACAGTCGCCGTAACACATTTGGGAGTGGGACCGGAGCAATTCTCTATGCTAGCTTGGACTGTGATGGCACCGAATTATCCCTGAGGGAGTGCAGCAGCAGCAGATACCCACAATATTGCTGGCACTATTCTGATGTAGGGGTGCGGTGTGACCATATTGACATCTCAGGTATAATAGTGAATATTATGTACCAGCTATTAATATTCTACACAAAAGGGCTGCCTTCTGTGCTGGAGCTGCTGGTAATGGCTTAGTAGGTTCAGTCTTCAGTGGGTATCTAGATAAGAAATTGTGCCATGTGTGAGCATGTGCTTAGAAAGCACCCCTGTCAGAATTGAAAGTTATCCACGGGCATGATAAAATGTCACACAGGTTTTGTATGCAGTTCTACACCACTTGATTATACCTTATAATATTATGCTTACACATCCAAATCCAGTGATTGACTCAAGCTGCACTAATGGTGCTGTTCGTTTGTTTGGTGGTCAGAGCAGTGGTGAGGGGACTGTGGAGATCTGTGTGCATGGGGTCTGGGGATCTGTGTGCGATAACAGCTGGAGTAGCTCTGATGCAGCAGTGGTCTGCCAGCAGCTGGAATTCCAGGGAGCAAGTATGTGTGTATCTTTGGCGACTCATGATTAATACCATGTTCATTATTACATCAGCACTCCTGCTACAATATGAAGCTGGATGGTAGGCTATAAGAGTTTTGCATTAGAATCTCTACATGCATGCATGCAGGAGTTTGTCTCTCAGCTTAATTTATGCACTCACAAAATATTGTTCTCATATTAAAAGATGCATCAGCCTATCCCAATGCCTACTTTGGTGAAAGCTCTGGCCCATATCATCTGGATTACATCCACTGTAATGGAAATGAGGCAAATCTTCTGAACTGTACTCGGCAATACACAGAGATTGGAGTCCAAAAATGTTCACCCGGAAATGAAGCTGGAGTTCGTTGTGATGGTAAGTTTAATGCTTGAACAGCCCACAGATACGTATTTTGTGTTGAAGGATTTAGATTTTGTAATGAATATACTTTGCAGCCAAAATGCTCCTTCAGCAAGTGTTCAGCTTATCCTCCAATAGGGCCTTAGAAATTACAGCAATCGTAAGCAGCTGTTGGGGGTTGGATCATACAATATATTTTGTTTGTGTATCGCAAGAGTACTGTACTTGTATTATTTACCAGTGACGCTTTCCTTTCAGTGACGTTGTGCAGCCACGGTGATGTCCGTTTGGTTGGAGGTTACACAAGCTATGAAGGACGTGTACAAGTGTGCATTAATGGATACTGGGGACGAGTGTGTCGTAATGGTTGGAGTACCACAAAGGCTCTGGTTGTGTGTAGGCAGCTGTTTGGAGAGAACACATGTAAGAGACACACCTATAATCACCCTCTGTCACATACCATGCACGCACCTCATGCACCTTTCTGTACTTGCTTTTCCACATACATATGCAGTGGCTGTTCCACTCTACATATCTGGACGTGACCCTGGAAGTATCATGCTGTACAATGTGAACTGCACTGGGTCATCATCAACAAGACTCGTGGACTGCAGCTACCAAGTTGTACAAGGCTCAAGTTCAGGAGGATGCTCTATTAATCTATCTCAGGATGCAAGTGCTAGGTGTTATGGTATGTTACCCAGGTGGTTCGGTTTATCAATAGTGATGCATCAGTATACAGAACTATATGTGAACACATAATGCAAAACAGAGCTACAGAAGGGAAATAGCTAGTTATGTAGTTGTAAACCCACTGACTGGCATGCATGGCTTCATTCAGTTTCATCAAACTGTACTACTGGTGATGTGCGTCTGGTGGACGGACAGAATGAGATGGAGGGAAGGGTGGAGATGTGCAGAAGTGGAGTGTGGGGAGCAGTTACGACTCCGAATTACTCTATATTTTACTTACAACGGAGTTTCAGTTACGCCACAGTCACTTGCAGACAGCTGGGGTATCCTTCAAAGTGTAAGTTATAAGTTCTAGCTGTTGTCCTATAACTTGTGTTGGTAATTTAATTAAAAGTGTGGTATTTGCAAACATCCTTGAACCCTGACCAAGTGTGTTGCTATCAGTGAACGGGGCATGCAGTGTATAGCTGAGACATGGATTAAAGAATTCTAGCCACCAATAATTCAGCATGTACTAAGTATATCTGGATATGACCACCATGTTCTACATGTCATCAAAATCATTTAATGAACAGGGGCCATTGCTGTGTCAACATCCTTCTTTGGACGTGGAAATGCTCCCATACTCACCACTGATGTGAGGTGCACTGGAGATGAGAGTTCATTGGACCAATGTGTCCATAGTAGTTCACCACTCTTAGCAGCAGCACCACAACACCGGTATTATACAGTGGCTGGTGTCATTTGTCAAGGAAACACCACTAGTTCCCAAAATGAATGCAGCTCTGGAGATCTTCGTCTTGTTGGTGGAGAAAGAGAGAGTGAGGGACGAGTGGAGATCTGTGTGGAGGGATTCTGGGGGACGGTATGCAACAATACATACTTTGGGGGACAGCAAGAGCTGGCAGTTGTTGTGTGCAGGCAGAAAGGGTTCACAACAACAGGTAAATTATGCCACGCTAGCTCACTCCTAACTTCACTGCATGTACCATGTTGGTTATACAGGAGCTACTTCACTGGCTCCAGCTTACTTTGGAGAAGGCAGTGGTCCAGTTCTTAGCTTCATCACTTGTACTGGCAGAGAGTCGCACATTGGAGAGTGCATTGTGGGTAGTGTCGGGGCAGCAGAAAACTGTCACCATGGGAAGGATGTTGCTGTGAGATGTCAGTGTAAGGAACCTTGTACTGTAGCCTCTCTCCAGTATTAAAGATCACTGTAGCTTTAGCTATAATGCAATTTACATATAATGTGGCTGTTACATATGTGACCCTTTTCTCATGCAGCACCGCCTTACCACCAGGTGACTGTGACCATGGACCCTCCCAATAGTCAATTCACCATTGGTTCTATAGTGACACTACAGTGCATAGTGAACCCACCACCACCGCAGGGAACAACCTATACCTGGAGGAATTCCCTTCCAAGAACTCGCGATTATCGGTACAGCACTCACCCTAACATGACAGTCACTATCCCAGCAAGCCATCCGAGCCAGGGGCACTACTACTGCAATGTGTCAATTCAAGGTTCAGTGCTTGGTGTAGGAAGTGCCACCATAGAAGTTAAAGGTGAACTACAATGTAACCACAGTGCTTGTATAAATCCTGATCTGGAGCCATTTTATTCTCCAAATTAATAGCTATGCAGGATGTGACACCATATACATCCATGTTTTTTTTTTCATCTAGGTCTGTTGAGCATCATTGGTGCAAGCAGAGTACAGTTCAGACCACCACATAATGTAACACTGCAAGTGGAGATCACAACAAATGCAAGCATGTATGACTACACCTTAAATAGAGATGCTAACATCCGAAATTTATTTCGAGCTCTGACCTGGTACCATAACGGCAACAAGCTGATCTCCAGTAAAAGAATCACTCTGAGCAGTGACGGCACTACTCTCACGGTAGCCAACAGCACTGTGGCAGATGGTGGGGTGTATGAGGTGAGATTTGATGGGCTGCTAATTCACCCATACAGTAGGAGATGCGAGGAAGCAGTGTTAGACCTTCTGAGACACTACCCAGTATTTAAGGCAGCCGTGTTTCACCTGGACACTACCTTGCCTGGTAAGCCACTAGAAGTAAGGGCCAGTGAAAGTTGTAACATGTAGCTAATGGTATCCACAAAGAGCTGGTATGGAAGATTCACAAGAAATAATTCTCTTCTTTGAACAGCACTGAGTTCTGGTCCTGCCTCACAGACTGAAACTCAGATGATATTCCACAGAGGACAAGAAACTATACCCTTCACCACCTTGCAGAACATCAACCTGCAAGTCCGTGGAAGAACACACTCTGCAGTAGACAACAGCATCACTACCTTATGGTACAAGAATGGCGGCTACCTTCCCCTAGGCTCCCAGTTGGGACCACTGAAGAGGCCATTCCTGAACTTCTCCCAATCTCTGACTCTTAAGAACTCCAGTATACTTGATGAAGGCACATACGAGGCTATACTGACAATTGGCTGGCTTACACACTTCAATTCCCATCTGGGATGCCACAATAACTACTACAGATTTGTTTACGATATATTGGGAGTGCATACCATCATTCTTGCCCAAGCAAAGATTCAGCTCAAATATTATGGTAAAAGAATTAGATTTACTCACGAGAACGATGCATGTGCGGTTATTTTCACTGTTTAAGAGTGGAGATTAATTGTTATTCAAGTATAGGCATTCCCCTTATTCTACAATGCAGAATCCCCGTCTCTTACTCTGCAAGCCAGTGAACACACCATTGTGGAGGCTGACAATGCCACCTTAATCTGTTCTGCCAGTGGAGGCTATCCGCCCATCATGAATATCTATTTCCTGAAGAACAGCGATGTCATTGCCTACACAACTACTGAATCCAGGTTGCAAATCAGCACAGATGATGTAGCCAGTAATCACTTTGGGCTTTATGTTTGCCTTGTCAACAATTCGGTTATGAGTTTCCAAGACAGCACACTACTGAAAGAGAAAAGTAAGTTGTGGACGCAACATAATTATATAGTTTGGCATTAGCTGGTTACTGTTGTGTTTGACGATCTTCACACAGGCGATCTCCAAATGCACTTGGATTTGACAAGTTCTTGCAACGACTGGAATGTAAGTGTCTTAATGATTTTCAAGCTACAAGTAGATGAAACTATAACTGGTGCTAGCTACATAATATCTATATATCTATGTCATGCCACATGTATATCTTTGCATCACGTATATGGACACATAATACAGGAAGCTGCATATGATGCAAATTCTGGTTCATTAAGGGAGAGCATTGCTAGAGTTGCGCAGGAGCAATGTTTGTGCAACATCACAGCCACCAGCCTGGAGGATTCGTACTTGAACTGCACAGGTGATGGCAGTGGGGTTGTTTTCACAACCACGGTGGTCTATTCAACGGACTCTGGAGACATTACTGCCTCTGATGTGATCAATTCCATCAAACAATGGGCTGACATAAACAGTGCTAGGCGTGCATCTGTTATGATTGGGGGGGAAGCAGCAATGATCAATCAGGTCTGTAGTCCTTCGTGCAACGAGACAGAGATGACAGAAGAATATCCTAGTACAGTCACCACTGAAAGCAGCACTGCTGAGCCAACACAAAAGGAAACAATTAGCCCCTCGAGTACTGCTGCAACCACTGCTGAGATACCCATAGGAGGACCTACCACTGCAGACAGTATTCCAGAACCAGCAGAGAAGGAAACAATTAGCCCCTCAAACAGTGCTGCAACTACTGCTGGGATATTTATAGGAGGATTCATAGCTGGAATCATCGTGTTGGCTATCCCAGTGGCCATTGCCTGGTAAGCAGTTGCAACACTTTGATGTGTATGACAGCTGAATTCATCAATAATTATCATTGTGAATGATCATAGGATGCATGTCTTATGGCACTTCTCCACAGCATTATTCGAAGGAAAAAAACCCACGGCAATAGCAGTAAACCTGCAGCTGAGAATGGGATACTACCAAAAGTGGTAACCAATCCCCTTTTCGAGTGTCCAACTGCTGAGGATGGATACGGTGTGCAGATAAAATAGGATACTAGCTCAAACAGCAGGAAGAAAGCTTGACTCTGGTTAGTACTGCGCATTTATATTGTGTCATTTTAGTTAGTTAACTATAGCAAATAGCAGTCATTTTGTAGCAATAGAATATGCAGTGCTGTTATTACGATTGCTGATTTTTATCCCCCTTTGCTTTTAAGTTTATTAGCTAAGCTGAAAGGATGACAAGAAATTTAAGAGATTTCTCCACAAAATTCAAAAGGGATTTAGTGATGGCGTGTCGTACTCTACCATCCTCAGTCCCATCCCGTTCATAAAATGTAGAATTTAGGGATGGGACAGGACTGAGGATGGGTATATATGAACATGATTTAAGAAACAGCCATGAACCAATGGCACCCACCAGTTTTGGTGATCTGATGGTATCAATCTACAACCAACACACCACAAAAGAAATTCTATCCCATCAGTCCACTAAGCTTTTGCAAAAATCAAAAATCAAAACTAACAAAACTAACAAACTATCACCCAACATAGCAAATGAACCAAATGTCTAGAGAGCAATAGACTTACATGCATGGTCAATATTCAATACACTAAAAAGTAGTCGCTTCCAGATACCAGCATATTGGTAGAAAAGAGCCTTGATCAAAACACACTGTCAATGATCTAAACTCAGTCAATGATCAAAAATAACCTATCGATCCCTTCCAGCGGCAGCAACTGCTGCATGCACCCGGAGTGGACCTCGCCTGGCTCAGGTTGTGGAACCATGCAGCAGCTCCGCCAGTAACAACCAATGGCCACAATTGATCCATACTGAGACTTGTACAGTGAATTTACCAATGTAGAGTTAGCAAGAAGTTTCACTAGTTGGCTAGTTGGGGTTGACACGAGTTTTAGGTATTACATGCTGGTGATCTTCACCAAGTTTGTGTACTCTAATTTGCTGATGCTCTAATCGAAGGAGATGATTTTCTTCATACTAATACATTCCCATTCAAGATTGTGTGTTGCTGAGTTACAACGGTAGCTACCAATAAGAATACCTAGCCTCGTTCCCAGGCCTTCTCACCCCAGCATTTGTCACTTGCGTTAGCTAGTACTGCAAGCGATAAGCTCTGGGGTGCATGAGAAGGCCTGGGAATGAGGCTAAAGAATACCTATTGTGAGAAGATATGAGTAAAGGGGACTGACATTCTGAACTTATGATACGGAAGAATTAGGCATGTTAACAGAGTGCACCAGTGTACTGCAATCATGTGACAAGGCTCACTACCACATTTATGTCAGTATCAAGATAAACTCTACCAAATATGGGCAGAATGTTTACATACTATCTGCAAGCAGTTCGCAGGTATATATCATGTTGTGCAGAACAATTGTAGCTATAGCTATATGAACATTGTCACCCTCGAAAAGCTCAAGAGAAGACTTAGTATCTAC
The DNA here is from genome assembly GCA_963931865.1 of Axinella damicornis. Classification (NCBI taxonomy): domain Eukaryota; kingdom Metazoa; phylum Porifera; class Demospongiae; order Axinellida; family Axinellidae; genus Axinella; species Axinella damicornis. The sequence continues at coordinate 4,413,496 of OZ007509.1, forward strand.
AAGAAACCACCACTTTAGTAATGAGTGCAAGAACCTCAGAGAGAAGAGACAGCAATGGTGCTGGGACTTGTTGCTGTAAGTTGAATGTTTGGAGCAAACCATACCTTTCAAGAGGTGCTGTCATCGTTCTGATATGGAGTTTTCTAACGCATAGTGTGTTCATTTATGACACCAGAACCTTTATTCAAACCTATTCATCTGGCCAAGCTGTTCTGATTGCCCTGCTGATATGTATGTCGTTCTCCTTTCCCCTTGCTGGTTGGCTTGGTGATGGCTACTTTGGAAGATACAAGGTGGTAAGTATCAGCCTGTTGGTGACATGGGCCACAGTAATAGCATCAGGAGTTTCTGTGCTCGTGGACCAATATGATTGGATTAGCAAGAGCTCTTGGATTAACTACATAATTTTCTCTGTGTTATACGTGGTGATAAATTTGGGATACGGGTGGCTTTACACAAACCTACTGCCACTTGGTATTGATCAGCTTCAGGGTGCTACCTCAGAAGAACTTCGCACATACATATACTGGTATACTTGGACAGCAATTGCATCCCGTTTTGTGGCAGCATCTTTAATCATTTGGTTGCAAGTCCCAGTTGCTGTGATTGTGAGTGTTACTGCCATTTGCTTGACACTTGCGGTAGTCATGAACTTCCTTCTTAGAGACAGCTTGGTCAAAGAACCTCCAACACCGCATCTTCTCAAAACCATTTATGGCATCCTAAAGTTTGCAATTAGAAACCAGCCCTCAAGACTTCGTAGTGCATTTACATACTGGGAAGATGAGATCCCATCTAGAATTGATCAAGCAAAGATAAAGTACGGTGGTTCATACACCACTGAAGAAGTCGAAAATGTCAAATCTCTTTCCCGCATTGCTACTCTTGCTTTGTTGATGGGTGTATTTATGTTCAATATACTACCATCAATGTCGACAAATGAACAGCTCCACCACTTTAAGCACGGTGTGCACATGGTGTCACTCCAACCACTGGTCAGCATTCCAACAGTTATTCTGATTCCGTTTGTTGAACTAGTCCTGTCTCCAGTGAAAGCTAGCTGCCTCCAAAGGTTTGGGATACTGAAAAGAGCTGGTCTGGGTGCAGCATTGATGCTTGTAGGGTATCTTGGTATAATGGCACTGGATGTAATTGGTCATGAAATCACCAACGATGCACCATGTCTTGTGTTTGCAAATGCTACCTCTCCGAAGCTTAATATTGACTATCGCTGGCTCTCACTACCATGGACTCTACAAGGAATTGGCTTCTTCTTCCTCTTCACTGCATCGTTTGAACTGATAGTTGCACAGGCCCATATGGCATGAAGAGCATGCTAATTGGCATCAGTGCTACTACATTGTATCTTCATGAACTACCCAGTGTTATCTTGGAAGTGATTTTCAGATCAGTGTACTCCCCTGAAAAGGCAACCAACCCAAGTTGTGGTCTGTGGCTATATTTGGTGCAAGCTGTTATTCTTGTTATTACATTTGCACTACTTTGTATAGCAATTAAGAAGTACAAGAAGAGAGAGCGCGATGACACAGTGAGATACCACACTTTTGCAGAGAATTACTATGCAATCTAGCGAAGTGTGCATACCCAATACAATAATTATGTGTGATGTATATGGCATACATGCACCCTACTCTACACTGTTAACTGTTGCACCACTTTTCAATTTTACGTGATTGCATCAACTTGTTTTGGGGGATAGGGGTATTGTACCATAACTGGATTTGTGATAGGGCCACAAAGTATTTGTAAAGACCATGATGTGTTATCTCTGTACCATGCACGTGTTCACCATGTTCTGACTTGACCTTTGTATCACGTGTTCAGTGGGGATATTGACCTCTGTACAGTTTTTTGGCTGAAGAATCTTTGGTTGACTGAAGAGTAGCATAGCCATCGCGGGTAGTGCCTGCAGTGCAGTACACTAGTAGGCACCAGCGGCGGTTACATATTTGTATTTGTCAGTTTCCCAGGCCATGCATGACATGGATGGTCAACAACTTGTGACGTAGACATAATTTGGCAAGGAAGTGAGAAACTAAGCTATATATTACCGTGTGTCCTAATAATAAAATCATCAGGCCCGCACGAAGAATGCACAAGCGATGAAAAGCTGTGGGCGGTGGCCTGGGAATGAGGCTATATCATTACTCCATCTCACCTGGAGTTTACTATTTGCAAGTAAGCAACACAATGTGCTGATATCGACAATAGTATAGAATTACTATATATGCAAACATACACCTATCTTCCATTGTGGTCTGGCTCAGTGTATTACATGTGTATGCATGCATGGACTGTGAATATGGTTTTGTACTTCGAGTTTGTTGTTCATTACAGGCACATAGCCTAAAGTTCATTACTTGGCCTGGAATGTGACCCACGGCTGGTGGTTCTGTGGTACTGGTTTGGTCGTCCAGTATTAAGCAAGCAACATATGAAGACAAGCAGCAGAAACAATACTTGTTCTGAGAGCATATTGCACCACCGCAGCTATAGCTGTTGTTTCCTAAGGGCATAAGGCATTCTCTGTAGGTACATACTCCTAACGTTGCAGGTACATGTGTAGGGTACAGGTCACATGTAACTATTTAGCTTATGAAGTTACAATGTATGCATGCACTGTTAAAAGTCGTGTGCTCTGTAAAACCCCTGAGGCACTTAGCTCTCCTGGTTAGACAACCATCCATCTATTTTATTATTAATAACAGGGAGAGCTACATGTAAGTGCCCCAGAGGTGTTTGAAACACCCCATTTTAACAGTGCGCTGACTTGCATGGGTAGACTCTGTAGTCAGAAAGTCATCATTTAAAGTGTGCTGGCTAATTTTAATTATAGCTTGTCATGCAAAATTAAGTCTTTATGCACAGCACCACTAACTAAAGTTTGCGGAGGTTGTTTTGCACATCTGTCCGCACTTGTTTGGAGTTTGCAAGTACAAACAGTCTTGTAGCAAGTTCTGGAGACAGAGATACATTGGTGATCGTGACTTGCTGGGCCTCGATGGAGTTTCCCTTGTGGTCCTTCCCTATCTGCTTAAACCAGGGCTCCGCATTTGGGATGTTGTATATTACTCCATTCTGGACTTCAAACATGTCCACTACAGTGCCAAAGTCTGTGGGAATAGTGACAGTGATCACGCTTACAGTGTGATGGTTAAACTTCCAGTGGAGGTTGAGTCCTGCAGCACATCCCTCGTCATTGTAGCCTCCGTCGTTCTTCAGGTTGATTACAGGAACAAGGATCGCTTCTGAGGAACGGATAGCCTGAACTATAGACTCTGCATCAAAGCCATTTCCATCGGAGCTAGTCACCATGTCAGTACAGTCCCCTTCTCGGAGATACTCTCGCACAGCACCAATATCTTTGTTAAAGTTTCCTATCTCGACCCAGGTTTGAGGGTAGTACTTGTTTTCAGAGACCTAATAACGGACAGGTGAGTAGAGTGCGTACATTTTATTGCACTGAAGAGCTGTAGCTACGTAGCCACTAATCTAGACAAACTCCCACCTCACTCTGAAAGTACATGAGCCCCTTTGCACATGCTGCTACCACTGACATGGCCTGGAGACGTGCTTCATCTGGGTTTGGTTGACGATGGGAAAGTGTTTTGTTGACAATCTGAAATACAGAGACATGTGTACAGTTACCCATTGCAAATAAATAAATATACACGACTATCGTTGAGATCTAATTATCAAGAGCCCATGATGACATCAATGTCATTGCAGGGCGGAGCAATGATGATGATGCCATCATGCACTCTTGTTCTCAGCAGTACTCACAAACAATTATTTGTTAAATGTATATATCCAGGAATGTAAATATCCTGCTATGTGCCACACCTTTGCGTCCCACCCATCGTTGAGCAGCTGAGAGTAGGTCCAGGTGGGGAGGGGCATATGGTTGTTCCGAGTCAGCCTCAAGTAATCGTAGGAGCCTCGTGGAGGTGGAGGGTGGAAGAACTCCTGGATGTGCGGAGCACAGGCTGCTATGTACCTGCAATGCAGAAACCAGGATCGCCAATTAAATCAACTTCAGGTGGCTTGGCTTGTTGTACCATTACAGGAACAATATGGTCAGTACCAAATGGTTAATATGTAAACGATCGTGTGATAATCAGAGACACAAGTGAAATACACAAGGAACGAAAGTGGCCTACATATCCATCCCCTGGATGTCTGTGACTCCGGCAAAAATCCCACTTCGTCTGGACCTGGAGCCGCCAACATAGGTGAGGAGTGAACTGTCTGCCTGCCAGAGGTCCACAGTTTGGTTCATCAACTTGCGGATCCCATCATCCAGCTGTAGTATATAGCAAACCGCAATGGAAATGCGTAAATTATGCTATCGAGAGGCACTCACTGTTCTCCTTACATTCTTATCTGGTTCATCGCCCAGTAACACTCCAAGTACGTTGCTGGAGTTCTGCAGTGTGTTAGGAGGAATATCTCTGCCAATGAGGCAGTAGAAATCGTCCTTGGGTGCCAGCTGTCCTGCGATAGTGCTTCCAGACACCTGTGATCCACAAGGCTTTGCAGCTCCCATGTCAAAGAAGAGGGTGTCTATCCCATGATTCCTGTGCCACTGTAAAATTTTAATGAGACATCCATTAAGTGAAATAGGACATCATGGGATGCCCTAGCCTCGTACCCGGCCAGGTGCGAGGCTAGGGATGCCCATGTAGACTCCTCTTGCCCTCCCTCGTCTTATAGGTAAGCTTTCTGTTCTTCTGTGTTGGGAGCTACCCACGTGACTAAAATCTATCCCTCTTACCTGATAGTTAGCATCATTCACTGTAGGAAAAGGGCACTCATGGCTCTTGGGCCAGGACTCAATGGGAAAGTGGGTTTTGGCGACTCTTCCACCAGCTACACTCTCTGCTGCACCTGTCTCTGCGTACTGCAGGACCACGGTGTACAGGTTGCCAGGGGAAACTGGGGTACCGAGAGGGATGGTGAGCAGGGTGGAGGAGAGGGGCGGTACAGAGAGGCTGAGGTTGCTGGTAACATTTCCTGTCACATCAGAGCCGTTGAGAAATATCTGCAATGAAATACCAGTAACAGGATATACGGCAGTCATCAGGCATCATGAAGTTATAGCCCATTGTATCGTGACCTCATGTGCAACACTATGGATAACAATGTACGTATCACGTTTCTTTGATGCTGTACCATAAATTCTTACCAAATCGTACTGGCGTGCATGATATGTACACATCTATATCTACATGTAGGTCATCTACTTAAACTTGCACCATTGCCGATTGTAGCTGGTAGCACAATCCATACAAGCTCATTTGCAATCATTACGTATGTACTACTATAATAGGCAGCAGCATACACAAGGTTTTGATATGCCATTGCAGATAGGTATAAAGCAGATCTCATGACCCAAGCATACTTCCAAATATGGCCCTTTGTTTACATAGCTTACAAACTGTTTACTGTCTGCAGTACTGATGGACAATGGCAATGCAAGAGTTAGCTGCTGACCAAGTGAGTCGAAAAGCCTCAGAGGCAAGAGACAACAAGGGTGCTGGGACTGGTTGCTGCAAGTTTAACTTGTGGAGACGGCCTTTCAATTCAAGAGGTGCTGTCATCGTTCTGATTTGGACCCTTCTTACAGCTAGTGTGTTCTTCTTTATCAAAGGTGGCAGTGGTGTTCTCTATGACACTCATTCGAATGGACACTATTTTCAGTTTGCAATACTGATACTGGTAGCATTTTGCTATCCTCTAGCTGGCTGGCTAGGTGATGGACGTTTTGGGAGATACAAGGTGATAAGCATTGGCTTGTTGTTGACATGGGCAACAGTTATAGCATCAGCTATTTCTATTCTTGTGGACCCGTACGTTGCAAATTATAGTACTTGGAATTTAGTCTTCAACTACATTGTGGTATCAGTGTTGCACGTGGTTCTTGATGTAGGATACGTGTGGCTTTTCACAAATCTACTGCCACTTGGTATTGATCAGCTACAGGGTGGTAGTTCAGAGCAGCTTCGATCATACACGTACTGGTACATCTGGATGTTAACTACATCTACATTCATGGTAGAATCATTGGTTGTCTGGTTAAAAGACACTATAATGGTGCTTGTTCCAGCTAGTTGCTTTACACTCGCAGTAGTTCTGAGCTTCCTTCTCGGAGACAGCTTAGTCAAGGAACCTCCAACCCCAAACCTTCTTAAAACAGTCTTTGGTGTTTTAAAGTCTGTTGCTACAAATCATCGCTCAGGGCACCGAAGTGCATTAACATACTGGGAAGATGAGATCCCATCCAGAATTGATCGAGCAAAGATAAAGTATGGTGGTTCATACACCACTGAAGAAGTTGAGAATGTCAAATCTCTCTTTAACATTGCTACTCTAGCTATGCTGATGGGTGCAGTTTTGTACAATACCATGCCACTAAGAGTTGTGTGGAACACACAACCGCTGGATCACTTCAAACACAGTGTGCATGCGGTACCATTGGATCCGCTCAACTACATCCCAACAATTATTCTGATTCCAGTTGTTGAAATACTTCTCTATCCAGTAAAAGCCAGCTGCCTTGAGAGGTTTGGTATACTGAAACGAGCTGTTCTGGGAGCAGTACTGATGCTTGGAGCATACTTTGGTGTAATGGCACTAGATGTAATCGGACATGAAATCACCAACGGTGTGCCATGCATTGTAGTTGCAAGTGCTAACTCTCCAAAACTTAATATTGAATATCGCTGGCTCTTACTACCATGGACTTTACACGGCCTTGGCTACTTCTTCCTCATCACCGCATTGTTTGAACTGATAGTTGCTCAGGCCCCGTATGGCATGAAGAGCATGTTAATTGGCATCAGTAGCGTCTCAATCTTTCTTCCTAGGCTACCCAGCGTTGTTTTAGAACTGATTTTCAGATCTGTATACTCACCTGACAAGGCAACCAACCCAAGTTGTGATCTATGGCTTTTTTTGGTGCAAGCTGTTATTCTCGTCACTGCATTTGTACTGTTTTGTATAAGGATTAAACAGTTTAGGAAGAGAGAGCGTGATGACACAGTAAGAGATCACACTTTTGTTGAAAATTTCTATGCAGACTAGTTAGCTACTTGTATTATGTATGTGTGTGATGAAAACATGAATCAACTATGCATCATAGCGGTATGTATCAGTGAATTGAATGTAAATCGGAATGGTTCTTTGGCAAGTTTACATGCAGACCTGCTGCTCGTGCAGTGCACCTTATTGAACGTGATGGTGATGTAAACATGAATCTACTATGCATCAAAGCGGTATGTATGTATGTATCACTGATTGTTAATCGGAATGGTTGATCTTTGGCAAGTTTACGGACCTGCTGTTAGTGCTGTGCACCTTTCACATCATCTGCGATTTCAAACGCGATGGAGATGTAAACATGAATCTACTATGCATCAAAGCGGTATGTATCAACCAATCAGAATGGTTGATCTTTGGCAAGTTTACATGCAGACCTGCTGCTCGTGCTGTGCACCTTATCGAACACGGTGGAGCCAGCAAACCAATAATAGGAACTTACGAAGTAGCTGAAAAGAATGGCGAAAAATAGCTGCCTTGACGTGAATTGATCTCCCAATAAGATTATGCTGCTTGTTTGCATTGAATACAAAGTCTGTAAACTCCTTAGCTAATACGATTGAATCAAGTTTCAATATTTATCGCTGACAGACAGCCAGACAGACAAACACGCAGATGCAATGGTATTCGTTACCCCTGCTGTGCATGCATGTGGAGAGTATCATGCAGGTTCAATTGGAGTGCATTGTTTGTCCGTTGGTCTCTTAGATTTAAAACAGCTGAGGCATCATTCAGTTTATTGTCTGCTTAGATTATGAGGAAAATGTCTACCATACCACGGCAGACAGCAAACATGCACTCCTAGGCTATAAGGCAGTGGGAATGAGGCTAGTGACAAACCATATGGCAGCTGACCTGATGAATGGTTCTGGTTGTGGTGTAACCGTTGTGCACATGGACAAGGAGCTTGTCATATTTAGCCATTGTGGTGACGTATGTGATGTTGCACCAGTTGATGTTCACATCAAAGGTACCACTGATGGCAACAGATCCGTCTGTGGCTAACAGCTCAAAGCTGGCAGAAGTGATTTGGTCAAACACACTCTTTCTGAAAGTGGACATGATAATTATACTCAGATCAATATCTCCCCCCTAAACAATAGACACAATCATGTATACAGATACACACTATATCGCATAGACTCATACAAGGCACACACTAGATCTAGATTTTCATAGTGTTCTCCTAAGGATTTGTACGTAGATTATCTCTCAAAAATTAATTTTGCCCTTCGATATTAATATTTCAATGACAGCAGCAGTATACAACTTTAGAAGATGCATACTAGTAACTGAAGCAAAATGTTCAGTGGTACAGCTGCTGCAAATGCAATCTGTGCTTCACTGCATGGATGTGTCCAATACCTGGTATGGAATGAGACCCACACTGGTTCTCCCTTGGTCAGTTTCGGCGGATACACGTGCATCCAATCCACAAACCAGTGGTCTGGATCCTGCCCAGGAGGAAACATCACTACCTTGCCATTAAGAGTGATCTGGCCTGGAGTTCCATCTGTACATGAGAAGAAAGCTACTAAGAGCCTTGCACTATAGCTGTTTGCACAGCAGTGCAGGGCTACAAACTGTGCAGACCCTATCCTCCAGCTAGTGTGCTCCACTTGTGGGCCAGACTCCCGCATGAGAGTCTGGCCCACAAGACTACCATAAACTTTCATGTGCAATACTCAGCTGCATTATGCAAGGTTCATGCCTTCTTCAGACCCACATTGGCGAGAGCAGAACAACAACTACAGTAACAATATTTCATTAGCATTACCAGAGTTTGAGGTGGTCACCAGGTGAAAACGACCACCATCGCTGGGGTCAGGAAGGTGTGCCTCTGGGTAGCGATCATAGGGGTAGAAGAAATCCTTCCTGTGGGTAAGAGGTATGTCAGACATGATCACTTCCAGAGGGAGGGGAGATGAGCCTGACCTTTGCCAGTTAACTTAAGGCCTCCGGTATTAGCTAATCAGTTTGTTAAGGTAACGGAGGGGATTTCCGGACACAGCCCAGCTTTCGCTCTCCAGGAGCAGTTTTTGCTAACAACTGCGTAGCCAGACCCTCCCTTCCAGGTGGGTCAGTGTAGTGGGTGGGGCTCCATTGGAAACCACCATAATTTTCCAGGCAGCCTGCGTACCTGTAGCTTGCATGAATCTCCTGTGTAGCTACAGGTGAGAGTAGGCCTTGCAGTACATACAGCACCACGGAGAAGACCGCCACAGACATTCTAAACCTCAAACGCAGATCATCATGCGAGTCGTAATAATTACTAGGGGCATACCCCTACTGGACACGTGGCGCGAAAAAAAAAAGACATTGGCGCGCGCGCCATGGCATAAGCTTATACAGTACTACACAACATGCCTAAGAGGAAGAGAAAGGTAGCTAGTGGCCTTAGGCGAACGGTAGCGAAGTCTTCGACCGCCGCAGCTGTAGAGCGTGAACATGATGCGGACAGTGACGGGATCTCTGAGGATGAAGATGTCGAGTTTATCAAACAGGGACTGGAGGACGGACGATTAGCATTTCTGAAGGACTTGGTACCGTACGTTTGAGTAGTTCCCTTATCCTTTGTATAGCCCCTTGAGCTATTGTGGGGTTGGAGATTTCGTAAAGGCACCAATGTCATCCTAGAGTCATTCCCAGTCCGTTTAGAAGATGAGAAACTTTCTCCTACAAGCAGAATGAGGCTGCCATCCTGAGTATAGGGGATTACCAGATGGTACAGGGATACTAGACATTGCTTTGGACAGATATTTGCCCGTGTACGCATACGCTATAGCGAGTAATCAATCTGTCTGCCTCTAGATCAATCAGTGCGTCAGTCATCAACTTTTGGGCAGTGAGTTACAGTGAATCAGGGAGTTGTCTTTCTGCTCAGGGTAATAACAGTGTTTGTACAACCCAAAAGCTAGTAGGCTTGAGGATTTCTTGTAACCAATGAAGTCAGCATGTTTGTTCTAAATAAAGCACAGTCTGCACTGGTACCTGGTACAAAGACAACAATAGCCATGGCACAGGTGGAAGAGAAGTAGGAGAAAGAGAAAGTGAAGCTGTGGACCACACATACATATTTGTGCCAAGACAGCTGGTATACTTTATTACATTGAGTGTAAGGTTCGTCAACTTATTACATCGTTTCTATGAACCACGCACAGAGCATGTTCTCTACTCGGCACCCTTACATGTAGTTGGGTAGCTCAGGCTCGCCCCTTAATGTCATGCTTTCTTCGTGTTGAGGTTTTTGCATCTTACTCTTATCTAGGCATGAATTGACGTCTACAAATCATAAAAGAGCCAGAACACTTGAAGCACTCAACTCATGCCATCATCCTACAAGACAATGGACAAAGCATGATGTTGACCGTGACGAGGCACAGTTTGAGTCCCACCCACGCCGATCTCAGTGGGAGAGGGAAGGAGGGGAGGACGAGGAGGGAGTTCACTACCTGCTCCCTTTGAAGAGCAAGCGAGGATTGATCCAGCAACCTGCTGTGTATAGGCCATTAGGTATGTGCTTATATTCAGTACATAGGTACGTTATGTTAGACAGCTGCTAGCACTCCATATGCTGGAGCGTACCTTATCCTACCAGATCCCATGATGCATTGCTGGAAGAAAGTTGTCAATGATTGTAATGTGATCATACCATATTTATGCAGTTCCGGACCATTCTGAATCCGAACATAGCAATGAAGGTTAGCACACAATTAGTTATTAGCTGTGATGTGTATGGAGGACTATTTCCAGTGCTATATTTTCAGATAGGAACACTGTTATTGCAGGATGCCACGTAAGATGAAAGTGCCGAATTTCCATAATAAGCATAGTGTGCTATGTATTTGATCTATGCTTCATTACCACAGGTGCAGAGGTCAACGAGAGGCAGACAGACTCTGAGCAGGAGGAAGAGCAGGGTAGTGCAGCTGCATCCTGGACCACTGCACAAGGTCCGTTTGCTTTACGTGTGCAGTTTGCGGCCACCCCGTACTCATGCAGTGTACATGTATACTTGACTGAGTAGCAACTGCACTCCTGGTAGAGTAATGCAAGGTTTCTTTTTTTATTGGGGGGGGGGGGGGGGGGGGGGGGATTTGCCCACTGCTTAGAGATTTCATACCTAAATGCCCCCCCCCCCCCCCCCCCCAAACTGTTCTGTTTTGCCCTCCCTAGTATATTGTGTCCCTAATATGGAGAGTCCACTTTACTGTATTGCATCCTTAAGATAATATGGCGTTGTTTGTTCGTCCTTCCCTTCCCACATTCAGTCTCCCCTCCTGTCGTGACGACTGCGTCCCTGTTCTCCAGGCATGAGCAGAAGCTGGCAGACATCAAAGAGGCGATGGCAGAGATAGCCTGCTTGCTGGTGGAAGACCCAGAGGAGAATGTGAGTGTAGTGCAGTAGATATTGAGCATCGCAATATATATACACGTACCTACGTGTGTAGGCTTGTACAAGCAGTATGTGCGCGTGGTGCATGCACGCTCGTGCGCATGAATTGAGCGCAGGTCCTCGAGGCTACATGCGCATTATAGTGAGCGATAAGCAGTCGAAACTTTTGAGATGTACTATAACTCTCACTACCCATGAGCTGGCAATGCAGTGACGAGGTTATTCATCTTGGCAATTGTGATTCTGCAGCCATTATCTCAGGTAGCGCTAACGCTCTAGCAACTGTGTAGTGCATCACGTTCAAAGTTATACCATGAGCCAACTTCTACATCAGAGTCTACTGACTCCATGTTCATAATATATACAGCAGTATTGATAGTTCTTCATCATATGACTTTCCTCCTCCAATCCTTCTGTGATCATATGTTAAACCTGATTTCCATGTATGTTGTCTTCTCCGATAGGTTGACGGGTTGATAAAGCTGCGTTCGTTCTGCAGGGAGCGTGACCCTGATGTGGCCATCACTGTCAGAAAGCTGGCCATGGTCTCTCTGATGTCCGTCTTCAAGGACATCACACCAAGGTAGACTCACCGGCTCAGGTTTGTCATCACTCCTTATCCATGTGAAGAGAAAGGCGTCATTACCATCCACATAATTTATCATGCTCACATGGTGTGAGTGGGTGTGGCTGCTAATTGCTTCCTTGCTCGATGAAGAGATTGGAATGTATGCTTGTTGCATGCATGTTGTTGTTGTTGTTGTTGTTGTTGTTGTTGTTGTTGTATATCTTGGGAGTCCCAGTCATAGCATTTTGCATGAAGGTACATAGTACTACAGGCTGCTGGCATGGTTTCCGTTCGGCCTTATCAGCCACTGATAGTACTAGGGAATCAACTAATTACCAACGGAAGCAAGGTGAATTTTACACCTAGCCTTTCACTCTCAGCATGTCAGTCTTGAATGACTATCAACTGTAATGAAACTTTTGCTCATGAATGCAGGCGTAGAAAGATTGTTGGTGTGGGTTAATTGGAATATGTACTTAAGTAATTGGTAGCATGTCATTGACTTCCTATGATAGATAGTATAGCCGCATGAAATGTACAGTTTGTTGCATTATGCAGTTACCGTATCCGTGAGTTGACTGATGCTGAAAAGGCTGTGAAGGTACGTGTTTGTGAGAAATGTCTTTGTCTCGATCATGTCACGTTTGGTTCTACCGACTCTTCTGTCAGAGTATTGATACTGACGTATGGACCCCAAAGAACAACTCCAAAAAACATGCCCCCCCCCCCCCCCCCCCCCCCGTGTCCATGCCTGTAGTCAAGTTGTTCTTCCAAGCAACAATTGCTGCATAAAGACCTAGCTGAGATCGAGGCTATACCATAGGAACTCTCTTGTGCATGCTTAATTGCTGAAATCCAACTTTGGATATTGAATACGGCTAGTGGAAAGGTGGAGTCCCTGGAGGTTCGCGTTTTACAACTACTTGTGATATGTACATGTCATTACCAGTGGCAAAAGGTTGGATGAGCGAATAGTCTCCTCCAGTCACTGGCAAACCATTGTCTATGTGGCAGTTGACCACTGCCTGTGTTGCAGTTGAGGTTGAACCATTGCCTATGCTTAATATGCTGCAGTTGAGGTTAAGTGCCATTGCCTGTGTTGGGGTTAAACCATTGCTTATGCTGCAGTTGAGGTTAAACCATTGTGTATGTTGTAGTTGAGGTATTTATGTTGTTCGTATAGGTTTCTAAAGATGTGCGCAAGCTGAGGCACTTTGAGCAGACATTGCTTCAGAACTACCAGCAGTTTCTCAGGCTACTGGATGAGACTGTCAAAGGTGAGTCGGAAACATTACTTCCATGTCAGGTGGTGACCCGTTGCTGTGGAGATAAAGTGCATTGTTTACCCCTCCCCCTAAGGTCAAATGCCTGGCAAAGGGCATGCATATTTTGCCTTTAGACCAGACCATAAAGGGCCTACTAGAAATTAGAACCCCAAAGGATATGGTGCCTTCAGTGTAGGCCTAGTGAGGACACATACTGATACAGCGGATTCCAGTTACGTTGGAAATTGCACATCACATAATTAATGCTTTTGCTTTGAGAAACAGCACGACATTGTATATAGTTGTGCTTTGCGAATGTCACAATTCGGATGCCTAGGAGTACGTCATCTGGCACCTCACGGTTTAGAGCCACCCTCACAGACTTCTCCCATCCATCTGTACGTCTCCAATTTTACCTGAGCAGAGGGATGAACAACCTCCTCTCCATGAGCACACCGACTTCTTATCAACTCCCATACAGAAACAACAGTCCTGTGTCAGTCGAGTTACAGACAAAATCTGGTGTCAGTACCTGTTACAGACCTGATCATTTCTTGCTGTCTACCAGTGAGCAGCTCTAGGTTTCTACTTTACTTTTTGCCAGCTTTGCTATTAGCTTACTCAAGCTACAGCTACAGAAACGTTCTGAGGGATATAGCTGTTGCCTGCAGCCAGAGATTTGGTAAGTCCGCAAACTTCAGCTAATGGTTGTATACCCATGTAGGTACATAAGCACTAGGTTATCTGTAGTAATTCTGTGTCTTCATAACCCATAAGCTAGCAAGAGAAAAGAGATGGGCTAGATCAAAATTGTGTGAATCTCCTCTCGATTCCACCTGTCAAGACCAACAAGACTGGTTTTGACAACAGATGTTTCACTCCCCAGCGAAGAGAACTTGCGCTGGCTTCCCTTCCAGATAGCCTGGCCTCCCTCAGACCAATCTTCTGACAACCTGGATTGCTGCAGGCTATCAGTACAGGCTTCCTGTTAGCAGCACTACTGACTATTCTGCACTTGCTGGTGGGGCTGACTGTGAGGGGTGTGTCCGCATGCTGATGGCACAATACTCTGGTGGTGTGAGGGAAGCTATATTTTCAAGGGATTGACTGCAGTGAACCTGTCCTTCCACTGAACACTCAACACTCTGGGTGGCTCATATCTGTAGGCGGGCACATTTGGGGTCATAACTGCAGGCTGTGGGGGACTACACTGAGGCCGACTACTTTGTCCCCCTGCTGAAGCTGTAGCTTCTACTCGTGTATATCTGAGGGGTCCCCTGCCTCCTCCTCTAGAACAGGCTGTGTCCCCCAATGGAATCCTCATTACCAACAAAGCAACAGAATGGTCTCGCCACTCACCTACATGTAGCTCCTCTACCGTGCACCCCTGGTGACCACTACCCTGGGTTGAATCTCTGGTGCTGGAGTCACTCACTCCTGCTGTACCACCAACCATAGCTTGAGATTCATCGTGGTCACTGTATGTCGGCCTCGCCCTTCAGATCACTCAGTTCAAACTCTAGAGAACGAATCTTCTCCTTGAGGAAATGCTGCTCACACTCGTGTCTCCCTTCAAGATTGTGGATCTATACATCTGTGCGCTGTCTCTCTCTCTTGAGCTGTGCACGCTCCTCTGTGAGCTGCTCCTGGTTCTCCTGCCTCTGCAGGTCTAATGCGCAGAGTTTGTCCAATTCCGAGCGCAAATGGAGCTTCTCATACTCCACGGAGAGGTAGCTGCCTCCCGCTTATAAAACTGACTATCCTCAGTACCTCTCCACAGCTGCTCATGCAGTTGCTCCATTTCATGATCCCTCCTTTCCTTTTCAAGATGGAGTTCAGCCGCTTTCTTGTCTGCTTCGCGCATCTTCGCTAAGAATTCGGCCCCACCGTCTGCCACTTCACTCTTGTGCCGGTTGAATCTGTTTGCATCCGCCAATGTCGATCTCGTCAGTCTCCTCAACATGACTCCAGATCACCCTCTTGGGATCCTTTTTTGCTTCTGATCCTTCGTACATGTGCCTCTCGTACAGTACGTGTGACATCATACACTGTACATAGTGAATAAGTGAACAGCACGCAATCCATTAGACCATAAGTCAATTCTACCTGCAGTACTAGTTCAGGGTCTACCTTACAACTAAAGAACTGCCCTGAGGTGGGAAACCAATCCTGGCGGGAAACCAGTCCTGGAGGGAAACCAGTCCTGGCGGGAAACCAGTCCTGGCGGGAAACCAATCCTGCGGTCATCAGGTATCTGCCATTCCCAGAGTAATATGGCCCAGGAGGCGGGCCACATTCAGAATATATTTGTATATCCCTATGGCCCCATCGATATCGAGGGAGGATGTATCTAAGGACCATCTTGGTTTGCCCAGAGGCCTGTTGCGTCTTCACATTGCTGTCTTCTTTCCGCTGTGCCTCTTGTTGACAAATGTTGAGGTCACTCTTGTACTCATTGCATAGACGCTGCAGTTCAGTTGATATGACATCTGGCTGTGTAGCTTCAGGACCACAGGAGGATTGTGCAGCTTAGGTGCTATCTTGTGGATCCCCGTATCTGCAAAGGGCAAACAATACGAAGAAAGTTACAGTCATTTGGTTCTCATGAGTATGTGTGTATCTTAGGTATGCTCTAAATCCTACCTTGCCCTTTTTCGCTGCTTTTTGTATGCAGACATGTCTTTTCTCTTCTGGTGCTGTTGTGCCTGGGTGCTGTTGTGCCTGGGTGTCATAGTAGGTTTTCATCACTTCTCCAGGCTCTTCCCCAGTGACTTGGGGTCACACCTTTGATGCCCAATTTGGACCAAGCTGAAATCGCAATCCAGCTCCATAACAGTGGTGTTGGAAGGAGCCACGCTGAATACGATTGTACACTTTCCCACCGTTAAATTTGCAGCGGATACCCGTGAAGCATTGAGCTAAATTGCTAGTGGCATTCGACATCAGAAGGTTCCAAAACAGCAAGGACGGAACAGCATGCATGGCAGGGGTGATGCTTTGAACACCCCATGCCCCGCTGTACCAGGACTTCAAGATTGCATAATTATATGCGTACGCTAGTCAATCTTCCATTGCAACTGCTGCCTGCTGTATCATACCGTACACCATACCGTACCATACCATACCATACCGTACCATACCATACCATGCCGTACCATACCATACCATACCATACCATACCGTACCATAACATACCGTACCATACTGTACCATACCATACCATACCATACCGTACCATACCATACCATACCGTACCATACCATACCATACTGTACCGCCATTCTGCAATATTTCATGTGGGAGGTGTTGACTTGATGGAGAATGGAGAATGAGGCAGAGAAGGTGTGGGAGACTAAAGCACAGCAGCTCTAGACCAACAAACGAGGCCAGGAAGAAAGCGCTGAAACGTTACACTCACGTGACAATCTAGATTCAGCTATACAAGGCTACTGCTGACAATGCATTACCACCGAAGTGCCGAGACACAGTGCTGGATGCGTAGGTACGTACGTACGTACGTGCGTACGTACGTACGTGGTACGTCGCTTTTCGCAATGCGCCCGCGCAAGTGCTGCATGCATGCCTTAATAGGGTGTCAAACGTATTTATAGCCTGCAAGTAGATCTTCAAAATTGATTATGGGTTTGAATGGCTGCTCATGAATCCTCTTACCAAGACTGCTGCTACGTAGCTCTAATACCAAGGGCGTATCGAGCCGCCGAAGGCGGCGAGAGGGCATGTAACTCCGCAAACGGCATAATCCAAATCGATTCTATTTTTAGAAATCACGTGCTACATTGTTTATTTCATATCCGCGGCGCGCGCAGCTCTGGCACGCTAACCGCGGTAGTCACAGCCACAGTTCCTGAAAATATCCATTCTCTAGTAAGTCAATGAACTTCTATCTAACTCACTGCTGTTACCCTGGACGGCGCTTACCACTGCCTTCTCCTTGCCTCAGTTTCGCCAACGAACCGTGTCATTCAGTGGAGACGGTCCCGAGCGAAGCCTACGGCACCTGCGTGCAATGGCTGCCGCATGTAGGACGGACGGGCACGTTGTTTCCAGTCGTCAAAACGTGGATGGCGTCCATTCATCCACTCTACGCGCTCGATCTAGCTCTCTGGCCTGCTCTGCGATATTCCACTTAATCGGATAATTGCATTCATTCACATATACGGTTACATACCAATGTCTAAAAATAGTATATCCGGTGGCCGCATTTGGATTTTGCCGTTTGAAGAGTCAATACAAGAGTTGCATGCCCTCTTCCCGTTAGGGTCGATGCGCCCTTGCTAATACTTAATTCAGGACAATGAATACTCACCGGCCCATCCAGTGTGCTGCACTCAGCCATCCCAAGTGCATACTAAAGCTCACTCAGCTCTAGCTAGCTAGCTATAGGCCTATAGATAAGTGCTGAAAGAATTGGCCGAGGTGTTGACTAACTTACATCAAGCCCAGACACGACCATACTGCTTTCACCCTTTGGGTGAACATTCCGACCCACCCCTTGCTCACACAGAACCTCCAAGGATATTGACACTCACTTGAGCTGAAAGTCTCGTAGCTAACAGGTTTTGCAGTCATAATAAAGGGTTAAGCAGCTGCCATGTCCTCTGCATGATTCTAGCTGATACCAAGTCGTGCCGAGACACATCAAGTCTTTTAAAGACTCACTTGTTATAAAACTAGTTAGTCATCCTCAGTGACTGAAGTACATATAGTACAGTACATGCAACTTGCTCTCAATCACCCCACCAATACCAGTCACCTTGTACTAATCAAGAGCAAGTTATAAGATGATCAGGATGATGCTCTGTCTGTGGTTGCTCCTGTCCCACACCATTCCAATTACCTTCATCCGTAATACCGTAGGCGCTCTAATTATGCGTCGCTCAAAAAATAATTATTTTTGAAATGCAACGCAACAATAGAAATTCGGTCAGCCAAACTTCGACGCATGATTAGAAAACACCTCGCTAGGTACTGAAGTCAGACGAGTGTAGACAAGGCTATCGCATAGCGGTTGTGT
This sequence comes from Axinella damicornis, assembly GCA_963931865.1. NCBI lineage: Eukaryota > Metazoa > Porifera > Demospongiae > Axinellida > Axinellidae > Axinella > Axinella damicornis. The sequence goes on from OZ007509.1 coordinate 4,431,879, forward strand.
TTGTTCCCGGTTGTCGGACTGTCGCTGCCTTTTCTCTGCATGGGGCGTCCGTATCCTGGGTCACAGAAGACATAAGTGAGTTGCTTTCTCGTACCTTCACTGATGTCCCAGCCATATCGCAACTGTGTCTTTATACATCAACGTTCACAGGTAGTGATGTGATGAGGCCTCTTCGCCGTTCAACTGTACTGTGTGCGCTTCGAGCTAGCTGCCATGCTGCCGTTATAATCGCGTTACGCAAATTAGTCCCCGGAGCTATCCGGAGTGCGACGCATTGGAAATTATCGGTTTGAGATATTGAATTTTGACGCAGAATTAGAAAGGATGCATAATTAGAGCGCCTACGGTAGAATATTCCTACGTATGCCGATAGTGTGTATCAAGTGTAATCTCTCCTGTGTACAGCTGGTCTTGGTGAGGGTACAGGAGGAGGACCTGGGGGTGGAGCAGAGAGGAAAGGAAGAAAGCAGCGGAAGAAACCACTTGGCTCACTGGAAGACGGGCAGATGCTCTCACAGAGCAGCATGGAGGTACACAAACCAAAGTTGTGAATGTTACCTCGGGCGCAACCTCATGGAAGTGTGGTGGTGTTTGTTATACCTGCAGGGTCTGGCAGAGGTGGCACTGCAGTGTTTCTGTGAGCTGGCAGTTGCTCTCTCTCACTTCAACTTCCGAAGCAACATCTTTGCTGTGATCGTACCAAGAATGAACTCCAAAGCCTTGCAAGGAAAGGTGTGTTGTTACTGTCTGGCCCTGAATGCTGGCGATTAGGGTATAATTACCAGGGTTTCATACGGGTTGGGGACTCTAGGTCCCCTTCCCCAGCTAGAGTACTTTGCCTTGAGAGTCCCATAGGAGAAGGTGCTTCACGTCATGATAGTGATTTACTGTGACTGTTATTTGCTTGGATATCTACTGTAGGTTTCCCGGATGTGCTGTCAGGCTGTTCAGAAGCTGTTTCGTGGTGATGTGGTGGGGGAGGTATCCCTAGAGGTGTGTGTGCAACGGTAGTGGAAGGGAAATTTTGAGTGGTCCCTTGTAAAAGTACACAAAATTCTCATCCATAGCTATGGAGAGGGCTATTGAGAGGAAGATTTAAATCAAGTTCACAGTTTGTGATGTTGGCATACACAGTTCTTGCCACCAAAAATACTCTCTTAACTCTTTGGGTGCGGTCATTAATATTCATAACTTCCGCATCACGCAACCGTGCATGTGTGATATAAGTGTCATCAGTAACAGCTGCGAAGAATGACTATTTTGCCACCCTATAGCGACGTTCCCGTCGAGTCTACCACCTGACTAACACGGAAATGAATGAAATACCTTAGTTGTGCCCTCTTTTCCCCAGAACAGGAGGAATCGCAGCTGTCACAAGCGAGAAGCACGAAGACCACGCCTATTTACAGTGCTGTCGGCTTTATCTTGTCACTGTCACTCTTCTGCAGCTCCCCACAACCCCATCAAGTGTTCATACTTGTCTTCTTGCCACTCGCCACCATCGTCGCAGTCATCCGTGCTAAATAAATAGAGCTAACTGTGATCACAGTTGTGATGGCAACCACGTTTGAACAAGTGTACATGTGATCGTAACTTGGACACTATCAAGAAACAACTAGTAGCCCTAGCCTTGTTCCCAGTCCCACGCCCAGCTTTTCGTCGCTTGCAGTACGGTAAAGCGGGGAGGGCCTGGTACATCTTCTCACGTGAGCATGACGTAATCGAAAAATGGCAAAATTTTCAGAACGAAGACGCTACATTTTGCGTGTTATTCAGCCATCTGCACGTTCAACGCTCAGTGAGTATGACAGTCGCCCCCCGCTAGCTAGATACGTGTGGTGTGTTACCTGGTACCTTCGCTCTTCTTGCTGTTCTGAGACCCACGTACACCCACGCTTCCTTCCGGTCTTTCTACCCCTTTCTACCCTTGACGTCACTCACGTGAGAAGATGTACCAGGCCCTCCCCGCTTTACCATACTGCAAGCAACGAAAAGCTGGGCGTGGGACTGGGAACGAGGCTATATAGTAGCCCTATTTGGACCATTCTTGGCACTACCCTATCTTGCCCCTTTCATCTGGTGTGTAGTCACTGTACTGGCCTCGCAGACCTCCATTTGGCTCATACTCTGGTCTGGAACCGTCAGCATTGAACGAAGAATCTTCACATATGAAAGCTGCAGTGTTTGCAGCACAGCTGTCCCCAAGAGCATACTTCTCGCACTCATTTGCTCTGTCAGCATCCCTTCTTGAGAGAGAGGACTAATCCCTGCACGGGTGTCTAGTGGGGGGAGTACAGGCCAGCATTAGGTGTGCTGCTAGTTCAGTTTGCCGACACTCTGCTTGTCATAGAATAGCCTAGCTGCTTTGCATTGATATCCACAGCTGCTTGCTTCTATAGAGGGGTGTTGTAGAAGTGCTTGCCGGTCATTGTGTGTGATGACGCCAAATTCAATCCGAATACCCAAAGTACATAGCTCTCTGAATGCTAGGATGTGAGGGTCAGCACCAGCCTGTTGGAGCAGGATGACAACGTACTGTTGAGAACTTACTTTTGATAAGCGCTGTAGCCATGAAAGGTGACTCCACCGATGGATGATTATCAAACCGTGGTCTATCTGCAACAGGTGGCAACCGAGCATAGTCTCCAAACAATAAGAATGGATGGACCACCCAGTGGTGCAGGGCACCTGTAACTTGACATAGTCACTTTCACTCACCCACGCAAAGTTATTCTGGCCCAACATTGAAACTCCATCAATGAGGATAATAGGTCTTCTGTTGAGATCTCTTTTGCAAGGATGACCCCTGCAAATTGGTTTCATCGTTAGTATCTGGAGGCATCTAGCTGCGTAGTGGAGTCCAAAGTTTTTGCCACATAGTTATACCATAACCGACAGTAGTGTCAGTGAGGGCCTAAACACTGGCAGGATGCTAGTCGGTTGGAACGTTCCAGAGCAATTCTGTATGCAACGGTTTGCTTATAAAAGAATAGTGGAGATTTTGTTTGCTGATTGCTTGATTGAAGTCGTGTTGATTTGATTTTTGAATTCAACACCTCCGATGTTATGCTCTGAAAGGTCAAAAAATTGATCTTGATCCTACAATATATCGGCCAACTGCATTAGTTAGAGGATGAATCATGCTGTGGCAATATGTGTGATCTCGTCTTGTGTCTTATTTAGTGTTGATAGACACGTTCCAGGCAGCTGTAAACTCAGGGTGGTGAACTTCCTTTTAAGGCTGGTCTTGTATGCAGCTGCTGCTATCATGTGCACGTGTATGACACACCTGTAGATAATTTTGGATGTGACTTCTCAAAGCACGCTCTTCTGTCTTCCCAGAGAGCAGTAGCAAGCTTTGGATGTCGTACCTCCAAATGAGCAGCAACGTCACAAGCCATGTCAACAGCAAGCACAACAGGCCAGTGTTTCGATGACAGGAGCAGGTCCACGTGGTCTCTAGTGCTTTCCTTCTTCATTACGTATTTGGGATGTGTCTTTCCAAGTGGATGTGATTCATGAGGGTGCTACTCTTTCGTTGCTATATTAATGTAGATCATTATGTAATTACACAAATTATTTTTGTGATGCATCGTAATTATACACGTTATAGCGATTGTGTGCATATTCACTCCAGTCAGTGGGAGGTGCGTCTGAGGATGCGTGCATGTCATACTGGCTGTATAGTGCACGCAGCTGCATCCAGTCATTCACTCCAGTCAGTTGGAGGTGCATCTGAGGATGTGTGCATATCATACACTGGCCATTCAGTGCACATAGTCATCCTCGGTTCTGTTTCTTCAAAACCCTCGTCCTCTTCCTGCTGGATGTACAGTGGAAGGCGTCCTTCAATGCAAAAGTACCTCCAAATGGAAAGATATACTGAGGGGAAAAATAGTGTCCCCCCACACTAAATTCTCCCTTTATACTAAGGGGAAAAATAGTGTCCCCCCACACTAAATTCTCCCTATGTACTAAGTATAGTACTTGTTCTATACTTAGTACCTGAGCAAAAATTTAACACCTGACAAAAATTTAACACCTTTAGCACTTCCTTAGTTACATGTAGTTGTTGGAAAACCAGTTATTATAATGTCAAGAAGATAATGTCAAGAAGAAAGTTTGAAGATGGATGAGTCAGATCAGTATTTGGAAAGCTCAGAAGACAGTTTGAAGATGGATGAGTCAGATCAGTACTTGGATAGCTCAGAAGACAGTTTGAAGATGGATGAGTCAGAACGGTATTTGGATAGCTCCTCTCAGTCTCAGTGCAGCTTCACAGGCAAAGGTAAGATTGGTGTCATGATTTATCATAACTATGTCAGACATTAACCTGTGTATATGCACTTTGTTAACAGCTTGTGAACAGTGTATGAGACCAGCAGATGTGTACTGTATGGAGTGTAGCAACAACTACTGTAATGGCTGTTCAAGCATCCGCCATGCACACAAGACCAGAGGGCGGGGTGGGGCCACAATTCGGTGTGCTTGCGCTTGTATGACCAGCACACATGGTAGTAATAATAATGATAGTTTATAATGATACATAAAATTAACAAGGAAGCAACTAGTCCAGATACAATGAAAAGCAAGACGAACCTCCGAGATAGGGCCGACCTCTGTACAAGGGACAAAGGCCATTTTCCCAAAGTGGTCCTTACTCGGAGATACTGTGGTGAAGTTTGATGATCATCTTTTTGTTCACTCACATCATATAGTAATATGTTTTCCTGCTCTGCACTGTCTGCAGCTGCTTTGGGCTCATCCTGCATGGGGCTCATGGACAGCCTGACCAGAGGTAGTCACATTTGTAAAACGGTATTAGTAGCAGTGTTAATACAATGGCAGTTACGTGACCTGCTAGAGGAGCAGAACCGTTTTGCCCGCGGGGGGCCAGACATCAGCCAGTGTCTTGATGCAGTGCAGTGTTTGTATAACCACATGCAAGTCAGAAATCAAATGCTTTGTCATTTGGAAGTGACCACAATTCTTCTTTTGTGTTCGCCTCCACTACTTGCAAATGTGGTTAAGAATAGTGATGGAGGTGCTGAGAGAAAGTTGAGTTGAGGATAGTAATATTACGCAGTGTTTTGTTATTCCATTACCCACACACCATTATCACCACCGCTAGCCTTGCTCTGAATCATTGCCACCTGTCATGTTTCTGTCAACCGGCAAGTGTATTGTAGTACAACGGTCTAACTAACTTCCGTTTTCCTTCTTGTCGACGTTCTCTTCTGTTCTGAGAACTCTTGCTTCTCTAAATGTAATCAAATGGCTTCTTACATTGCTGATCAAAGTTGGTGAGTGTCTGATAGCAGATAGCTGTTGCGAACGTCAGTGTAAAACACATTGCCCCACAGGGAGGGCTGCAATTTGGGAAGTTTCGTCTTCCGCAGGTCAGGTTTGGCTCTGAAACCAGCCTCAATCATTACATCTTGGATAAAATCATGAGCGTTTTCGTTTCCACTAGCATGCTTGCTAGCTGATTCGTATTTGGCACATCCTGTATGGTTAGCAGGTGTGGACATAAACCGTGGACAATGTAGTTGTAAGTTAAAATTGTGTGATTCAAGACAAGATTCAAGAACCCTTGGCTTTGATGCTGCAGACTTGTCAAGTTCTATAATTGTTCTATTTGTCTTTAACTCTTTCACCAGCATGTCCATAGTATCATGGTCCCCCGTGTTATATAAGAACCTTCCACACAATCCCTGCTTACTAAACATCCTGCTGCTCTATCCTACATGGTCAAAGGGATAGAATCTGTGGTAATGCTTGGAAGGCAAGGGGGCGTGATGATTCTGGTGCAAAGCCCGGGCTTGCCCTCCATCCCTCCATCATGCTGGTGATGTGAGCAATGACTACGTACTACTTGTGCTCTACTCTGAAGAGATGATTATGGGCAATCAACTCCGAAATGAGAGAAAATTTGCACACTTTCAGCTCATATTTCATCTTTGCTAATCTCCACTTTATGCAATATGGATAAGGGTTTCCAGCAGCAGTATATCCTCCCTGTAGGCTTATCCTAGTATCCACTCATAAACCTTGTGCATGTACCAAACAGGAATGCACACTCACCAGCTGCCACTTGCTCCCAGATCCCTCCCATTTCAAGCACCCGCTCCTTCTCATCGAGCTTTCCCGCACGGACCTCCACCTCCCGCTCCCTCATCCGCACCTCCTCCTCCCTTCTGTGAACGCTTTGCTCCCTACGCTGCAGAGCACCTTCTCTACAATCGCTCTGCGCCTCATGGAGGCTCACCGCTCGTTCCCGGTCGCAAACGATCACTTCATTTTTCCACACCCGAACGCTCCTTCGCCTCAACTCTTCTCACAGAGACGCAATCTCCATTTCTCTTTCTCTCTATACTAGCTACTGCACAGTGACACTATAATATTATATACTGCATGCACACCGAGCCCCGCCTACCCATGATCCCCACCAAAATTCCTAGCACACGTCGCAATCATCCACCTACTCACGAGCTCCACCTGCTGCACATAAAAAGTCGCAGCGTAACAAACAGGAATAGGATGACTTTTGATGTTGCCGGTGCGAGTGGTGCTGCTCCTTGTTGTCAGAGCTGTGAGCTTCCTTCGACAATGAATCATCTTGCCCTCCATCGTTGCTGCTTACGTACTGAGCCGCTACTGTCCTCTTGGCTCTCAGGTCCTGTCAGGGTGTGATCGGGTGCGGGGTCTGAGTCGGGGCTGCTTGCATGTGAATCAGTTTCAGAACCACTCGGGTCCTGGTTAGGGGTAGCATGCCACCGTAGGAGCTGTTTCACCAGCTCCTGGTGTCCACCAGTGGTAATGAGGTTGTGGCGGTCGAGATGAAGCTGCACAGCCTCAGTGGTTAACATGCGGATCGACTCGGGAGACTGAGACATGGCTGAAGCTTTGCACTTTCAAATCGCAGGATGTAGAGCCATGCTAGCTACAGGCTGTAGGGCTCAGGTGGAAACTTCGTCACTGATTGTTGTGGGTGAGCAGGTGCTTCGAGCATTGCCGGTGAACTGCGTTTAGCGTTGTTAGCAAACTGGAACGTTGCTGGCGAACTGGAGCATTGTTGGCGAGCTGCTTTTAGCATAGCTGGCGAACTGGAACGTTGCTGGCGAACTGGAGCATTGTTGGCGAACTGCTTTTAGCATAGCTGGTGAACTGCTTGCTCGTTTTCCCAAGCCATGTGCTGCAAACTAGTATGCTGTTGCGCATGCGCTAAGTACCATTTTGCCCAGGGTTGGTTGGATTTGAACCCAGCCCAGATGCTGTTTACAATTTTTATTTCATGTCTGTCTGGAATTTGCTCTTAAAAGCAACTTTTCATGGGTGCACTCTAGTTAGAAGTATGTGTTTGCTATGTTCACCCCACGATGCCCTGCATTCACCTGTTTATTAATTTACCAGTTTTCTGTTTCCTTCTGTTTGCTGTTAGGCCGTGCAGCTGATTTCTAAGATTGTGAAGGCAAAGAGCTACAAAACAAAACCTGCTGTGAGTGTAGTAGTGTTGTTGATACTTGAGTGGGATCGGGATATTATGATGATGTTATTCAAGTTGCCGATTTGCACAATAGCACGAATTGCTACTCCTGGTAGGGGACCTGTTCAGCATGTGTCCATATACAGTGACATCATGTACTGCTACGGTAGACAGAAATGCTCATAATTCAACAACTAAAGTGACTGAGTCTCTGCAGAACTGTGCTATGAAACTGGCAGTGGACTGTGGTGGTCATGATGATGTATCAGAATCTCTGTGCTCCAACTCTGATCTGAGTACCCAAATGGATTATTATTTTGCCCCCTACAAGGACTCAGGAGTATAATAGTGTCGTTTGGACATGTGATTTAGTGCCTCATGGAGCTGCTGATCAGTGCTAGTTACATGTACACCCCAGATCAAGATCATTCTACGTACATGGTTGCACCTCTCTCTCTGTCTTCCTCGTACAAGGTGCTGCGGACGTTTCTCCACCTTCAGCTGCACCATGTTGATGAGCCAGTGGGGGCCGTGGGGAGCAACACTCGGGGCAGAAGCAGAGGTAGAGGGAAGGAGGACGGGAGGAAGGAAGGGAGGTTGAGCGTAGCTAAGCTGAACAAGAAACAGAGAAAGGTACGGCAATGCATTGGATTATGCCTGCATGCCCTTCCAAGTATTACTGCATACATGTTGCAGCACACATGATCAGGGTTTCGTAAGCAACATTAGAGGACCTAGATTTGATCCCCAACCCTCACCCCCAAATGAACATTTGCTCACAGATCTAATTCTCAAATACCAAAGCCTTGTACGATGGTCTCTGTATCTGCAATGCAGCACATGATGGCTGAGGCTAAGCTGGATCGAGAGCTGAGGGAAGCAGAGGCCGTGGAGAGCAAGCAGAAGAAGAGCAAGTTTGTACGTCACCACCGGGTGGTCGACAGTCTGTCCTCTTTGTGAGACGAGTGACTACTAAAGTGCATATACTAGTGTATAGGGTTTAGCCTCGTTCCCAGTCCCACGCCCAGCTTTTTGTCGCTTGCAGTACGGAAAAGCGGGGAGGGCCTGGTACATTTCCTCACATGAGTGACGTCAAGGCGGTAGAAAGACCTAAATGAACGTGGGCGTACTGGGTCTCAGAACAGCAAGAAGAGTGAAGGTACCAGGTAACATACCACATGACTCTAGCTAGCAGGGGGTGACAGTCATACTCACCGAGCGTTGAATATGTAGATTGAATAACTTGCAAAACGTAGCATCCTCGTCCTGAAAATTTTGACATTTGCCGATTACATCATGCTCACGTGAGGAAATGTACCAGGCCCTCCCCGCTTTACCGTACTGCAAGCGACAAAAAGCTGGGCGTGGGACTGGGAATGGGCTATGTAGGGTTGGTATGTTTCAGAAACTGCTATAGAATTTTCAAGAACAGATTTTCTGTGTTTCATACCACCTACATACAGTAGCGGTCAGAAAAAAGTTCCCGTTCCGTTCCGGTATTAAGCGTACTACGCTAATAAACGTTCGCGTTTTGTAATCGTTCCGTTTTTACGTTCAATTTTTACGTTCCGTAATTGCGCTATTCGGTATGAAGCACATGCACGTGCATATTTAATGAGCTCCAGCAAAATGCGCTTCAGTCAGTCGTGGATGATAGAGAAATATTATTTTCTGTTTCTATGCTTCAGCGAAAGGCTGGAGTTCGATGTCTGCTGTAAAATAAATGCTCTTCTAATCTTTTCATTGAAGCTCATTAAATATGCACGTGACCTTTGACCTCTACCGACTCGAGGGAAGACACTAAAGCAGGCTATGCAAGCAACTTTAGTGAATAAATAAGTATGCTTAGCTTCTGTCCTACACTGAAAAAGGCATCTTACAGATTTTTGGGTGAGTCCAGTCCAGTCCACCAGTCCAGTGAATAAAGACGCCCTGCGCGTATGGTGATGATATATAGCGTGCGGCCCGCATTTTACTTCCGTTCCGCGTTCCGGCTTTCACTTCAGATGGGGAGGTCCGTTGTCTTCCTCGAAGCCATGGTAGATCCTTGTTATGACTGCTCTCGAGTGTCAAAGGACTAATTAGTAGTGCACGCAAAGTCAGCTGTCAAAACACACCCTGGCAAGCTGTCAAAACACACGTACAGTAATTACGGAAGTGCTCGAATGCAATTACGTAGTGTTTCCGTAATTACGCTTGACTTCTGTTCCGTTGCCGTATCTTTATTACTGTCTAGCGTATTACACTCGTAATTCTGGAACGGAACGGGAACTTTTTTCTGACCGCTACTGTATTATGTGCTCTTCTGTGACTATTGTGATCGGACCATAGGGATATCCAAGTAGGAAGACAACTCTATAATACTGATATGTTCCTTTCCCATGTATAGCAAGTGGAGATATTGAAGGTGGTCTTCCTGACCTATTTCCGGATTTTGAAGCGCTCCAGACACTCCCCCCTCCTGCAGCCGGTACTGGAGGGACTCGCCAAGTGGGTTATCGGTTCACTGGTCAGATTAGAGACACCATGAGTATAGAGGACGATCTTTTGGTACACAGATATTCTCCAATGATCACACTGTGTGAGCTCACTCAGGCTCAGCCCATTTATGTACATTGTATGCCGGTTGTGCACGAAGTTGGTTTGATGTCATGACAGTGTCATCATCCACGCAGGTTTGCTCACCTGATCAATATTGACTTCTTCTCGGACCTGATGAGTGTGTTGCACTCCCTTGCTGAGACAGGGGTACGTGTGTTACCATGGTAACAATAGTGGCAGTAGTGGCCAGTGTATGTAACAATAATTGGATACACAACACACCAACTAATTACACTCCTGGTATAGAGAAAATTGTGCCGCGTAAATAATATAATTAATTAATATAATATAATGTTTGAGTACTTAGGCTTGGCCTACAGAAATTGTGACTACACCGCCGTGATCGCTATCATGCCCTGACCTGAATGTAAAAAGTTGGTGTTGAAACTCACCTTGGTGGTGGAGATATAAGCGCTTTTGTCTCGCCGTGGCTGCCATTGCTCGAGCGCTCTCTTCGACTTCCGGTGGCAGTACCGTTCTTAGGAAAGGCACACGAAGATTCTGACCTCACGGCCGTGATCGCTGTCGTTCACTGACGCTTGCATGCCAAAACTCACCGTGCTGGCTAAGTTGTGAGTGCTGTAATAATGTCCTGTCTTCCTTTTGGTCGCCATTGCTCGCGATCGACTGAGCGTGGTTGCCACGTGGCATGTGCGTTAATTGGAACGAATTGTGATACTTAGCTTGCGCTACGGCGAGTCGTAACCGGGGCGCTTGAGAGCACTATAAATAATTTCTGATCTTCCCTAATATAGCTATCATGGTACTCACGTCATGTATGATAATTAGAACGAACTGTCACACTTAGCTTGTGCTACCGTTTAACCGCGGCTACCAGGAGTGCGGTTGCCCCTCGTTACTATACAGTATTTTAGTGCCTAGTTACAAGTGCCTAGTTACAAGTGCCAGCTATTCGCACTCCTGGTTATAGGGCAAGCTTACCTTTTAAAAACCACCTTCATCTCACCTCGTGACCACTCGTGGATACTTCAGCGAGCTTGGATTGTGTCCGCAGCTTGTATGTTACATGTATGCCTCACTCCAATTAATGCACATGTACGTAACATCATACTGCCAAGGTTAGTTTCAGTACAAAAGCTGCAGTGCACAATGCCGATCACAATGGTGTAGTCAGAATCTCTGTGCACCTTTCTGAGTGCATAGGTTTTGTATTGTGCAGAGCAATTCTTGATCCCTTTTACCAAGAATGTATAATAACTGACCACACCCTCTTCCTCTGCAGGGGCTATCCAATAGAGAATGCATTCAGTGTGTACTAACAGCATTTGAAATCTTGTCAGGACAAGGTACATACCATGTGTGTGTGTTGGTGTGTGTGTTGGTGTGTGTGTGTGTGTTATAGGAGCACCAAAGAAACAATAAAAAAACTCTGTGGATTCTTATGAACTTGTGAGGATCTCCCTTTGCCCAGGGTGGGAGGATAATGTCCTGCAGTTCTTCACCACTCTGCTTGGTGCCTGAGGGAGGGAGGGGGGAAGGAGGGAGGGGAAGGGGAAGGAGGGGGGAAGGAGGGGGGAAGGAGGGAGGGGGAAGGGGGAAGGAGGGAAGGAGGGAGGGGGAAGGAGGGAGGGAGGGTGTGTTTGTCGGTTGCTTGCTTGAATGAAAATTACGATGTGAAGCATAACTGTCACTCACTTTCTTGGTGGCCTACCGTGGACATGGTTTTCATTGGTGGATTGGAGTGCATGTGACTATTCACATTTTGCATTTTGATTTCAAATCTAGCAAGCAACCTGATGTACACTGCAGTCTGATGTCCACAGTGTGGATGCTATGGAAGCAGTTTTACTCAAGTAGTTTTGCTACTTTTGTTTTGCAGGAGCAGCACTCAACATTGACCCAAGGCAGTTCTATACGCAGCTGTACGGAGCTATCTTGCAGTTGGACACGTGTGAGTATGTACTTTCAAGTATGAAATTTGGTAGTTGATGTTTGGTTTGTATGTACGTAGGCTCTACTGATGAGGATGTCCTTCTTGCTGTTGAGTGCCTGGACAGGATGATGAGGAAGCGTCGACAGGTTGGATGAATTACATTATCCACATAATATAATTATGTATTTTGCATGTGTGCGTCCGTCCGTCTGTGAGTGATGGAAGCGAGTGAAGCTGTGTATACCAATAACGCTTTCAGCTCGCCAGAAAATTGCACGCATAGTCAATACAATAAGAGTGTGCAACTCCCATATGAATTCTATTACCACCATCTTGGCAGAGATAGCTGAGATGGTCCCTACGGGAGTTACTAGACTAGTATCTATTCCCAAGCATAACAATTGAAGATCCCAACTGACTTAACTGTTGATTACAGGGACTTACTCTGTTATTATTGTTATATAGATTTCTATGCAGCGTGTGCTGGGATTTGTGAAGCGGCTGTCCACAATCACTCTGCAGCTGTTGCCAGGAGCCTGCCTAGCCGTGATGGCCACTGTCAAGCAGTTCATGCATGTGGGTTACAGTGTGCTGATTGGGTTGGGCATTTTCGTCAATGTAAACGTTTGTAATGGTTGTCCAATATACATCCTCTCCTCACTGATCAGTCCTACTCCCAGTGCGAGCAGCTGCTTGATGTGGAGACGGTGGGAGGGGGTGTCTTCAGACCTGATGTGACGGACCCGGAGATGAGCCAGGCCTGTACCACGTCTCTGTGGGAACTAGCTCTCTTCAGGGTACGTATTAGTGCCGTAGATGTTATGGAAGAATCAGAATCTCCCTGTATTTGGACTGAGAAATAGTAGCTTGATTGACTGTTCCTCCCCAGTGAATGTGCAGTTTGTAGCTAGTTTGTATGTATTGCAGTGTACAACAACTGAGGGCCACACCCACCTTGATTGACTCAGATATGAGGTTTCAGAAACAGTGAGGTGCACAAGACAAATCAGTGGAGGAAGATAATGGACTCTCTAGCCAGGAATTCTAGTTGCTGTGAACTGTCTGAAGTTGCAGCTGGTAACATCTATATAACTTAGAACTTGTATTGTTCTCCCTCCCTGCCCTCTATGAAACCTTGAGTGGTTTTTTTTTGGTGGCAGTTTATTGCCATTGTCCTCTTTCCCATCCAATTAGAAACACTACAACCCCACTGTGCAGACATACGCTACCCACTTACTTTCTGGGGCTCCCTCTCAGGGCAAAGGATCCCTACCTCCTGGACTCGCGAGAAAGTATGTGTTCAATTCAGTTTCACTATGTCACAGTGTATCTTGTTGGGAGATTCAGGGTTCTATCTAATTGACTTGTTGGGAGATATTCTACATTGTCTGCTTTATATGACAAGCAGCGGGTAGAGTTGCACTTCAAATCAATTGTCTATATTAGTACAGTTGGCAATTGATTAGTTTGCATGCACAATATTGACTTCAAATCGAAGTTTATATTCTATGTCTTCTTTGGAGATAGGTTGTGCATGAGCAGAAAGGGTGGGACATGGGGAGGTGGTGGTGGGTCACCTGAGGGTGCAAACGACATGTCCATGTCTCCCTGAAAGGCCTCGATTGGCATCGGAAGGCCGATTTCTGTCGTGTTTGCCTTAAATGGACTTAGGGGCATGCCGTTCTCAGTTTTGATAATATCACCATTTCAAATGTTAGTAACTATTGACTGGCCTGCGCATGTTGTGTACTATGGTCTGAGAAGTGATCAAATGACCGACCAATGAGACAATAACACAGACAAAAGAAGCCGAATTCCAAAGATGGCTCAATAGCTGAACAACTGGAAAAGCACATCACTACAGGGTAGACACAACAGTGTCCTATAGAGTGGAATTGTGCTTAGTACTCTGTGTCCACACATTGTCTAAACGTGTTCCAGTCAGACTTTCAAGATTGCGAGTTTCTTGTGGAAACACATAGCAACAAGAGAACGCCTAGTCAAAGGTCTGGTAGAGCAGCACCTGAACATTATAGTTTGAGCAAAACAGTAGTACACCATCTGAACATACGTACTGTCAAGATACTTGGTCATAGTTCAGATAAGATACTTGGTCATATTTGACCTGCTGAGCGAAAACCTGGCACATCCCATTTTGAAAGGAAGTAAAAATGAATTAACACCAAAAATCATAACAGCTTCCTTTGACCTAAAAGGGTATCACCTCTAACAGAAATGGGTCCCACTGTGCTGGTATTACAAACTGCTGGAATGTGATGTCTTGAATCATGATATTTTCCATGCAGGGAACCTCGGCATCTACTCACTGCCTTCAGTGTAGCTGAGAATAAGACCAGCCCCATGCTTGGCATCCCTGCACGTCCATCATCAATCAAGAGAGCCCAGAAGAAGGTTCGGGGGCTGCATGATCGTTACTGAACGGATGCATGCCATCTGGTGACCATATTCGTACTTGTAATGCTGGCTGATCATGACTGGAAGAGTCAGTACTGTTGCTCGATGCAATCTCTCTCTCTCTCTCTCTCTCTCTGTCTCTCTGCATCACTAACATCATTGTATTCTTCTTTTTCCTTCATGTAGAAGATGCGCTCTTCTGAAGTTTACTACACTGATCAAGGAATTATCTCAAATGATATCAGACATTGTGAACTGCTTGCCTACGGTCAAGCAGACATTGCTCTGCAGCAATTATTACTGTGAATGACATTGAGGAATGTGCTGGAGGAATGTGCAGTTGTGTTTCTCTTTCTGTGTATCATCCACAACCTAACAATCTCATCTGCTATGAAGGTAACAAATGAAAGTTCAGTAGACACGCACACAATGGGACCATGCAGCTCCTGTTGGGGGGGGGGGGGGGGGGGGGGGGGGGCATATCGTTGCAAACAAGGTTACTGTGCACACGTTTTAGTGGCACCAAACCCAGAAAAAAATTTTTTAAGAAAGCACAAAATTAATGTACTACACTAGGGTACGTAGACCCTATGCGGTAGAACTGGTTGACATGACACGCATGTACCTTATTATCAATGAACTGCAGGCCGGTCCTGTACATGCTACTGTGTCGATCAAGCATAATTATGCATGTCAGTGCTGTACATATGACTTGCCAGCTAGCTACATGGAGCAGAAATGAACATCATGCCCTGGGACCAGACCTGGCCCGGGAACAAGACTAAAACATCAACTACAATATCAATACGAAATTCCTTGTAAAATTGAACACCCTTTCTCTCTTTCTACAATGATGTACATGAGCACACGTACACGAGGCTAGCTCCTAGCTGGACAGATAATCTCTGCTTATACTTCACTCTGAAATGTTAGATTGAGCATGCACTAGTGTGCAAAGAAAAGTAAGATCTAGTTTTGAAAACGTACTAGAGTACATGTAAGTTAGTGGGCATCCCTCCCATGGCCCGGCCATTCAGTAAAATCACTCTCGTCCGAGTGTTCGTGGGACAGCATGTGCACCCCGTCCTTCAGCATAGGGTTCCCTTGATTCGTCAGCAGCACCTTTGCTGTCACCATCACTTCTTTGGTCTTGCTCGGGTCTTCCTCGCTAACTAGTTCAATGTTCTCCCGGATTGAGCCCTCCTTGATTGTTTTCACACTCACTGTGACTGTGTTGGAGTATTGATTACCACCGTCTTCTGTCAGTTCTAGCTCCTCTGTTGCTGATACGTCTATAACTCTGACGTAAATGTTGAACTGTGGGTGTTGGGCGATTATCCTCGTGCCGAGGGAGTGTGTGATAGGGATCTCAGCACGGTAGGTGTGGTGGTTGCGTAATAGTCCGATGTGGGCCTCGGGAAGTTGATCATCACTGGTTTCTTCCACGTGCACATGCTCTGGGTCCAGGACTGTACCAGTAGCAAACTTCACACGGTGTTCACCTGGGATGAGGATGGAAGCAGCATATATGTATGAGTTACCATGCAGTATATACCAGCCTTGCAAGTAACCAACCAACTGCTGAGCGATAATAAGCATAATCGCGCTAAAATTCCGATATGTGAATCACGATATCAGAATCTGTGCATCTGCAAATAGTAGCCATGTGTTTCTTTTCTTTTTATTCAAGATGGCAGAAAGCGATATATAGTGCTAGTGCTGTATGGCACGCACTGGGAAGTTCTGGAGTCAGACCGAAACGAACTGCTCAAAGCAGATAAAATACTGGGAACACAACGAACATTTGTTCGCATCTCCAGGGTACACATCACCCCGAGAGCACAGCACACTCCTTCAGGAGGAGGAGAGTAAGCGAAAGCTGATGCCACAGTGTGGAAGTAAGGAAGTACTGGTCCAGGAGCACACAATCATCGTATCGATCACGATATGATATACTTAGTATCGCTCAGCCCCCCGGCTAAGTCATATAATTATAGACAATTATTGATTTTGTTAATGGTTGTTACTTATGGCATTCAAAGTTAAGTGTAGCTTCAAATTTCCACTAATGTAAACACTCATTTGTCAGTTGCCAAGTTTATGCACTTAAACATAAAATTATAGCACTTACAATCCAGCAGCAGCTGCTCTGTTACGTAATGCAATTCTGATACTACATACTGTGTTAGTTTTGTGGTTAGTAACTGATTGTAACTTACACCAATAGCAATTTTGATACATACTACATAGTTTTGTGGTTAGTAACTGCAATTGTAACTTACACCAATAGTAAAAGCTTAATCATGTATCGAATTCTGTCCAGGAATTGCCTCCGTATTACTGACACCCATTAGGCTGTCTACGCATGCTGCTGTATACACGTAACATATGGTGTTAACATACTCCCTATAATTTATACCGTCTGTGCGAGGTATGCGAGCATGTTGCGGACAGCTCCATGACAGTGAGCTCTGGCCTACTTGTATTGCAGTGTTCTTGCTGCAGGTGCGTACCGTGTGACACGTGCAGTTGCTCTGCTTCTCTTCCTCGCATGCTCTCTCGAGTGATAGAACTCAACACGGCCCACAAAGCTTGGCTCATGGCACATTTACTGAGGTACAGGTTTCATTATAATTTTCCATTCATCGTCCATATTCTGAGTCTCTGCACATACGCATGCTTGGTGGTTTCAAGGGTGATTAAATTGTGTAATGAAGCGCTCACCCATTAGGCAAACTAGAGGTGTTCAATTGAGCACTTATCCCATTCACAGACGAAATGCGCGACATTGTGGGGCGAGCCTGAGTGAGTGCATGTGCAGAACACAGACCAGTTGTACATGTACGTCAGCATCAGAAATTGACAGAATGTGACTGCATGAGCACAGCACAATCTCAGGCCACAGCTATGCACAACACAGGAACTGTGAGTCAGGCTAGCTGAAGCAGTGCAGCCTATGGCACACAACTGGCTGCAAGCATTCGTATTTTCAGCCAAACTGCTCATTCTTGTGTCCACTGACATACTGACAGACACAGCAATTACTCTACCCCTCGCTGCGCATGGGTGTGCACGGGATAACTAGAATAGGTAACGGGCACACATGCGCATTCAGCAATGGACCTTAGCCCTAACCATTGCCCTACTTCCTGCCGGATCAATAACAATAACCACTTCTATATTCTCAGCATACTGAGAACGGGCAACAACCCGAGATTATAATGGTTAGGGTACATGTATCTGGTTGGACTACAGACTCATTCCCAACCTCTTGTGGGGAGTGACAAGAGAGCCTGGTGCACACTGTCTACACATCTGCACATGCATGAACATTCGGTGTTATAAGGATAGATAAGTCTACAAGCAGTTTTTACCTCAGATGGAGGGAGATGAGAGGAAGAGAGTATAATACTCCTAAAGACATAGTGCAATCAGTATCCGTGAGTATAGAATTTGTGCACTATGCTGCTGCTTCGCGCTTGCGTGGCGGTTCAGACGAGTGCAACAAATTGTCTTGTCTCGTCTGCAGGTAGTCTAGCGGGCTAGCCCCTCGAATTTTCCCCAGCACGGATCGACTCACGTGACCGCACGGCGAAAAGGAGGGTCTGGAAACTTTGGATCACTTTGCTTGGGCTCTACTCGAAATCAGGTAGAGCCAATCAGATTGCAGCTGTCACGTGGTGATCTTTCAAATCGCTCGGTACAAGCGTTGAGGACTGTCTAAAGTTGCCTGCATTTGCTGCTCTCCTGCACAACGACCAAACAGACAGAACTACAAGTAGCCAACGGGTTTAGCGGGCCAGAATCGACTGACTGCAGTCGCACTAATTGGAATACTATGACGTAAACGGACATGACTTAAGCTTAATTGCATTCTTTCGTACCAAGTAAAGTGGTCCAAAGTTTCTAGACCTTCCTTATCCACGTGCGCATACTGAAAGCGATCGCATGCTGGAGAAAGCGAAGGGATAGCTTGTTAGACTAGTCTGCAGGTATGAAATATGGCATGATGGTGCAGTTTCGTTTGACTGAAATATTTAAATGAACGAGATGTCACACTCTTCTTATGTGCTATTGCTACACACGGAGAATGGAAATGGCTTAAGAGAATGTTACATGTTGTTTCGGTCTACTCATCCCACGCAAGGGCCTGGGAACAAGGCTGTACTTTCAGAGGCACTGCAATCTATAGCCCAACGCCCATGTCTCGGTAGCAGACTCTCGCGGCGAGAGTCTGGTACCGATGAGTGATTTAATACCTGTGTTTACTTCAGCTGACTACTTACCATCTGCCATCACTTGCTGGATGCGATGGGTCTCGTTTCCTACAGTAGAGAGCTGAGCTAACACCACACGTACGTTACTTCTACTGCGCAACACAGCTTCCGGAACCGGAAGTGCAGTGGTGGATGGTGCGCTTGATTTAGAACACAGACACACAAGACGTGAACTTTGAACCCGCCGTTCGCCATGGCAGCGCCTCCTCCACTAGCACTGCAGAGTGTTTGTTTGATAGGTGAGAATATGTTGAAAGACAGTGCTGCGTGCATAACCCCTGTCAGTGTTGTTCGCAGCCACTGACCGATGTAAGCTCTATAAAGAGTGGCTGCATCAAAGATGACCTTTAGAGGCTGCATAGAATGACCCTGATATAGAGGTTCCATTGTGTAAGTTTCTTTGAACTAATAAGCAGCTAACAGAACGGCAATAGTTGTGCTGTAAACAAGCTGGTAGAACTGCTGTTGCTAGGACACTGACTTTCAGTGCTCCTCTCAACTGCAGAAAATTATGGGCAAATTACGGTCTGGACAGCTGCATGATGTAAACCGTTCTGTTCTGAGTCCCCCGGAAGTCAGTACAGCGGTTGGCGACTGATGTGTGGTGAAAGAACTGCATGAGTCTCGTGAACCTCGGAACAGAGTGCTCTCCATTGGTTGTCCAAACCGTAATCTGTTCTGTCCAATCTACATGCCGAGGAATGCTCTATGTCTTGCTGACATGTATGCACATGGTTGGAGGTATATATGAGATGTCCCTGGATGCCCATCCATGTGTATGTATGTATCGTTGAGCTGCCGGTCAACACAAGAGTGCTACACTGCACTGAGCTGGCCCTATTGCCCTACTAGGCCAAAACAGCTACAGCCGTTGTACTCGATCTGACATCCACTTGTTGTTTTGGTAATCCGCACTTCTGTAGTGGCTCTGGTTAATATTGAATCATCTCCATACAGAGCGGGACAGTAACAATGAGGTCCTGTGGGTGTGGTCCTACCCGACCATTGACGGAGAAGTCCGGGAGTTGCTGATGCGGAAATGTACCCTCGACCAGGATGAGGAGACTCAGCTGGAGTTCTCCTTCGGACACTATTTACAAACGTGGTACTACCTCTGCAACTTTCAGACCGCTGGGAGTCACACCCTCCCAAAGGTTTCTACTAGCAAGTATCTAGCTCAGTGAATCCTAAGGCTCAATTTTATGCTAAGAGAAATGCTTCAAGAATTGTTCTTGGATCAATGGATATGGCCAGTCAATTTCCCCAATGTCTGCATGTAGAGACATGATGTATGCATTGTGTCATCACCTCTGTACACGTGTTCAGTTCAACTTCTGAATAGTTTTTGGCTGAAGTAGTGTGCCGTTTAGTAGCCTGTGCATGTAGCGCCTACAGTTGAGTCGTAGACACCAGAGTAGCCTTGTTACCAGGCTCTCGTTCTGGAAAGGGAGAAGAGAGCCTGGGAACGAAGCTAGGCACCAGAGGTGGTTGGTTACATAGTGTCCTGTGGAAGTTGCCAAGTGCCCTGTGAAGACCCTTCCCCCTCACTATTGGGGGACGAAGCTAGGCCCACACTTGCATGATATATGTATTAAACAGGCCATGCATAAGCATGTCGTTACTCTCTCTTACTGTAGGTGGTATCCTTCTGTGTGGTGATCCTTGCAAAGGTACACTATTTACAGTGAGCTATAGTGTTTCAAGCAAGCTTTGTATGTGAATAAAGAGCAAGTGCAACCAGCCTACATGTCTGTTTGGCTCTTGTTAAGTTGTCAGTGCAGTGTACCACCCAGAGCTTTACTGAGCCATAACAACTCAGAGCTCTAGGAAGGAGGCGTCTGACCGTTGATTCAGTATCCGTTCAATCTCAAGTTCCAATAATAGAATGATGTTGTGATATCATTGAGTAAAAACACTCATCACCTGAGATCACATGATGTTGCTTCCTCTCTGCAACAGGAATTTAACCCTGAGAAGTACAAGCACCTGGCTGACATTTTTGGCCGTGCCTACCTGGACTCGGGCAGCCCAGTGTCCATTGTCTCCCACTTCTTGAGTGCCTTCACCAAGGGACAGATTTCAAACCCTCCAGAGGCATGTGAGCCCTACGTAGCAAAGAACTATGACATCCGGAAGGCTTACGTTGCCTGCTCCTTTAAAGGTCAGTCTTGGACTCAGTAACTTGCCTCCTCCCAGCACCTCCTCTCCTTCCTCTTCCTTCCCTTTCCCCCTTCTCACCCGCCCCACCCCTTCTCCCTCCCCTTTTTCCTACTCCTCTCTCCTCTCTTCCCCACCCCTTCTCCCTCCCCTCTTCCCACCCCTTCTCCCTCCCCTCTTCCCCACCCCTTCCCCCTCCCCTTCTCCCGCCCCTCTTCCCCATCCCTTCTTCCCCCTTCCCTGACCCTCTTTCTGTATATCTTCCTGTACGTACAGAGGTTGTAGAGCAGTTTGGCATTGAGAGCATCCTGATCTTCAATGCCCTGCTACTGAAGAAGAAAGTTGTGGTGTACGCCCCCAGCCTCGAGACAGTCCTCAGAGTGTGCAGGTGAGACATTCTAACCTCATTTCTTGGACCTCAGCATATGTTATCAGTGTAGACTTCACTCAAGCAACATGTGCTGTCCATTTGCAGTAATTGGGTCTGTCATGGTGGAGTGTTGACTCCATTCAAGCTCCTTCTCTGATCCCTTGTGACCAGGGACGGCAAAGCATGGATTTTTGTGCCATTTTCTCAACTATTGCTTATCCTAGTCTGGAAATTAGACCACACACGAGCCAAACCAGAAGCTTGGATATCAGATCCTAGCGATGATCAAGAAAGTGGCCAGGCCAAAGCCGGGGCGGCCTGGGTGACTACACCACATGACACATGTATTACATAATCTGATTAAAGAATTCAGGGATCACAGTTAGTCGACCCAGGCACATAGTGTGTGGTGAACTCACATTGTATAGTGTCATTGATGTTAACATATAAAGTGGCTGCAGTTGTAACAGTACTGGTGACATACTTAGTTGTATGCTACATATGCAGGACACTTCCTCTGTTCGTGTGGCACCGTCAGAACTGGAATGTGGTGTATCCCAACGTCGACCTGGAGCAGCCGGAACTGGCAGACCTCTGCACCCACGGCACCTACGTTGCTGGGTTCACCGATGCCTCAGTGGAAGGCAGAACTGAACTCTATGATGTCTTTCTCAATGGTGGGCATTAACTAACTTGCACGTTGATAGTCTCATTCCAGGAACCATTTAAAAAAAGAAATTGCTGTATTGGCGCTCACCAGAGGGCTGCTAACTATTATAACAATGTGTCAAGCATCTTCAAGTGCTTCATCAAGACTCACATCGAGAAAGTATAAACCAGAGGTTTCCAAATTGTTTCGTGCTTTTAGCCTGCTTGGTTTTCTCTGAAACAACTACTCTCAAACTTCCTTGCTCTGCAAAGCGAGAGCATCTCTCAAGGATGTTGGTGGGCAGTTCTCAAGTAGGCGGAGATTGTGTAGTAGTCATTGGCGAGCAGATACCTCGTCTTCGCAATGGAAATAGTATAGTAATGGGACCTTCGTCAATGTCTTTAGGAGCTACCTAGTCAATACACAGTCATCTTGCCCGCACAGAACGGGCACACCGTAGCATCTACACTGCACCTCACCCCATAGCACCCCATACTACTGCCTTCTGAAAGCCAGGGTTTCTTTTACTACCTCATTGGATAACCTCTCCAGCACATGTGCTACATATTTTTAATATTTTTGGATCTCCCCATCACAGTTCCTGCAGCATCTATCAGCATTGCTCCACATGCAAAAGGTACGTGCATGTCTATGTGCAACCAATGACGCATATGTACATCATCAGCTCATGTTATCCTTGGGAGATAGGGTCTGCGTTAGCAGAAAGGGGGAGGGGCAGCATGACCATGTCTGGGCTTGGGAGTAGGTCATTTCTCTTGAGTGGAAAGAGCTATTATTCCAATTGAAGCACACTTCTTATTTGAGGAATGTGATTCTAAATCGAGTGCATCTCATTATTAGGCACACATTTCCTTCCTGTGGAGATTTAGGTGCATGCACCTAATAAGCTGCGTGACTACAGTAGTCTGGTTGGTAAAGCTAGTGAATAATAAGGCATCTGGCTTGCAGATCCATTGTAATTATACCAACAGATTCATTTGGGATGACAAAGATCCACAAAGACATCGCCATGCACCTGATGGAGTGTGCACAAGATGAGGAGTACTCTGACCAAGCCACAGTGAAGGTCGGTTACCCTATGTTCTTACGAGTGCTATTCCTGCCAAAATTGCACATGCAGTCGCGCTATTACATAATTGTGCTGTAGCAGTGCTGCTTGCGTGCTTTGTGCCAGTGAAAAGTAGGCGTGGTCTTTCATGCGCCATTGCTAATGAACAGTCAGTGCGCTATTACACTTGTGCACACATATTCAACCAAACAGCTTGGTATTACAGTTTCATTGTTTATGGTATTGCACGTGGGCGTTCCATGTAACTTTACGATTACACGCACGTACGCGAGAAAGGGACGCGAAAGTGTCGTTGCTACAGGCTGGAGTACCTTTAATTAATGTAATCTTACCGGCTTAATTGATTTCCCAGGAGCTGTCACTCAAGACGAGGGAGCTGCTGAACAACCTCAGCAGTCTGGTACCTGGAGAGAAGATCACTCTGGAGCTGCTTCATGCCCGCAAACTCACACCTGCCACAGAGACATTCTTGTATTCCCTTGCATCTGCCGAAGGGCTTGCTCAGTTGTAAATACAGGTGTTGATGTTAACCTTTTGTGCACTATTAATAGATTTTGTGACTTAATGTGTTTTATACCAACTCCTCTTTGTACTAATTTCAGGATACAGTTTGAGCGTGGACTGCGTGACTATACGCTTACTCGCGCGCGCGCATATGGGACGCGAAAAGTGTCGCTATGGCGCGCGTGACGTGTACGTACATGTACGCGTACCCAATGCAATGTTTTGTGGGATCGTCTTCGCGTGTGAGGTTACCTCGATCAGAAGAAAAGATGACTTCGTTGGGTTGTTCTTTTGTGTTCTTGCTTCTTGGTGTGCTCTGCACCGCTGCAGTATCTGCCGAAGGTATGAGTGCACGTAGCAATTATATATCTACAAGGTTAGTTGCGTTTCTAATTGTGCTCTTTCATGTGTACACTTCAATCGGATCACACAGGCATCACTGCTACCACTATTGCAAGGAGTGGAAGCGTACATGAAGGTGACACTATTATGATCACTTGCTGCACCTCGGAACCAGTGGACGGATATGAGTGGGCATGGTCAAGACTCAATGGGCCCGAGATACCGTCCAAAGCTGTTGGAGTCAACTCTTCTACACTGTTTATTCCTGGTGCGTCTGCGGAAGACGTGGGATTGTACTCCTGCTCAAGTTCTCAGACAAACCAGTCAGACCCTGTACAGATCTGGATTACTGGTGATCCATATGGTAAGGCGGGGAATCCTCCTATATAGCTAGGTTTGGACTGTGCATTGGTCAAATAAAATACAGCCCAGAGTTTGTCTAGCTACTTGCTAGTATGCCTAAATAACTCCTGCGTAATCTGTCACATAGTCCAAAATTTGTGTTCACTTAATGATAATGAACCAAAATAATTTGTACCCACATTCTCGCATTGTTGTTCACTGTAACTTTCTTCCCTCTATCATACAGCTCCTCCCCAAATAGTCTCCTATTCGGTAAACCCTATAGTTGAGGAAGGATCAAACCTAACCATGAGTTGCACCACAACGGGGTTCCCAACTCCCGCGTTCCAGTGGAAGCGCCACAACCAAGCTATGCCCTCCAAGGCATTGGGTGTGACGTCCCCGATACTGACCATTCCGAACATCACCGTGGAAGATGGTGGTAGTTATACCTGTGCAGTCTCCAACCCAGCAGGCTTTGATGAGTCACAACCAATCATTCCCATTGTGATTCCTGACAACACAAGTTCAGTGTATGGTAAGACTCTCTTATACAGCATTTCCTGGGATCACTGCATGTGTTAATGTAAGAGTACAGCTAGTATATTGTTGCAGCAATATAAATACAGCATTTGCAGGACTGATGAAGATGTGGAGGGTTTGTAACCCCTCCTAATCAATTATGGGATAGGCCCAAGTGCCTCCATCCCTGAAGGGCATGCAGGGTTTTGGACCTCGAACTCAAGTGTCACAGTGACTATAGTGTTGTTTTTTTTTACTTACTGTTGTCTTCTCATGACCATCCACACAGACCCTCCAGTGGTTGCTTTTGTACCTGAAGATCCGCTATTTGAGGAAGGAGGTACTTTGATGCTGAAGTGCTGTGCTCAAGGAAAACCTGTGCCAACTTATGCTTGGAGAAGGCTGGATGAAGAAATGTCCTCCAAAGCAGTTGGCACTACCTCCCGCTATCTCTTCATCCCTAACACCACCATCACCGACACTGGAGTCTATGCCTGCGTTGCGATCAGCGAAGGTGGAGTTGTGCAGTCTAGCTCAATTCAGACCTTCTTCCGGCCATATGGTAAGATGTAATAGTGTAAGAGTTAGGATGTTCCATACTGATTGCATGGTTCCATACGCACATGTCACTACTTTCCCGAATGACTTCATTAATCGTTACAGAACTGCTTACTGGAACTGATCGCTTCATGTTTGGTTGCCTCCCCCTTTGACAGTGCATCTTTGCTGTGTTGTTGATGGTCCATGTTTGTATATCTCTTCCTTACCCTCAGAGCCACCTGTCGTCATTGGCTCTCTACCTGGCAGTATGATCGTGGACGATGGCACGGATCTCAGACTGAACTGCTCTGCAACAGGCTTCCCATCACCATCCTATCAGTGGAGGAAACTGGACGGAGAGATCCCTTCCACAGCTATTGGGGTGAACTCATCAACATTACTAGTCCCTGGAATTGGTGACGATGGTGGTGGAGTGTACACTTGTTCGGCTACAAACATTGTAGGAAGTGCAGAGTCCTCTTCCATTCAGATCACAGTGATTCCTCCGTTCTATGGTAAATTATTAGTTAGTGACAGTTCTCCTTACTAGACTAATCTCCAAGAGTGTGCTTCATGTGCTCTATCCTTTCCCCCCAGTGTCTCCTTCCATAAACTTTACATCCCCAACCTCAACCATTGAAGAGGGCTCCGACCTCGCCCTAATGTGCTCTGCAACAGGTGCACCCTCGCCCAGCTATGACTGGATCCGCCTGGACCAGTCCATGCCCTCCAAGGCTCAGGGGGTGGGGTCTGAAGTGCTGGTCATTCCACGCATTGAGTGGAGTGATGTTGGAGTGTATGCTTGTCTGGCTTCCAATGAAGTGGGGAGAGCCCAGTCCAGGCCCATTTATGTGATCATGCAGGCCCGTGCTGGTAGCAGCATCTCTGGCAGCATTCCAGGTGATTCACAAAGTATAACCATGAAAGCATAATATTATCATCCAAAGTGTTAGCATAATTATTATACGAAGCAATTGCAAGTGCGTGCCATTATCTATAATGATTTTCCAGAAGTAAAATTAATGTCACAGTTTCATAGTATGCTTTCTCCCACAGGACATAACCGTGATGAAGCCACCCTGAAGGCAGCGATCCTAGGGGCTATTGTCGGTACCTTTGTCCTGGTTGCAGTCACCATCAGCACTGTTTTGGGTGTGGTGTGCTTTAAGAGAGGACTCTTTGGGATCACCAGCAGGTATTATTATTAGCTGGCAAAGGCAAAATCGTGTATCAAGCAAGCTTCAGCATTAATCGTGTACCTGACTAAATCGATATCCTCCAGGTCATATCTGCTGTACCTAGCTTTTACAGGAAGTGGATAAAGCTAGCCTCATTCCCAGGCTCCTCCCCAGCTTTTTGTCGCACACTGTACAGTATGCGACAAAAAACTGGGGAAGAGCCTGGGAATGAGGCTAGATAAAGCACCAGTGCCTGCATGTGGCAATTATGTCAATATTAATCTAGCCAACAATGTAGTAGTATGGAAATTGTTGCTATGCTAACAGAATGGGTCTTCACATGCATACGTACTGGAACTCGGAATTAAGAAAGTGACTCTTTTGTCCCTTTGCAGCTACTCTATCCAGAATGTGAGTGTGTGGGACGTGATGGTAGGCAAGAACAAGGGTCAGAACCTTCTTGACCTCATCATCAAGGTAGAAAGCCTACATGTAGAGCCTCAAGACATCATGGCAAGTGAATCAACGGACAGTGTATTCAATGACCCCAGGGTTACAAGAGTAATCCGGCGCCCTTATGAGTCTTGAACTGAACCACACATAAAATTATAAGAAACTCGTTTGTTTTGTTTTAGTCTGTAAAAGTCGGAGTGTGACAGCAATCTTCTGTATTGTGCGATGTCATTAAAATGTTGTGTTGCAAGTTACATTCATAACTACATGTATAGAGTGACGGCCCGATTTTCAGGCCACACTGCTTTGTGACCTTTCACCCCCAAACCAGCTGGATTGATACTAGACAGTGGCAGTGACTTGTAAACTTGTGGATACACCTTCAAAATGATTATTACTTCCACTTTTTTGATTTGAAGGCGAAGTTAGAAGAATCAAAGTTCTTTTCATGATCAGTTTGGAGGGAGATAAAAGCCCATGCATTTTTCAGACCAGCTCAGGGCCACCAGATCTCAGGACTGGTATGATGTTTCCATTCAGCCCACGCACTGGTAAAATCATGGCAGAGAAGCAGATGGAAGGTATGCTGTTTGGTACAAAATGTCACTGTAATTTGTGACCGGAAGCAGTGATTTTAATGGCTGACAGTGCATTGTGAACCTCCTCAGCAGTGCAAGTCCCAGGAATGATACATGGGGCCCACATCAGTTTGTGGGCTGATACAAGAAGGCAAGTCTATAGTAGATTGGCCTGCTAGTATAGGTGACTCAGCGGTTGTTGGACCATTGGAAAGGATAGACAGCAAGTCGAACTTATAAGGCTACCTCATCATCCTAGCACAGTTTAGTTTATGCTGCCTGTCTTACTGTCAGTGGTAAAGCCAGGTTGGGCACTACTGCTATTGCATACATGCACACAATTTCCGGTTACATGTAGCTACCCAGTTTTTAATTTCAATTTCCTATAAACTAATGACGTAATAATCATTCCTTTGTAAGTCTAGTACAAAGGTTAACTTGATGACAAAATTTTTCCATGCTTCGCGCGGACTGATCAACGCTATGCACTGCCTTCGGCAGCATGTAATTATAATACTGGCCGGACAGATTTCTTTTGCTTTTTACGGCCCTGTGGGTAGTATTATTTTTAGGCACTGCCAGACCAGGCCAGGTCTGTGAAGAATGCCTTAGCAGACAGCATGCAAAACTACAAATTCAGATTTCTCTATCCCAAACACTTTGATCGTACAACATTGTACTTGAAAGTAATAACAACGGTACAACAGCTAGCAGCACATACTTATTAGCTACAAGTATGTAGTGTCCATAATATGCGTCACACATAATATTGACAAGTTACTAGAGCGCATAGTAATTCTCTGCAAAAGTGTGGTATCTCACTGTGTCATCACGCTCTCTATTCCTGTACTTTTTGATTGCTATACAAAGTAGTGCAAATGTAATAATAAGAATAACAGCTTCCACCAAATATATCCACAGACCACAACTTGGGTTGGTTGCCTTGTCAGGGGAGTACACTGATCTGAAAATCACTTCCAAGATAACATCGGGTAGTTCATGAAGAAACATTGTGATACCAACCATGCCGATTAGCATGCTCTTCATGCCGTATGGAGCCTGAGCAACTATCATTTCAAACGATGCGGTGATGAGGAAGAAGAAGCCAATTCCTTGTAAGGTCCTTGGCAGTGAGAGCCAGCGATAGTCAACATTAAGCTTCGGAGAGGTAGCATTTGCAAACACAAGACATGGTGCATCGTTGGTGATTTCATGACCAATTACATCCAGTGCCATTATACCGAGGTACCCTACAAGCAACAATGCTGCACCCAGACCAGCTCTTTTCAGTATCCCAAATCTTTGGAGGCAGCTAGCTTTCACTGGAGAGAGGACTACTTCAACAAACGGAATCAGAATAACTGTTGGAATGCCGACCAGTGGTAGGAGTGACACCATGTGCACACCGTGCTTAAAGTGATGTAGCAGTTTATTTGCTGATGGTAGTGTATTGAACACAAACACACCCATCAACAAAGCAAGAGCAGCAATGCGGAAGAGAGATTTGACATTCTCAACTTCTTCAGTGGTGTATGAACCACCATACTTTATCTTTGCTCGATCAATTCTGGATGGGATCTCATCTTCCCAGTATGTTAATGCACTACGAAGTCTTGAGGGCTGGTTTCTAATTGCAAACTTTAGGATGCCATAAATGTTTTTGAGAAGATGCGGTGTTGGAGGTTCTTTGACCAAGCTGTCTCTAAGCAGGAAGTTCATGACTACTGCAAGTGTCAAGCAAATGGCTGGAACACTCACCATCATAGTAACTGGGGCTTGCAACCAATAGACTAAAGAGGTTACTACAGTATTAGATGTAACCAATGTCCAGGTGTACCAGTATACGTATTTACGAAGTTGTTCCGAGGTAGCACCCTGAAGCTGATCAATGCCAAGTGGCAGTAGGTTTGTGAAAAGCCATACAAATCCCAAATTCATCACCACATATAACACAGAGAAAAGCACGTAGTTAACCCAAGAACTCTTGTTATTCAAAGCATATTGGTCCACAAGAACAGAAACTCCTGATGCTATTGCTGTGGCCAATGTCACCAACAGACTGATACTTACCACCTTGTATCTTCCAAAGTAGCCATCACCAAGCCAACCAGCAAAGGGGTAGGAGAATGTTGTACATACCAGTAGAACAATCAGAAGAGTTTGGCCAGATAAAGGATTTCGAATAAGGATACCAGCGTTAAAAAAGAAGAACACGCTATATATTAGAAAACTCCATATCAGAACAATGACAGCACCTTTTGAATTGAAAGGTTGGCTCCAAATGTAGCAACATGTACAAGTCCCAGCATGATTGCTGTCTCTTCTCTCTGAGGCCGTTCTTCCACGCACTATTAAAGCGCTAGCAGTGGTTTCTTGTACTAAGTCTTTTCTTGAGAGTGACATTGTTCATACAGCTATAGCTACCTGCACAAAATGCACTGTGATGATAGGTAACTATAGGCACGTGATATACCTGCTTGTAGACAGTTATGTCAACATTCTACCATACTTGGAGTTCATCCGACATCTGTATTGCATAGTGGATATTGTCTGCAGTACTCTCTTAGTGTAAGAGCAGGTTCATCTTGACAGCATTGCATAGTGGGTATTGTCTGTGGTAGCTACACTCTTAGTGTACAAGTTCATCTTGAAACTGGCATGAGTACTGCATAGTGGGTATTGTCCGTGGTACACTCTTAGTGTAAAGAGCAGGTTCATCTTGAAACTGGCACGACTACTGCATAGTGGGTATTGTTCATGGTACATATATACACTCTTAGTGTAAAAAGCAAGTTCCATCTCATTATATAGCATCACAAGTAGGCCTAATAACATCCGTTTCATGGTATGGTTGTTATGACGTTGCTTACTATGCCACCTCGTCAGTTAGTAGCACAATTTCATCCGTCAATGTTAACAGTTAAAAGCAGAGTGCATGCTGGAAGATGCAAGGCGGCCTACCAAAGTGAAATGTACAACATCTTAGCCAAATAAGTACAGTAACTATGTTCATGGTTGGAATGTACTATCAACAGCTGCTGTACGTACATCGCTGTGGGATGATAAAATTAATGGTAATTAACGAAGTATGTAAGCGGGCAACTCATCCAAATTTTGAACGTAGAGCATGTCATGCCATTATCAAATGATTTCAGGTCAAAGTTCGTAGTATGCTTCTCCTCCAGGACATAACTGCAATGGAGCCACCAAGAAGGCGGTGATCCTAGGGGCTATTGTGGGTACCTTTGTCCTGGTTGCAGTCACCATCAGCACTGTTTTGGGTGTGGTGTGCTTTAAGAGAGGACTCTTTGGGATCACCAGCAGGTATTAAAATGTAGCTGGCTTTTATAGCAGAGGCAAAGTCATGTATCAAGCAAGCTTCAGCATTAATCGTGTACCTGACTAAAGTGATATCCTCCACTAGTTTGTAGGAAGTGGATAAAGCAGCCCCTGTGCCTGCATGTGGCACTTATGTCAATATACTAACAATAGCTACTTAGCTAGCCAACAATTTCATTATACCTATGTTACAAGTATGGAAATCATTGCTATGCCAACAGAATGGGGCACATGGAACTTCCAATGAGAAAATTTAATGACAAAACTCTTTGTCCCCATGCAGCTACTGACTATCCAGAATATGAGTGTGTGCATGGGCGTAGCTAGCAATGAGGCAGAGGAGGCAGTTGCCTCCTCGCTTTTCTGAATAATGACGCGCGTGTCCGGAGTCCTAGATCCTCGCACACGCCGCGTACGACTGTGCGTTTGATCTGATGACAGAGACGGGAGCTAGGCTGACCATGAGCCGGCGTATATACTAACGCAGATAGTGCTGCAAGTCTGGGACAGTCAGGGCACCGGCATATTGCTGTAGCATTTTGAGAGCAACTGTTTACGCGCACTGTGGAAGTAATGAATCAACTCATGAATAATAATTAATTAGCTTGAAAATTCCAGAGAACTCCATGCCTCCTCGGTCTCCAAATTAATCCTAGCTACGCCTCTGGTGTGGGACGTGATGGTTGGTAAGAACAAGGGTCAGAACCTTCTTGACTTCATCATCAAGGTAGAAAGCCTAGAGCCTCAAGACATCATGGCGAGTGAATCAACGGACAGTGTATTCCATGACCCCAGGGTTACAAGAAAAATCCAACGCCCTTAAGGTAGGAAGCACGGCATCGGCGAAATCGCGCAATTTTGCTCATGAATAATTAATGAGATGACGTCACTTGCATACGGTTATTTAGAGTTATTCATCTGTTTACGTTTTCCCATGGCGGCAACCGGAATAAACAAGGGGGGCTTCTCTCTTTGATGCGGCTAGCGGCCCTTTCGAGTTTCAAATCGGTACTCTGATGTGGCCGTGCGGTACTTTGAAGATTTGTTTGAACACTCTTTTTTTTTTTTTTTTTTTTTTCTTTTTTTTTTTTTTTAAGTAAGAAGCTATTCTAGCTGATTGAATGTGGCGATGGGCTATCTGTGTGTGAATAGCTAGGTGGAGTGAGCAGGAATGTTTGTGGGTCTGCTGAAGTGGCCGAAGAACAGCCTGGAAAGTGAACAGCCTCCGACAGCTCCCTGGCCAAGGTACTCTAGAGAGTTGACCTTTCGGCATTACAGGCCCCGCCCATTTTCGTGTTAGGGCGAATTTGGCTGGTTTGGTAGCTGGACTGGGCTGGTGAGAGGGAGTAGATGTGTGGCCAAAACTCGGTAACCGAGAGGTGAACGTGGAAAAGCATCCCTATTTTTGCAGGGGGTGGGTTGACCTTTTGGAAACTGGCCTTGGCTTGAGTCGGTTTTAGTTGGTGTGCGTGGAATTTTTTTTGAAAGCCTAGGGTAGCCAAACCTCTGTTTTTGAGGGTGGCAGTGAGTTTTGGGCTGTAGCCTGCAAGTGAGGAGAGCAGGTGGTAAATCCATCCGTAGTTTTGGGGCCTGTTTTGTGTGTGTATTGATGATGGGGTCAGAGTGTGGGTGGGGCCTTGGAGAGGGTCCAAATTTTCAATTTCGTAGAGGGCCTTAAAATTGAGTTTTAGGGCATTTTCAAGCAGAGGGAGCAGTTTGATGCAAAGTATTGCTGAAACTTGTGTACGCTTTGATGCTGCCCATTTATCCATCAACTTGGTTTCGGAGATCGCGGTACCCATGTTTACTACCTTAAAGTCTTGAACTGAACCACACATAAAATTTTAAGAAAGTCATTTGTTTTGTTCTAGTCTGTACAAGTCGGAGTGTGACAGCAATCTTCTGCATTGTGTGTCAGTGATGTCATTAAAATGTTGTGTTGCAAGTTACATTCATACATAACTACATGTATAGGATGACGGCCCGATCAAGCCACAGCTGCTTTGTGACCTTTCACCCCCAACCCAGCTGGATTGATACAAGACAGTGCAGTGACTTGTAAACTTTACTTATTTATATATACACCTTCGAAATGATTTATAATTCCACCTTTTTGATGTGAAGGTGAAAATATCGAAGTTCCACTTTTCAATTCTTAGACCAGCATAGGGCCACCAGATCTCAGAACTGGAGCGATCAATGTTTCCGTTCAGCCCATGCAGTGGTGGGATTTGGTTAGAGAAACAGATGGAGGATACGCAACATGCAGTGACTTTAAAATGGTGGAAACATGCATGAACCCCAGGAATGATACATGGGGACAGATGGGCCCGAGGGATAATTATGACCATATGAGGCCCAATTGTGGACTGATACATAGAGGCAGTTGGGCCATTGGAAACGATAGACTAGATCGTCCATCATAGTTTATGCTGCCTGTCTTTTTCTACTGCAATGCTTACTACTAGAATGCAGTCCTAGGCCAAGTCTGGTGAAGCCATGCAGGATGATGCAGTGGCCAGAGTATAATAATTACAAGTAGCTGAGCTCGCTTCGCTCGCTCAGCTACTTCCCCCTTGTTCGCCTACCGTGCGTAATCCGGCGCCGGACAGCTCTCTGAAGAGCTGCTTCTCCCCGATTGCGTCCACTTCAGCTGCTGCTTGCCGCTTGCGTCCGCTTCAGCTGCTGCTCGCCGCTTTTATGATCAGCTGCTGCTCCCGATCGCGTCCGCTTCGACTGCTGCTCCCCGATTGCGTCCGCTTCAACTGCTGCTCGCCCGATTGCGTCCGCTTCGGCTGCTGGATTCCAGCCCATGCCCGGCGCCCGGGCCCAATGTTCTCGAACATTCTTCTCGAGTTCGAGGTTCAGTAAATAAATTAAAGTACGAAGGTCGCGCGTCACTATAGTCTAGTCCCGCCCCACGAACATCCCACTTCCGTCACTCACAGACACACACAAGTGACAGACACACAGACACACAGACACGTAAAATCTTAATGTATTGATATCTCAGGCCATTCCCACCTCCAGCATCTCAGTAGTGGCATTGGAAGATCCACAATGAGTGCTTCATTCTGGGTGTCAAGTGGCAGCCAGTGCCAAACCAAACCCTACCAGTTGTGGGTCACATTCCAGACCAGGTAATGAACATAGGTTACCTATAATACTCACTGACAAACTAATGGTACAAAACTGTACGTATTGTCCTGTCCAGGTGTAATACCCCGCATCTCATGTTCAGAATGAGCAGGAATTCTCTGCCCAATATAGCTAGCTACTATCAGCTCATGTTGTTGCTTTACTGCAGGTAGCTAGCTAGTGACCCTGAAACTCCAAAAACTCTATTCATGATATGTTTCCATTATGCCACATAGTTAGCTATCTCTTCTCAGCTTGTTTTCTTCGCCAGAATACTTCTGTAGCCTTAGCAGACAGCAAAACATGTCTGACATGGTATGAACCACAAATTCAGATTTCTCTATCCCAAACACATTGATCATACAACAACATAAGTAGAAAAGTATTATATAGCAATGGTACAACAGTGAGCACATATCTACTGTGAAGCACTGCAGTGTACATGTAGCTATGTAGTGTCCATAATTACATGTCACACATACTTTTTGTATTAGGGCAAGATGCTAGCTATAATAATTCTCTACAAAAGTGTGATATCTCACTGTGTCATCACGCTCTCTCTTCCTGTACTTATTAATTGCTACACAAAGTAGTGCAAATGTAATTACAATAACAGCTTGTACCAAATATAGCCACAGACCACAACTTGGGTTGGTTGCCTTGTCAGGGGAGTACACTGATCTGAAAATCACTTCCAAGATAACATCTGGCAGTTCAGTAAGGTATGCGATAGCACTGATGCCAATCAACATGCTCTTCATGCCATATGGAGCCTGCGCAGCTATCAGTTCAAACGATGCAGTGATGAGGAAGAAGAAGCCAATTCCTTGTAATGTCCATGGTAGTGAGAGCCAGCGATAGTGGTACACTAAGATCTTGTACGTTTTACTTTGGCAGATCACATGCCGTCTTGTGGTAGCTACTAACTGACGAGGTGGCATGATATGCAACATCATATCATATCATGAAACGGATGTTATTAGGCCTACTTGTGATGCACGCTAACGAGTTGCACGTGGATGGAACTTGCTGTTTACACTAAGAGCCAAAGAAGTTTGTTCATGGTTGGAATGTACTATCAACAGCTGCTGTACATACATCGCTGTGGGATGATGATAAAATGAAGATGGATGAGGTATCCAGAAAAACCAAGCACATGTACAGCTAGCGTTGATGGTTTGGCACTAGAGGACAAATGCACAGGAAGTCCACAGAGTTGTTCAACTGACTGTATCTATTTATTACATCAGCTTCAGGAAACTGTTATGAGAGAGAACAGATATTTCTTGATAGCATGAGATGTTATAGCTACACTGTAGTTCCCAACTCAACTATGTTGTGTATACATGTAACAGAGACGTATGTTTTTCTCAAGAGATGGCTAACTATTCTCAGGAGATAATAATTATTCCTGTAACATGATTGCACTCTGCAACATATATACACTACAGTATAAATGCCTGGAAACTCAATAGTTAGATGTAAGAACTCTATAGTGATAATACACACATACTCATAGACAAGACTCATTCTGAAACTACTCCAACAGTGATTCACGTACTTCAACCGAGGCATGGCTTACTCTCTGCTGAGTAGTATTAAAATTGTGTTGCAGTTACATTTATGAATAATTAATATTGGAAGGGTGACTGCCAGACTTTTCAGGCCACAACTGCACAAGTATGAATAGCAAATGGTACAACACTTAGCAGCACATATCTACTGTGAAGCAGTATACATGACGTTGTATGTAGTGTATATATGAATCACACACTGTTTTGTATGGGACAAGTTACTACACTGTATAGTAATTCTCTGCAAAAGTGTGGTATCTCACTGTGTCGTCACGCTCTCTATTCCTGTACTTCTTAATTGCTATACAAAGTAGTGCAAATGCAGTAACAAAAATAACAACTCGTACCAAAAATATCCACAGACCACAACTTGGGTTGGTTGCCTTGTCAGGGGAGTACACTGATCTGAAAATCACTTTCAAGATAACATCAGGCAGTTCAGGAAGATACATTGTGATACCAACCATGCCAATTAGCATGCTCTTCATGCCGTATGGAGCCTGAGCAACTATCAGTTCAAACAATGCAGTGACAAGGAAGAAGTACCCAATTCCTTGCAAAGTCCATGGTAGTGAGAGCCAGCGATAGTCAACATTAAGTTTTGGAGAGGTAGCATTTGCAAACACAAGACATGGTGCATCGTTGGTGATTTCATGACCAATTACATCTAGTGCCATTATACCAAGATACCCTACAAGCATCAGTGCTGCACCCAGACCAGCTCTTTTCAGTATCCCAAACCTTTGGAGGCAGCTAGCTTTCACTGGAGAGAGGACTAGTTCAACAAATGGAATCAGAATAACTGTTGGAATTTTCCCCAGGGGTTGGAGTGATACCATGTGTATGCCATGCCTAAAGTGGTGCAGCAGCTCATTTGTCGATGGCAGTATAATCAACACAAACACACCCATCAGCAAAGCAAGAGCAGCAATGCGGAAGAGAGATTTGACATTCTCGACTTCTTCAGTGGTGTATGAACCACCATACTTTATCTTTGCTCGATCAATTCTGGATGGGATCTCATCTTCCCAGTATGTTAATGCACTACGAAGTCTTGAGGGCTGGTTTCTAATTGCAAACTTTAGGATGCCGTAAATGTTTTTGAGAAGATGTGGTGTTGGAGGTTCTTTGACCAAGCTGTCTCTAAGAAGGAAGCTCATGACTACCGCAAGTGTCAAGCAAATGGCCGGAACACTCACAATTACAACAACTGGGGCTTGCAACCAAGTGACTACAGAGCCACCTACAAAACCAGAAGTAACCTGTGTCCAAGTGTACCAGTATGTGTATGTGCGAAGTTGTTCTGAGGTAGCACCCTGAAGCTGATCAATGCCAAGTGGCAGTAGGTTTGTGTAAAGCCACACGTATCCCAAATTCATCACCACATATAACACAGAGAAAAGTATGTAGTTAATCCAAGAAGTCTTGTCATTCCAAGCATATTCGTCCACAAGAACAGAAACTCCTGATGCTATAACTGCGGCCCATGTCACCAACAGGCTGATACTTACCACCTTGTATCTTCCAAAGTGGCCTTCACCAAGCCAACCAGCAAGGGGGTAGGAAAACATTATACATATCAGCAGGGCAATCAGAAGAGCTTGGCCAGATGAACGATTTTGAATAAGGATACCAGCGTTAAAAAAGAAGAACACGCTACGTATTAGAAACCTCCATATCAGAACAATGACAGCACCTCTTGAATTGAAAGGTTGGCTCCAAACGTTCAGCTTACAGCAACAAGTCCCTGCAGGCTGAGCACCATTGTTGTCTCTTCTCTCTGAGGTTCTTGCAGTGGTTTCTTCTACTAGGTCTTTTCTTGAGAGTGACATTGTTCGTAGAGCTACTTGCTCTGTGTGATAGGTATATGCCCGTGCTAGCTATACCTGCTTGTAGTTATGTCAACACTCTACCATACTTGGAAAGAGTTGATTTTGATACTGACATGAGTAGCTAGCTATTGCATTGTGGGTCTTGTCTGTACTGCATAGTGGGTATTGTCCGTGGTACACTCTTAGTGTAAAGAGCAAGTTCATCTTGAAACTGGCATGAGTACTGCATAGTGGGTATTGTTCGTGGTACACTCTTAGTGTAAAGAGCAGGTTCATCTTGAAACTGGCATGACTACTGCATAGTGGGTATTGTTCGTGGTACATAGCTATACACTCTTAGTGTAAACAGCAAGTTCCATCTCATTAGCATCACAAGTAGGCCTAATAACATCCGTTTCATGATATGGTTGTTGTGACGTTGCTTACTATGCCACCTCGTCAGTTAGTAGCACAATTTCATCCGTCAATGTTAACAGTTGACAGCAGAGTGCAAGAGAGTTAGAAGATGCAAGGCGGTCTACCGAAGTAGCTAACACGTACAAGATCCTAAGCCAAAGACGTTTATTGTAATAGTTGCTGTACATACATCACTGTGGGATGATGATAATAAAGTAATAATAATTAACAAAGTATATGCAGGCAACTCATCACCCAAATTCTGAACTTAAAATGCACCATTAGCGAATGAATTTAAAAGTCAAAGTTCATAGTATGTTTTCTCTTCCAGGACATAACGTGATGGAGCCACCCTGAAGGCAGCGATCCTTGGGGCTATTGTCGGTACCTTTGTCCTGGTTGCAGTCACTATCAGCACTGTTTTGGGTGTGGTGTGCTTTAAGAGAGGACTCTTTGCAATCACCAGCAGGTATTACTGAGCTATTATAACAAAATGTAGCTGGCAAAGGCAAATCATGTATCATACAAGCTTCAGCATTCATGAGTCATGTACCTGACTAATTGATCCTTCATCATATCTGCTCCTGGTAGGAGTGGGTATACTAGCTATAGCAGCACCTGTTGCCTACAAGTGGCACTTATGTCAACACTAGCTAGCCAACAATTTTGTTATATGTTGCAAGTACATGGAATTCATTGCTTTCAAGTGCATGTACCAGAATTCCATTATCCAATAAAGAAACTCTCTTGTCCTATGCAGCTAGTGTAAGTGTGTGATGGTTGGTCAGAACCTTCTTGACCTCATCATCAAGGTAGAAAGCCTAGAGCCTCAAAACATCACGGCGAGTGAATCAACGGATAGTGTATTCAATGACCCCAGGGTTACAAGAGAAATCCGACGCCCTTATGTGAAATTCTTTTGTTTTGATTTAAGTTGGAGTGTGACAGCAATCTTCTGTATTGTGCGATGCCATTAAATGTTGTGTTGCAAGTTACATAATTGCATGGAAGGGTGACGACCCAATTTCAGGCCACAGCTACCTTGAAGTTAAAAAGAGTTCCACTCTTCAATTTTAAGGAGCCAGCTCAGAGCCACCAGATCTCAGGACTGGAGTGATGTTTCCATTCAGCCCATGCAGTGGTAATAGGTAACAATGGGGCTCGGTTAGAGAAGGATAATTATGCATATCTGGTTTGGTGCAACATGCAGTGATTTTGATAGTTGACAGTGTCTTGTGAATCTCCTCAGCAGTGCAAGAAATATTGCGGACACAAGCATGCATGAGTGCCAGGAATTATAGCCCCAGGGATATGATACATGAGGCCCTGTGGACTGATACAAGAGGCAGAGTACATGTAGGAAGTCTAGCATATTGGCCTAGCTTGCTAGAAGGTGACCAGTAGTAGTAGTTGGACTGCATAGACAGTGAGTGATACACTAACCACAATTGTGAGAATATAGGTGTGTAAGCCGAAAGCTTTGCCATTCCCATGCACCTGCAATATGCGCTCCTGGTCAGACGCGTCTATACATACACCTTTAGCGATACTATAGCTAAACAGTCTCATGCTCAGCAGCATTGGTAGTCCACGCTTTTCCCTATCTCATATAGCTAGGTACCATGTAGTACTATGGGTTACTATGTAGCTAGAGTGAATCTATCCACGGATTACCTCAAGATGTGGCAGCAGTAGCATTCCTTTGCTGCTGTGAGTGAACTTACAAAATGACTTTGAAACTCTGCTTTAAACTCCCAACCCCCCCCCCCCCCCCCCCCCTTTCAGGCTTCACCACTCCTTCAATCATTGCCGCCATCTCCAACCACACATCAGCACCTCCCCCGATGAAAACTGATTACTGAAACTTCATTGATCCCACTCCACTGCCATCTTCATCCAGATGTGGACTGGTGTGCAGAGAAGAGAGGACGTTAGAACTGTGTATATAGACGACAGGTGCATGCAGTGAGTATAGGGGCTCCCCTTAATTAGCCTCGTACCGTCCTAGCCTCCTTCCCACCACCTGAGGCCTTCTTTCTGTTTTGACGGTCAGCAGCATTCTTGTGCTTGTACTTGGAAGGTCCCTAGCCTTGTATCCACTCCAAGGTAGTGCCTATTTAACTTCCAGAGCTGTATAGGCCCAGGCAAATAGTACCAGTATAACTTTCAGCAAGCATCACAGGTAAGCCTAACATCCGGATATCCGTTTCGTAGCAGTTTCGTATACGCGTACTAATCTACATGCCATCTCGTCAGTTTAATATTAATCCGTCAGTGGAGTGCAAGAGAGCTAAAGAGCCTGGAGGAGTTGCAAGGTGATTTACAAAGGTAACATATTCTGTAAAACCGCCTAATAGTATACTCCAATGTACGTATAATTATTATGCCTATGAATGCTGGACTACTGCTGAGAGAGAGAAGGGGACTGCATGGTTTTGCATTGGAGTAAGGCCATGCATATTCACTGCATATATACTTGAAGAGTTAGTAATTTCAGTGAATCCTCTAGCAAATATGTCATAATTGTAACGCTGCAGCATTCCAGTTCTGTAGCCTTGTATATACCTATGAAACGGCATGCAAGTTTCATTATAATATACAAGCTACTTGGATGCTCATAAGGAACCCACACACAGGAAGGATTAAGCTTCAACCACATGTACTTGACTGCTAGCTTTCTTTCTTAGTGCCGTTAAGATCACATTACATGTAAAATTCCAGTGGAACACAACTGTCGGTACACAAGGGTTTCAGTTGCAACTACTGGTAAAATAATTATGTAAGCACCTACTTTCAACAGTGAAGCGTATAGCTCTCAAGCCTTCATGAAATTCCTCACTGCAGTTTGTACTTTGTAGCACATATAGTAAACCAATCAACGGATTCTTTTTTACCCCACCCAGTGTCATATAGAGTGTAAATTAGCAATCTTCATCTTGGTACGCTGGTGTTCTGTTTATGAAGAAGACCACAGAGAAGAACATAGAACCCTTGTTTGTGCATCTTAGAAACAGAACCCATATTGAATAACGTGTGGTAGCTCAGTGGTCTCACAGTATAATGGACCATACGTACTGTGTTCTTTTGCAGATCAAGAATCAGTCGGAGTCATTATGAGGTTGTCTGTGGGGCTGAAGTGTACATACATCCTCTTCATTGTGTGTGTCCTGAAGAAAACTGTAAGTGATTGATGCAAATCGCACAATCATGATTGTATATTAAGTGCAACCACACCTATATCGGCCACTATGGTCTGTATTTATTTGGAAGTTGCAATGGAGTATTTAATTAAATCCGAACTCATAATTATGCGATTAATTTTGCAATGATATGAGATGCTGAGAAGTGATATAAAATTCACCTTTTTGTTCGGGTTTGGGGGGGGGGGGGGGGGGGGGGGCTTATATAGTACCAATATAGGTTGAAGATGAAAAGTGGTAGCGATTTTTGTTTCTCACAGTATCCACCGAATGGATTTTGCAATTGTGTGAAGCAAAATTAATAATGAGACATTGATTTAGAGCAGTACGTACTACCATATTGTTATATGATATGCACTCTCCATGTGCAGGTATTTGTGGAGGGAGACTATATTTTCTCCATTCAGCTGATTTCCTACAGCAACCCTGAGAACAGGCTTGCCAGTGGTACCTGCTGTGATGGCAGTGAGGAAGCAGGATCCTGTCCAGCACCTTGCAATACCACTCTCCGCATGTGCTTCCGAAATGCCAATCAATCTCGAGATGATCCTGGTTGCCCTATCCAGGAGATCATTGGTGATTCAGCCCCAAGGGGTTTGAATCCTTTCATTCAGGGATCCTGGCCTGTAAGTACTGTGCCTTTTGGAAGATATAGTCCTACTGCTGTTTGTGACATGCAATTTTTCAGTCATTTACCTGCTAAGAATGAGACTCATTGATGCTCCATTTGATTCTTCCAGGGAGGTGTGCAATTGCATATCTCAGTGACTAGTAAAAATGCCACTGAATCTGAACTCATCGACAACTTCTTCATTGAACTTGACATCCTTGACATCACTGCTAACGACCCACTCTCACCTTCTCGAGAGTACTCCGGCGAGAATGAAACAGCTGTGATGCGGCTTTCATTTCGAGTAGCATGTGCTTTCAACTACTTTGGCTTAGACTGCAACACCTTCTGTATGGATAGAAATGACACAGCTGCTCATTTTACCTGTGGCGAGAGTGGTGAGATTGTGTGCCTGCAGGGATACCAGAATGAGTCCTCAAACTGCACTCAATGTGCTCCAGCTGAAGGATGCTGTACGTTAATACCAATCTTTGATTATGTGTGTAATAGCTCTACACCATTAGTCCCAGCTACCCCTATTGTGTATGTAGCATGTGCAGAAGAGAGCAGCAGGTGGAGACTGCAGTGCAACATGACGATTGTGTGTATCCATAATTCCATAATATTATGTGTATGCATCAAATAGAAATGCAACTATGAGCACATCAAATGGCCCAAAGTGCATAAAATGGATTAACAACCCATTTGAAGAAATACCTGAACTTTTCGAGAAACGTAATATTCGAAACCTTCTAACTTGATGCATTTGTGGTGGGTACTGGAGCATAAATAGACAAGTACATGTATCAGTGACAGATCTCATCCGGTAGCACAGCATATGGTATAACACTCTTCTGTCCATGACCTTCGATCTGCTCTCTCTCAGCCACCGCTAATGGCTTCTGCACTGCCCCAGGAGAGTGCCGCTGTCGTGAGGGGTGGAGAGGGGAGCAGTGCAGCGAGTGTATTCCATCCGAAGGATGCTGTATGTCATACATAGTCCCCACAGATCTATTTACTATTTACATTCATACTCATGGCATGAATAGTGTGCTACGTATGTTCAGCAGTGATTCTGCTGTCAAGGGAGGTGGGGAGAATTCACTTTAAGATCAGGACCCTCATGCATCGGGGATTTGTTCTCTAGCATCAAATTTAAAAGAGAGAGGGTCATGATCATCAGGCTGATTAAGACTAATTGGCTGTGTAATATGACATAATAGATCTAGTCTAGCTACATACACACTAACTCTGTCGCTTACAGTAATAATACTTGTGTTGTCGTGTTCCTCTGCTATAGGCTTCAGGTCTTGGGCTTGAATCCAAAACGATTCTGTGTTTTTGTTCAACATTCCACATGTAGCACCTACAGGAGGATTCTGTGTTCAACCTGGAGAGTGTGAATGTCAACCAGGATACTCGGGTGAAAACTGCACAATAGGTAGGTTGAACTTTGAAAGCGTTATGTCTCGATAATACAGTATTGTATTGCAGGTTTGTCAACCAAGTAGTCTAATATGTCCCCTAGCTAGCTAGTGCATGTGTATTCTTGCAGATTCCACCCTTTACACCCCCATTCAGATGAGAAACCACAGGAATCAGTATTTAATTTGATCTGAAAACATTATACACCTACACGTACAGACAGACGTGGTGTAATATTATGTTCACAGTATCCAATGTTGTTGTTCTGTCTATCATAGGACCCATTCCGAGTTCCACTCCTACTGTTCCACCATCAAGCACTCTCATGCCATCCCTAACAACCATTAGTAGCGGTACTGTTCCACCATCAAGCACTCTCATGCCATCCCTAACAACCATTAGTAGCGGTACTGTTCCACCATCAAGCACTCTCATGCCATCCCTAACAACTATTAGTAGCAGTACCACTGGGTCCAGCAGCACTAGTGTAGTACCTACAGCACCCCCGGAGGTTAGTTCCAGCTCAACTTGACACACATGAACAGGATATGCAGCAAAGTTTCTTTATTTCTCTTTTTCAGATACTTTCAACACACAGTTCTACCAGGCTGTCTCTCACAACACCGGGTCCAGTGGCTACTCCATTCATCATTCCGGGAGTAGGCGGCACTATCCTGAGAGATGACAGTTCCAGCCTTGTGCTGCTCATAGTGGGGCTGACAGTCGGTGGAGGGCTGGTGATCTTGTTGTCTGCCGGCATTTTTCTCATCATACTGGGGATAATGGTGTATTCGAAAAAGAGAAAATGGAATCCCAAGAGGAGTAAGAGTAGCACTCAAGTCTGTTCCAGTATATATAGCATGCTAACTCCAGCCTAGCCTCGTTCCCAGGCCGCGTGGGAGGCCCGGGAACGAGGCTAACTCATAACCATGCACATAATGCAAGACTGTTAACCAAGCAGCTATGGTTCAGGTGATGAGTGATCCATTGTTGTTCATTGCACTACAGGAAGGTTTACTAACATCGTCTACGAAACACATACAGCTGACACAACAAGAGAAGGAACTATGCAGTCCCCCCGATACATTGACCATTCATCAGGTTAGTTAAGATATCGGTCAACAACAACAGTGAATAACAAATAATTGAGAGTGAGCTCCTAGACTGGCAATAAAACAGTGAAGCTAGTTCGTTATGATTCTAAAGGCGTGTAGCCAGGTCTGTGTATAGCAAGTCCTTCCTCTGGCCCGTACAGAGAACAGATCTCCAGCATTTGGGCTCCTTGCTCATGCTGTGGCCAGATTGGGCCAGCCCCCACCCAACAGGAACTCATTCCCAGATCCCACTTACAGCACCTTTCAGGACGACACAGCCTCTGGACAGGAGGTAAGAAGGTGATTGGATGAAGTTATGGTTTCCAGAGTTTCATAGAGCTTGCTTTTGATGAATGGCTGTATCTAAGTACTATTAGCTAAGACTGTAACAAGGACACTGTTTATTTTGAACTCCATAGTAGGGGCCTTTGTCGGAGAATTTAGAGTAGACAAGCCTCAGGTTCCAAAGCAAATTGCTGTCAACCGGTTTAACCACAAGTGGCACTGGTGGTAGCTAATCTCTCCACAATGTCCTCAACAGAACAACATGTAAAATTTAATTGTTCATATAATAAATCATTGCTGAGAATGTGTAAATTATGGATCAGAAACTTCCCCCTTGTATGCGTACATCAAGACATCGTCGTCATTGTACGTGGCGTGGATGACGATGATGATGTACAC
The DNA here is from genome assembly GCA_963931865.1 of Axinella damicornis. Classification (NCBI taxonomy): domain Eukaryota; kingdom Metazoa; phylum Porifera; class Demospongiae; order Axinellida; family Axinellidae; genus Axinella; species Axinella damicornis. The sequence continues at coordinate 4,476,569 of OZ007509.1, forward strand.
CAACAATAATTGCTGGCAGAGCTGTTATAATTGAACAGGTTTCTGTTATTGTTCCATGCGTATACATGCACACCGTCAGACATCCATGACTTCCACTACGGAGCTATGGGATGAGGGTGAAGATTACCCGGAGGTTGCTGGTACTCCCAGTGAAGAGACAGCTCTGAATCAGAGCTCAGCAGAAGGGATCTACACAGATGAGGAGAAATTTGACTTGGTAAGTGTATGTCTACATACTGAGCTGAGCTGTACCGTCCTTTGAGCACAAGTGTAAAGTAAGCTCGTATAAAGAGCACACTGATTGTATATACCTAGTTTCATTCCACTTCAGTCAACTATTACAACATAGTGCTGATCTTGATTGTAGAGAGATGGCCAGAATTGTTTGCGCTTCATCGCTGTACATCCAATTCCTTAATTCCATATCATACTTCACTATCCAGTCAACTACTAATATGCATGGTACCAGAAGCAAAGCTGGAACTTGTGTAACAAAGGCTTAGGAGGCAAATCTTGTGGGAGTTCTTGCATGGATCAAACCATTGTTTCAGCTTTCTGCATTTAGGACTTAGTTTACATTAGGCATAGCACATCATTTTCTGCTTTGCTAGCACACTATTTGCTGAGTCAAAATTTGGACAACAGATTGGTGATCTTGCACACTATCTGGTTTGGATTACAGAGCCTCCACCAAACTCCGGGTTCTGGGGAGGAGGACAGCGATATTGATTTCCCTGTCATTAGCAACCCAGGTGCCACTCATTGTGATGATGCAGCTTTGCCTTGGGATCAGCACCTGGCTGCTGCTGAAGAAAGTACGACAGGAGATCCACAAGCCAAGGCAAGGAGCTAGCATATGGCATGACTGTGATGTTGCGTTGGGTATAGCCTCGTTCCCAGGCCGCGTGGGCCTGGGAACGAGGCTACACTGGGTAGTATTGTGTCAGCTGTGCATATCATATTAGACCCTTTTCTTTGTTAACCAAAGTATGGAAGTACCGGGGTGTACCAGTGAAACAGTCAGCAAAGCAATTTGCATATGCATGCAAGGCCATTCAAGGGTCTACATACTTTTTTATGGACCAACTGCATAAAGGTGTGGCTAACAACATGATTTACGTTGCTGTGGTGATGCCGATCTTATATGGCAATTTTATATGGGCGACATTCCAATATATGGCTATCTAGGTAACAGGATTAACAAAAGGACATCTGCATGGGCATTACAGTACACTTACAGTACAATCATAACGATTAGCCTCGAGGCCTCGTATACCCAGGTCTTCTCACCCCAGCATTTGTTGCTTGCAGTACTTTCCACACATTATTAATGCAAGTGACTAATGCTGGGGCAAGAAGGCCTGGGGCAAGAAGGCCTGGGTATGAAGTACACATTAACTCATGTTCTCTCTATCTGGCACCACTAATACAGGATATACTATATGCTGATCTTGATCACCAACCCACACATTTTGAGCCGCGGAATAATGTTGGACAGGTACGGTCAACACCTTGCCTCATTCCCAGGCCTACCCTGTTATTATGTCAACACAAACCGAAGAACAGAAAACGGGGTAGGCCTGGGAACGAGGCTACAGTCAACACCAATGATTGTAACTACTTCTCAGCTAGCTGATTCTAATTGGGCCAGTTATCCAACATACAGATGACAGTTCACCAGGCCATCCAGGGTCCCACTCCCCCTGTGGTCACATACGCTGATGTTCTCCATAATGGAACTCCGATGACAATCAAGTCCATAGTATAAACTCTCCCACCAAGCCAAAACTTGGATAAAATGTATTGTAGCACACTGTGTATATTTGCCATGGCATTGTAACTACGCATTCATAATAGCATAACCCAATGGGCGGATCCTGCACACTTGAACAGCAACATGTAGGAATAGTGTGGACACGATGACAATAAGAAAAAAATAATGCTCAAAATATCAACTTCTAAGCCTTCATACCATTCATCTTTGTGTATTTGTACCAGACGTTGTCAATTTAGTCATTACTCGAGCATTGTAATGATTACAGACTAATTGCACATATTTTTCTCTGGAGGTCACTGTTAGCCTATGGATATATTAGCCTAGTCTCGGTACCAGACCCTCGCACGCTTGCTCACGTGCGAGGGTCTGGTACCGAGACTAGTATTAACCCTACAAGTGCATCCTGTACATGCTGTGACTCTAACCACACCCAGCTTTCAGCCGATGACTGCGGGGAAGCTTCACTGGCAGAAATAGAGGCCCTACATGAGCTAGAGGTCTATTTCTCAGCACATTCGTGCAAACGAGAGAAACAGCCCACTCAGCTCCAACCAAGGGCTTTTCCTAAACACAGCCATGCTGATTGTACCCTTTGGGTGCACCCACCTCCCCCAGTCCCACCCTTTCTGCTCAAGCAGATCTCCCGAGGACATGCCAGAAGTGACATCACAAGACAATTAAGACCTATTAGTGAGGACACCAAACGCCCCACACTGTCTCAGAATGCCTCAAAATCACACACACGGAGGCTGCAAAGCATGGCGTGGAGGCCTGGGAACGAGGCTAGGAGCATGGCGTGGAGGCCTGGGAACGAGGCTAGGAGCATGGCGTGGAGGCCTGGGAACGAGGTGTGGAGGCCTGGGAACGAGGTGTGGAGGCCTGGGAACGAGGCGTGGAGGCCTGGGAACGAGGCTAGGAGTACATGATGTTATCATGTTCATTGTGTCGCAATGATAATCATCATGCGGTCGTGCCCGAATCTCACCCTGCGTAAGCGTGATTTCTTAACAGAAACTTCCAGCCCTGCATGACTAGACCATGCATGCCGAACACAGGTAGGTCATGTAGCTGTATTCCTAGTACTAATTCCTGAGTCCCACACTGTCTGGAACTCACTGTGAAAGGCGTTCCAAATCTTGACTCCTTGCCAAAGGAATCATCTGGGAAGGTCACCCCGATCTCTGAGATGGCCATCTTCTGGGACGAGATGCCTGGAGATCAATAGTAGTTTCTGCATTCATTGATGATGTTCAGCACGCTGCACAGTGACTCTAATAAGTTAGCCATCTGGTTTCCAGGGGGGGCAGGGAGGGAGGGAGGGAGGGAGGGAGGAAAGACGATGATGTAATCAACATGATCTGCATTCGATTTGAAGGGCATCCTCCAAAATAGAAAGAAGCTGGATGACCTGGTTTAACTTGCACTCAATCACAGCTCAGCAACATCTTTCAGGAACCACTGCGGAAATATTGACACCATGCTGTTGATGGCTTCCTCCTGCAATTTGTGATAACCGTGATGTTGGCTGCCAACAGGACTTGCAAGTCAAAAGACAAGTCCTCCCAACCTCATTCCCAGGTTCCACCCCAGCCTGGGAATGAGGCTAGGGTCAATACAAGAACAAATAGTACAGCTGCACACACTGCAGGAAGAGATGTATACCAGTTGACAGAAAAGGCAAAAGGCCCCCAAGAGCAAATTGTCCCTTGTTGCTAGCTAGATTTGTAGCAGTTGTACCCCAAAGAATCAATCAGGTTTGCACTTCAGCTCAGCACGGTTCCATATACACTTAAGGTACTCTATTACCCTTCTTCCCTATCCTTGGGAGACCTGCCTTTGGTACCTGGATAAAAGTGCTTGGAGGTCAACGTCAACTTTACTGCCAGCTTCAGCCCGGCCGTCACAACAGTCACTGCTTGCTTTATAATACACCTGACGTTGAAATATTTTTGGCGGGAAATGGTGAGCGCATGCGCAACAGGATACATCCGGTTTTGGTATAAATACTGAATTTGTATCAAGTTTTGGCGGGAAGTCGGGATGGCGTGTTCGCTTGCAGACTGGGGTCTGAACATTGCCTCCCCAATAACCGAGTACGAGGTCGGGCCCCTCCGTACATACCGGTTCTCGACTTCCCCGCCTAGCAGCCGGAGTACGCCGGTTCCCATCTGACCACCGAAGCTAAAGGTGTCTGGTAGAAAGCAGGTCGCCCTCCTGTGATTCCAGGCACGCCTATCCAGCGCTTCTGAGGCTTACACTTCGGTGTCTGACCTGTCACGGAGGGGTAGGTGTGTTGCTAGGTTTGTTTTTTCCTTCTTCTTCTTCTTCTTCTTCTTTTTTTTTTTTTTTTTTTTTTTTTTTTTTGACTACTAGGCTTTTTTCCAGCTTTGTTTCTTTTTACACTGCTCTGCTAAACCTGGTAGCATCAAATATATATTGTAGTGGCTCTGATGATTTTTATGCACTCCTTGACTTTGCTAGTTGCTGGGAACTATTGGAACTATATCAGTAACTGTGTCTGATTCATGAAGGTCCTGAAGGGAAAATGGACTTCTCACTCCCAATCCAGCCCGTGGGGAGCAAACACAGTGGGAATGGAGCACCTATATACAAAGATGGCCCAGGGGGAGCTCTGAACCTGCAAAAATGTGTTAAGGGAGAGTTAACTTATAATGTGGGTACCGGGTATACTACAAATTAAGTGCGCTATGAACTTAGCTCGAGTCGCTGCGCTGTGCCTATTTTACTGGATCAAGTTTTCCCCAAATTGGTCAGGCTCACTCCACAATGTTGTGAGTCGCTGCGCTGTGCCTATTTTACTGGATCAAGTTTCCCCCAAATTGGTCAGGCTCACTCCACAATGTTGTGCATTAAACGTCATTAGTCTCTCACTGGGTCAAATGACCTGTATAGTCTGCAAACTCATGCAGGAGCTCATAACTGCTTTGCAGCGCTCATAAGCTCGGATCCTAGCTGGTCAACTAATAATTATGTATACCTGCGAACATAAAAGGTGGTAAACTAGGCCCTTAATTTGGACCTGTGCATATGTTTTCTGTCGGTGCTGTAATTTGGAGCTGTGCATATGTTTTCTGTCGGTGCTGTCTATAGCTCATGCACTAGCTTGGAAGAAGTTCACAGACGTGTCAATCCAGCTACTGTACTACACAACAAAATTCATACTGCAAACCGTTACACCAAACAATAAAATGGTGCACAATACAATACATAATACTTCACTGGGACCCAACCCAATGCCTCGACAATTATTGGTGCCAATCAGTTCAGCTGAGTAGGAGGCTGTTCAGACCTTGGCCATGTCCAGACGAATGAAAGACCTGCAGACATTTAGATAGTCACTGCCATTCAACAGCCGGCCAGGAGAGCATCCATACACTTATAATTATGCTCATAATTTTCTCTGAACCCCTCCTCCATCCTCAGTCCCCCTCCTCCTCTCCCAGCTGAGTCTTGCACACACCAATCTCTATATATATGGTCATTGTTGGCCAGCCATTGGTAACTCTTCAGGGCCTATACAGGGGTCCGATTGGTCATAGCATCTTGTGCACTTCCCACCTATGCATGCACCTGAGTGCCATGCACTCCCCACCTATAATATAGTGACTTGTGTACTCATGGCTGATGATAGCTATACAAAGCATGGTTGGTCCAGAAGTACAATGTAGTTGGACAATATGAAGGAAGTCAATTCAAGTCAAGTTGAACTTGACTTGACAGTCAAGTTAGTCAACCTATATTATTCTACATGTACAAGAACTAAATGTGGACAGACTGTTCCAGCTAGTACAACAATAATTTGGGTTCAGTTCTATAATCTTGCGAAAAGCGCACACAGTGAAGTTCAATACTGCTGTTGCTGAGGCATGGTGTGCAGCATGTCGTCGGTTAGGTCAACACCCTTGTGCTGAGGGACGTGCTTGTAGCGGCAGTTGGAACCAAATGTACAGCCCGTAGTACGCCAGAAATAGCACTCGTCTCCGTTCACAGGGCCACTCTTCTTTGCCCTATTTACACGGACAATCATGATTACAGTGCTTACAGGGAAGGCTTCTGGCTGATTGTACCATGTATCATAATATATGCACACAGGTCAAAGCCACACAACCAACCAATACACTTGGATGCTACCTACCCTTGTTCCCAGGCGTCAGCGTCAACACCCAGCTTTTGTAGAAAAGCGGGGGGGGGGGGGGGGGGGGGGGGGGGGGGGGGGGGGCATGGACGGATTTCTCACGTGATGTGTGCTGCTGCTGACATCATGGATTCCATTAATACGTATTCAGCTTGCTGTCGATTGATACAGAGACCAGACAAACTCCAGTGAGAGGCAGGTCCTACCTATACAACACACTTCGATTTGAAATAAAACCGCTGAGAGATGGCTGTAATACAATGGATATAACTTGGAAGTGCTTTACTCCTTGCAGTAAGCCATCACTCTGGAAAGTACAACACTTGCAGCTCAGCATTACTTTGAAGGGAAGACTTTAGCTTTCAGTGTGGCTCTCCTCTGGCCATTGACCTGTCTTCATACATGATCGTAGCTACTGTTCTAGTCTGTAGTGCCAGTTGTCTTGAACGGATGACACTTTATGACGGTCGTGGCACACATCATGTGATAAATCCGTCCAGGCCATTCCCTCATTTTTTGTACTGACAATGACCAAAGCTGGGCATGGAGGTCTGGAACGAGGCTAGATGCTACCAGCATAGAACTTACTTGGCTGCTCCCTTTGACTTTCCCTTTGTGGGGTTCTCTGGGTAGCGCAGCAGTAGGTAGCACCCACCAAGGTTATACCCCTAGAGAAATTACAGCAGTATTCAGTTCAGAGTTCCATGCCAGGCTGCTACTCAGATAACAATATCATGTGACGTGAAAGGCAGAGAGATTAATGTACTTGTTGGTACTGCACTGTTCTTAATTACGTTAATAGTTCTACCTGCAGTCCCTTCAGAGCCTGTGCAGCATATTCCGGTCTTGTGTAGTTGACAAAGGCACAATGACGATCAGGTAGCACACGGATTGAGGTGATGTCGCCATACCTGAAGGAGAGCATCAACCATGTAACACACAGAAGAGCAATGTAGGTACATGTAGCCTGGTACTGCTGCTGGGCCAATAGCATAGCCTGGGTCCAACACTAGGGCACTAAACCACATACACTCCTAGTCTTGGACACTACTGCGTATAATACATGCTGCATGTCTGGGTATTGTGGCAAGTCACATAGTAAAGGGCTCATCGATATTTGCCAGCAATCAAGCTCTGATCTGTGCTTCCACCACTGTCTTCAGACCGCTGCATGCACATCTGTCTCTGTAGTTTCCATGAAGCCTTGTTGTACTACGTATACTGTGTTGAACAAACTTCAAATGCAGTTTAACTTACTGTGAGAAGAGGTCGGTGATCATTGGCTCTGTGATGGTGTCACTACTGATGTTCCCCACCCACAAAGCCCGACCCTGGCTGTTGGCTCTATAGACAAAGGGACAACAATTAGATGACTTCAATTTGAGGGGGGCTGATTAACCCATGTAGGCCAAATAAATTTCAATGTGGACTACAGAGAATCAACAACACAAAAAATGAAGGGTAGCTGGTTATTGGCTGAAGAAGCATCCCTGCTTCTTGCCCTTCATGGCAAGACGACTTGTAAGTTACAACATATTTTTGGGATGGCAAATTACGTTCCTCATCTTATATCCACCGGCATTCAATGCAACATCGCACATGAGACGAGTGTATATCTCACGTTTGTGGTTGGCTAGTACTGAGCATCCGGGGTGGTATCTGGAAGCCACTGCTGTTGAACACGGGCACATAGGATGGGTTGGTGGAGGGGGGGACAGATGAAGGAGGGGTGGTCTGGCGGTCCTGGTAATCTCCCACATTTAGTTTGGCTTGAACTGTACATGTGTGCAAGATCAGCACACAATCAAGTACCCTAATAGTTGTTCTAACATGTCGCGGGAGTAGCATATCACTACCTACCCTTTCCAGCGATTATAGCATCCACTGCCGCTTGCACTGTTTTCAGTTCCCTGAGAGCAGTTTCACTGACGTCTGAAGGAAACCCCATACTCTGCAGAACAAACCAAATTTCAGTAACCAAGAAGCTGTCATTGCAGCCAGGTGAGTTAACAGAACAGCCTGCCTGCTCAATGCGGGGCAAAAGGGTGTGGCAAACTGGGGGGGCAGCAAAGCAAAAGGTGTTTTTAAATTAGAGGGGTGTGGGAGCAAAATGTTTCCAATCCCCCCCCACCCCAAGAAACCATGCACTGAATACGTACCTACAAAAAAAGCAACACCAATATGTAACCGCACTTTTCCAGTCAAGTGTATGCAACTCGGCTTGTACTGAAAGTACAGTCATGGGTAATGGCTGCATCTTCGTGAAGACAATGATAGAGTAAGATGTTGCTACGGGTAGTAAGGTCTTACCACCCCTGCATAAAAGTGGTGCACTCATATACATGTAGGGTAGTCTGCACAAATAGAACCCAGCGTATGGACCAAGAGGCAACGGTGTTCTCTACGAGTCTGAAAATCCAACTAACTAGTCTAAGAGAAATGATTTCCTAGCAAACCTACATTGTACGTGATGCGAACTGCACACTGAATAAAACCAATTCAGTATATGCAAACCTCCATTTGTTCCATTCTTATTTTGAGCAGCTCTTCCTCAGCATCTTTGTAGGTTGGGTCAAGCTGGACAGCTTTGGAATAGGCCTTTTCTGCTTCTTCATATCGCTACAGAGGGACAGCAAGGGTGTGTGGGGTGAGGGGTGAGGGTGTGTGGAGTGAGGGGTGAGGGTTATTTAGAAACAATACATCCCAAGACCATGATTCCATAAATGCCAACTGCTTGCCTTACATTAAAACACTGATATTACAGACTTTCACGCTACAGAGCTTCATTCCGTAAGGTTCCTAGTTCCATGGAGATAGCCTCCACGTACTCAGCACAGTCCACACAACCATGCATATGTGTACTTACTTTTAACCCAGCCAAAGCTCTTCCTTTTCTGTAGAACCCCTTGGGCCAGTTAGGGTCTAACTGTAGTGAGGTGCTGGCATCCTGTAGAGCCCTAAAGGGAAATAACTACATTGACTGTTTTGCAAACTTGACATGTCTAAGAGACACAGTGAATTAAAATGCTCGGAAGGTATGCATTAGCCTCGGTCCCAGGCTCTCTCCTCTAAAAATGGGGGGAGGAGAGAGCCTGGTAACATTCGCGTAAAAAGCTGTCGACTTCCGGCGCCTGGATCTGGCGGACCCAATCAGATTGCAGAACAAAACCACGTGAACACGTGAACATTTTGTAGGCGTTTACCTTCACTGCCGTGCTAATGCACGAATTGTAGACTCAGAACTGAACGCTCCGGGACAGAGTACCTCTCAATGATTGGCGAAAGGCAGTTGACAGGGTGTGCGAGAGGGCCACTGGTCTGATCTCGCTGTTCACTGCGGGTTGTTTGCCGGACCAGCTCGTTCGTCGTTTGTCGCCGCTTACAGGATCGACGGTTCACAAGGTGAGCTCTCCTGGTTAGCTGTAGAATTGTCTTGGACTTCTGTGAAGCTGGGGGTGCCTTGAAAACAAAGAGCGATATTTACAATAGCGTGTGACTGATTTGTAACTCACACGACATTTACCACAAAAGTAGGAGTGTCCTTTGTTTATCACATGGCTGATGACGTGCCGGAAGTCGACAGCTTTTACGCGAATGTTACCAGGCTCTCTCCTCCCCCCGTTTTTAGAGGAGAGAGCCTGGGACCGAGGCTAGGTATGCATATCCATGGAAATGAATGCACATGCAAGAATGGAACTTGCCTAGTATAAACTCCCAAATATGTAACTATACTGTGCACATTGCC